>JASDQU010099792.1:256485-297456 GCA_032191745.1 Picea mariana | reverse complement strand
TAATACATTGTTGGTTGCAATACGGACAAGGACAAGAGATAGGGGGATTAAGGGGCTAAGTCTTTATATTATGTTTTATTTACCCATATTGGTTTTAATTGAGAAAAGTGGTTACATGAGATTCTTGGGAGGAAGACCATGTGGTTCTTGATTTCATTAAATTATATAAACATCCCTTGTGGGTTGTTTTGGGGGTTCACTTGTTCTTCTCGATTCACTCTTACACCCTTCTCACTCTTTCAATTTTTGGTGCCTCGTTATTTCTAATTCTCATGCTCTTAGTCTGAGCATGGAAACAAATGGATGGAATAGGAGAGCCATTGCCAGATGGATGTAATAAATTACTAATCATTCCAGGAGGGAATGGATGCCTGAGTGCATGAGTTTGATGGAAGTTCGAAAAGAACTTTCCACAACTAAGAATCATTAGAGTTTCCAGAAGGGATATTTCCTAACCAGTAGCACTGGAGCCATGGGGTATTCATTCGGTGAACCTGTGACATAGTTCCTAGCTTCATGAGATATTAAAGAATACCCCTAATTTCACTAGATATTGATAAATACCTTCCAAAATCCTTTTTTTGAACCCCCCTCCCAATACATCTTTCTAATAAAAGAAACCCTTGTTTTAAATAGATACCCCTTTTTACACCCCTGAAAACCTATAAACCCCTTGAGACCCCACATGCCCCCNCCTACAATATATTGACTTTATTTTTCACAATTAAAAAAAAAACCTTTATGAATGAACGTGATAAGATATTGGTCAACAATGTGATGCCCCCGTGACTGGAGCCCTAGAGAGAAATGGAATAGCCTGAGGGGCTACGTGGCAGAGAAAGGTGCTAATTTCTTTGGGTTGTGCAGGCTGAAGGGGAAATAGATATGGAAATTAGGATTTGTTGTGTGGTTGGGAAACCTGAGAGCTAGTTAGCCAACTATTGTTTGTTTTATATTTGGCCTAGGACCTGTCCTTGTGGATTCATAGCCTTGGCTTGTGGGTGGCCTATTGTTGAGAGCAAATGAACAACAATGTCTATGGTTGGGACGAACATCCTTTGTCTATAGCCAGTTGGTGAATGTTTACTTAAAAAAGATAAGTTTTCTCTATGTTTTATGTATAATGTATATTTCGTTGTGTATTTAATTATCTCCGAGATGTATTTCTTTGTGCATGCTTACAGGATATTTTTGTTCATGACACATTGTTTATTTATTTTATGTTGTAGCATGGATCTTGATTAATGTATATGAGTCTTTTATGCTTAATTTCTAATTAATTATTATTAGAATTCGAAATCATTTTTGAAGTGAGTTTTTGAGGTAGCGTGGCCAACCTTTGGGTGGTTGGGTATGTTACTATTGAGTAGATGCTTGAAGGATCCATGGAGGAACTCAAGTAGTTGGATCTAAAGCAGTGCCAGAAGTGAGTCAGGTTGTAACTAACTTTGATATTTGGTGTTAATAGAAGTGTTCTCTTTCCCTCTAATTTTGTGTTCATTGCAATATTGTATGTTATCACTTTTCATACTTTCTTTGAATATAATACATGATATATATGCTACTTGATTATGTAACTACCTCGTAGCAACATTTTTCTTGATTTCATTTTGCAGGCTTGTTCCAACAAAGGTCAAGAGCACCTCAAAAAAAAAGATCAAATATCCACATCAAACGAAGGGTTTAAGGTGCATACTTTCTCCTTCTCTCTTTCCCTACTCTTTCCCAGCGAAAAGTAGTTATTTTTCAGTTTTCACATTTTATTTTGATGGAATATTTCAGTCTTCTCAATCTGGTCTCGATCTGCTGTGACTTGACCCAAATTCATGGGGGGAAATATCTGTCAACAGGTACCATCATACACCCCTCGTAGTCACCTTGTGTGTCAACCTAACGATAGGCCACAAATGTCACCAACTTGCAGTCAGCCTTCTGGGGGTACAATCAATAGTCGGGATGGAGCGTATGGGAAGGATAACTAAGTCTGAAGGTCTTCCAAAGGACTATCTAGAAAAGGGCCAGTGTCACTTCATAAAATCTCAAACTAGGCTGAAACTTTGAAAGGACATGTTAATCCCTAAATAGTGGCACATTACCCCTTAATTGGTGCATATTACATTAGTAATTTTATTGTATTTATATCGTCTTGGGTCCATTATTTGTAATTGTACCTCCTAGTCTCCTATATATAACAAGGAGACCTTTTCATTTCGAATCATCTTGTATTTGTGGTGTATAAGGAGGTTTCCCCCTCGAAGAGGCTTATTATCTGAAATTATCTCTTTCTCAAGGAGTTGAGTGCTTATTCTGAGGTTTTTAATGCTATTTTGATATTTGGATCTTAACATTTGGTATCATAGCTCAAGGTCTTGGGGTTTGGATGTTGCATCTGAGACACCTTGGAATTTTCACTATAACTTGTTTACTACGAAGTTTCAGAAGTAACCCCTTGGAGGCTATTTATCAAACGCATCAAGGTATGTGGGGTTCAAATTTCAGCTTCTGATGCCATATAATTTTAGAGATATAGCCTTTGTAAGATAGGGTTCTCGAATCATCCTAAATTTAGTCATCGTGGAATTTTTCCTATAAAATTTTTTATGTGACGTTTCAGACCATGAAACCAGAAGAATATTCACATAAATTATCAAGGTATATGTGCTCAAAATTTCATCTTCTGGTTCATCCTAATTTTGTATATACAACATGTGTAATATAGGGTATCTGACTAGTCCAATTAACTAGTCTGAAACAGGTGTTCTGGGTAAAAAAATTATATCGTCTTCAGTGAGTATCCAAATTAAGTGAGACAAGTTGCATTGGATATTTTACATTCTATAGTATTTCGGTTGCAAGTTTCAGAATCAAATATCGAATATTGTTCTCTTGGCACGCTTTACAAGTATGCTCTCCTGAAAGGGAAACATATCAGCAATGTGTGGGGAAGTTACCATAACTTCCACTTGGCACATCCAATTTTGATCATACCTATGGAATTTCAGAGAAGATGTATCATAGAAATACAAAATGAAATTTTCATACCCAGAAGGGTCAAAGTTTTGGAGATACAGCAGAAGAAAGATCATCTAGGAGAACCACCTCGAAATCAAGGTTTAAAAGTGATACTTGGCCAACATGCCACCAAAAAAGGGAACTTCTACACCAAATAAGACTCGAGACAGTCCTACTTTGACTCTTGAAGAAGGTGAAGAGATGCACAGGGACATAAATGATTTACAAAAGAAGACAATAAAAAAATATGAACTATAAGGGATGATGGATTCAACTAAAGCTAAGTTGGAGGTAATAATGGATTCTAATATGGATGGTTTAAAAAGGGAGATCATGGAAGGATTGAAAATTTTCCTAATAGAGAGGCCACCTGAAAGTGAAAATGTATCCCATGAAATTCATGATGAGGATACAAGGAAGATGAATCAAGACTAGAGAAACTCCAACTTTGGGTTGAAGACCAACCACTTTCCTAAGATCAATATGAGAAAGTTTGATGGAAAGGATCCAATCACATGGATACTTCAGATGGAGAATTTATTTTATCTACATGATGTGCCACATACACAAAAGGTATGAATTGCTTCTTTATATTTAGAACCCAATCAATTTGTGTTGTAT
Source organism: Picea mariana (assembly GCA_032191745.1). NCBI lineage: Eukaryota > Viridiplantae > Streptophyta > Pinopsida > Pinales > Pinaceae > Picea > Picea mariana. The sequence goes on along the minus strand of JASDQU010099792.1, from coordinate 293,823 downwards.
CGATGGATTTTTTCTCGCAAATCACTTGTCACTTGGACAATTTTCACAGAAGAAATGATAGCACACTATGAGGATACAAGGAGCAATGCCTTCTTTAGCCAATTGATAAATCTCAAGAAAAAGGGTTCAGTTTCAGATCACATTGAGAACTTTCAAAGATTGAATATAAGGGTAACAAATATCCTAGATGAGCACTTGATTGATGTATTCATAGGAACTTTAAAGGATAAAATTCAACATGAGGTTCTCCTTCGGGAACCCAAATCATTGGAGAATGCATTTAGGGTGGTGAGAAATGTTGAAAGTAAAAATATGGCTAGGGCTACCAGAAGGACCATTACTAACATCTATCAAGAGAATAGTGTTCCTTCTTCTAAAACACTTCCACATACAAGGTTGACACCTCAATAATTGAAGGAAAGAAAAACAAAAGGTTTATGCTTTAATTATGATAGAAAGTACATAAAGGGACATAAGTGTGGTGAGAAGAAATTATTATACATTAATTGTGAAGAAGAAGAAGAACAAGAACCATCTCAAGATGAAAACGTAGAAGATATTTCTCCTAAAGAGTTGACTCCCACGATATCATGTAATGCATTGGATAGAATTAGCAGTCGTCAAACCCTCAAGATTGAAGGATATATCAAAAATAACAAGGTAAAAGTCTCAATTGATTGTGGTAGTACTCATAATTTCATTCACTATAAATTAGACAAATCTCTCAATTGATTTATATATCTAGCACCAGAGTTTAAAGTAATGATTGAAAATGGACGAACTATCAATTGCTCAGGAAAATTTCATAAGATCAATATTATTATGGGGGAATATGTAATGAATATTCCAATGATTGATATACCCATGGGTGGTGTTGATGTCGTACTAGGAGTCCAATGGTTACAATCATTGGGAACAATGGCTTTTAATTTTCAACAACTTTTCATGAAATTTTCATTGGAAGGAAAGGAAATTGAGTTAAGGGGTATCACTGGGAAACCCGGTAAGGTTATAACCTCTAATGGCATGACACAATTATTGAAAAAGGGGCATCAGGGTGTAATTGTACAACTATGCTCACTAGATGTTCAAACATGTAATCCATCTATTACCCTAGATCTCCAAGGGATCATCGATAATCATTCCAAAGTATTTGAATATATTCCCAGAGGTCTTCCACCCACTTGAAATCATTATCATGATATTCACCTAATTCATGGGATTGTTCCTCCTAACATCAGGCCTTACAGATACACTTATGCCCAGAAGAGTGAAATTGAGCGTATGGTTGAAGAAATGTTAGAGGCTATAATTATTAGACCTAGCCAAAGTTCTTACTCTGCATCGGTGGTAATGGTACTTAATAAAGAGGGATCATGGCGTATGTGTCTAGATTATAGAGAGACAAACAAGATCACTATTAAAGATAAGTTTCCCATTCCCGTCATTGTTGAATTTTTAGATGAACTACATGGAGAAATCTATTTCACAAAGTTGGATCTCCATTCAAGGTATCATCAGATTAGAATGAAGGAAGAAGATATCCCAAAAACAACATTCCGAACTCATGTAGGCCATTATGAATTTTTGGTCATGCCTTTTGGCCTTACAAGTGCACCTTCCACATTCCAAGTGTTGATGAATTCCATTTTCAATCCCTTACTTCGAAAATTTGTGTTAGTATTTTTTGATGATATACTAATCTATAGCAAGTCTTGGGAGGATCATGTTCTACATGTTGACAAGGTGCTACAACTACTAAAGGAGAAAAAACTATATGCCAAACCATCAAAATGTTTCTTTGGGGTGAAGGAGGTAGAGTATTTGGGTCACATTGTATCTCATGAAGGTGTCAAGGTAGACCCTAACAAGATTAAGGCCATGATGGAATCACCGATTCCCAAAACATTGAAGAATATTAGAGGATTTTGGGGTTTGACAGGTTACTACCGTAATTTTGTTCAGAACTATGGAAGAATAGTAGAACCTTTAACAACATTAACTAAGAAGGATGGATTTTCATGGACTCCAGAGGCAACTCAAGATTTTGAACAACCTAAAGAGGTGATGTGAAAATCTCATGTCTTGACCACACCAGACTTCACAAAAGCCTTTATTGTGGAATGCAATGCCTCGTGAAATGGAATTGGTGTTTTTCTAATGCAAGAAGGAAGGCCCCTTGCTTTTGAAAATCGGTCACTCAAGGGAAAGGACTTACACAAACCCATTTATGAGAAGGGAAATGATGGAAATACTATATGCATTGAAGAAATGGTGCTCCTACCCAATAGGTAGGCACTTCAAGGTCAAAAAAGATCATGATAGTCTTAAATACTTCTTGGAAAAAAGACTATCTCCAAAATAACAACAAAAATGGGTGACCAAGATGTTGGGTTATGATTTTGAAATCATCTACAAAAAATGGAAGAAATATTTTGTGGTAGATGCACTCTCAAGAAAGGATGAAGATGTTGAGGCCTTTATTTGTGCTATCTCGGGCATCCAACCCAATTGGATAATAGAAGAGAGGGATGAATGGAAGAATGAGGAAAACACATGGAATCTCATTCAAAGGTTGCAAAAGGATTCCAGTGGATCAGATACATTTACATGGAAAAATGATTCACTATGGTACAAATATCTCTTATATTTATGTAAGAACTCCCAACTAAAACAAAAGGTACACTTATATTTATATTTATATTCAAATATTTGTAGCAGAATGTTTGGTTTTCCAACAAAACAAGGTGGAAACAATTAAGACCCCAGGTCTTTTACAACCATTATCCATCCCAAGTCAGTGTTGGGAGGAGGTTTCCATGGATTTCATCACAAGGTTACCGAAGTTTGAAGGAAATAGTGTCATCATGGTGATTGTTGATAGACTGACCAACTACACACACTTTTGTGCTCTCTCTCATCCTTTCAAATCCAGTACAGTTGCCACCGCATTCATGGAGACATTTCAAAAGATACATGGAATCCCAAAGATTATTGTAAGTGATAGAGATTCCATCTTCAATGGACATTTTTGGACATAATTGTTTTCTTGTTTGGGTACTCAATTGGCTCATAACTCATCATATCATCCTCAATCTGATGGACAAACTGAAATAGTGAACAGATGTCTAGAAGACTACCTTTGTTTCTTTGTCTCTAATAAACAAACACAATGGTTCAAATGGTTACCCTTGGAAGAATGGTGGTATAACACTTCCTTTCAACCCTCCTTCCATCACTTCTTCTCTAAAATAAAAATCTAAGGTTCAAGCAGTGGAAGATCACATCGAGCATCAATAACAAATTCTCCAACTCTTAAAGGACAACCTGACCATGACACATAATCGCATGAAACAACAAGTAGATCAACATCGTAGTGAAAGAAGTTTTGAAGTAGGGAATTGGGTATTTTTAAGACTACAACCATACAAATAGATGTCCCTCAAGCAAGCTAAGAAGGTTAATAAATTATCACCAAAGTAATATGGCCCTTATAAGGTGTTGAAAAATATTGGTACTATGGAATACAAATTGGAGTTTCTTGCATATTTGTGATTACACCCAATTTTCCATGTTTCATGATTAAAGAAGGTTACAGGTGACAAGATTTCAGTTCAAACTATATTTCTATAACTTGACAAGGAAGGAAAAATCATATTGGAGCCTGAAGCTATCACTGACACAAGAATTCACCAACTGAGGAATAGATCCATTTCAGAGTATCTCATTAAATGGAGGAAACTACTTGATGAAGATTCCACTTGGGAAGATGAGTCTTTTATATAGAAGCATCCATAATTAATCAAGCGTTGCAGAAAACACTTTTCTGAAGGGGAGAGGAATGTTAAGCCCTAAATATTGGCACATTACCCCTTAATTGGGGCATATTACATTGGTAATGTTATTTTATTTATGTCGTCTTGGGTCCATTAGTTGTAATTGTACCTCCTAGTCGCCTATATATACCAAGGAGATCTTTTCATCTGGAATCATCTTGTATTTAGAGATTTATCTGGTGTATAAGGAGGTTTCCCCCTCGAAGAGGCTTATTATTTGAAATTTTATCTCTTTGTCAAGGCATTGAGTACTTATTCTTAGGTTTTTTAATGCTATTTTGATATTTGTCTCTTAACATGAATGTCAACAAGAGGGCCAATGTCAATTCATAAAATATCAAACTAAGCACGAAGCTTCCAAAGGACGAACGTTGAGAGGGATAGTATCACTTCATAAAAAACTCCAGACTAAGTCTGAAATTTGTAGAGGGATGATGCCATATGATTCAGTATCACTTCAAGAAAATTTCAACCAGGTTCAAAATTTGCAAAGGACTGGCACTAGATGAGTCAGTGTCACTTCAGGAAAAAAACCCCCAAATATTCTTGATCCACTATGCTTAGTCATGTTACGGAGGGGTTATCTCCTCTACTCTTCCTTGTGTAACCTTGTGTTTAGCTCCTATGTGAGAGGAGGCTCCCCAAACTACCTATATGAAAATTGGATTTTCAGTCCCTATCACAAAGTCTTATGTTTCTTTTTGTGGCCTTGGAGAGTTACCTCTCTAACCTAATCTGAGTATGGAAATGTTATAGTTTTGTTTGTATGCAAGATCTAAAATTATTTTTAAATGCAAGACTAAGAGGATAAATTTAAAACATAGTATAAAGGAACTTTGCAAACAAGATTCTTTTCTTTTTGTAGAAGTCTACGCAAAACCGAAAATAACTACTTCTTAAAAACAAGAAAAAAAATGCATAACATGGCTAAGTGCTAGAAAATAATTTACTTTCTTGAAAACTTAAAAGGCCAAGGAACAAGAGAAGAAACAACTAGAAACGAAGGTATTTTTTATATTTTTTGTTACTAAAAGGAAACAAAATGAAACTTCCATGCAAATTTGAATTTTATGAAAAAAGGAAAAGAAGGCAAAGAGGAAGAAAGAAGACATCCTAGGGTCACTGGAACACAACAAAAAACTGAAAGTAAAACACAACCACATAATGACTAACCTTTCAACCCACCTAAAAACCTTAAACAAAAGAAGATCAAACAATCAAAGAGTAAGAACATTTTAATCAGAATCTCAAGTTCACAAAGGCTTGATATGACTTTCCAGACAAAAACGACTAGAGAAGGTTCATTCAAGGCTGAACATCCAACCTAGAATTTCCTAGACACCAGAAAATATCCACAAGAACAATTTTCCAAAAGTGTACACGATTGTGTAATCCAAAAATTGTGTATGTACGAAACTATTAGTGAGGAAACACATGTGTTTTAGGGATTTTGAGCCCTGCAGAAGCTGATCTCCCTTAGGTTCTTCCTGTACCTAAGACAGAGATAGAGATGTAATATATGAGAGTTTTAATATATGATCTATATGCGAAAGGTAACTAGGAGTATTAATAGTGAGGAAGCACACATGATTTCCAAAGTTTGTCCCTGTATGCTCCTGGTTGATTTCTTGTGCAAAGATTATTCCCACTCCAAGAGACAACGATATGCACACAATGAAACAAGATCCTTTCCAAGATCAAATTAGATGCATATAAATAAATGACAAATCTACTAATAGATTATAACACATAATTCTATTAAGTTTATCCAAATGAATACATGCAAAAATGTACACATTTGAATAGATGTAAATGTCCATTACACCTTATATTAATTACTGAAACAACATTCCAACTTACAAATGGATAAGTTGATGCAACAATATCTTTCCAAGTTTCTTGCCCAAATCTGGTACCCAAAGTAGCAACATAAGTTTACTAGTTCTTTCCTCTTCCTTCCCATGGGAAATGGATTGGTTCTTATAGGGATTTAGGGATAAGGCCATATGGTTAGTAGGATAATATCTTCGAGCTCTAATGGAAAAATTATCGAGTCTAAAACCTAAGAAATCAGTGGAATGTCTCATCCATCACAACCAAGTCTAAATATGGGAGTTTCTAGGCTTGGTCACTCCCTAAACACATAGACAGAGTGATTGATCGCTCCCTGGTAGGCCAGAAAGGGTGACCAACCCTCTAGGTCACATCCTTAATGATGTAAAAGGGAGAACAAGGGGAAATTGGGCTAGTAACGTAGGGAAAACGTGATGAAAACTATTTGATTGGATAGGTGACCTCTTAGGAGATGATGGATTGGTAGTTAGGGGGTTAATAACTCTATAACAAATTCCCCCTAAAGTGTGAGGTTATAAGAGGTGTCTGATATCTGAAATACTTTACCAATAAAATTCAGAGAGGTTTGGGGAAAGGAGACTTGGAAGAGAGAATCATCAGTTCTACAAAGAAAACATCCTTGAGGCGAGCATACCCATGGTCAGTAAAAGATACCAAGGCATGGTCGAAAAAATTATACTGTGGATCCATACATGATGCAATAGTCTAGGGCATGACAAGGATAACATACATAGTGGATCCATGCAAGATGCAAGTGAAATCATAAACATGACCAAATCCAAATGTGGATCTATTTCACATCATACAAAGTAGTGAGATGACTCAAGAACTGATCAATTTGTGAAGTTCTCATGAATATTCTCCATCGCAACTTGGGAAAGAGGAGCATTGAACATGAGTGTGATCTTTCCTAAGGTATTTTTCTGACATCTGAATGGTATGAATCTGCGACATGCGAATAAAGGAGTTGAAGTCGAACATGTAAGAAATTGTCTGATTACCGTTCCCTAATGGATATCATTGACAGACATGACAAAATCCATTGATGAAATACATAATGTGAATAAAAGAAATGACGTCGAACACTCGCAAATTTATTTGATAGGAGCCAATGATGTAAACCCATTCATGTTACAAAAAATTCCCCCCATGGACAAGTGGATCTTACCTCGAATTCTAGACCCCTAATACCGAGACAGAAAGATGCAAATGGACACTAACATCCTTTTGAGATTTGCTCAACTAGTTGAAAAGAGAGAAGGAGGAAAGGTGATTGTACCTATTTCTGGTGTTTGTCCTTGTTGCTCCAATTCGATCTTGATCTCCAAACTCGTTCGCATAGCTTGATACCTGCAAACCATGGAAAACTAAGAGACATAAGGAAACTCCTACTCTAGCATACTAGATTAAACAAATTCATCTACAGTAGACAAGCATATGTAAATATACATAAATTAGAAGGAAATATGCCAAGAATATATTAATGAGAACATTAAAAAGACACTTACAATTTGTAGATGCAGTTGCAGTAGCTTCTCCAAGTCCTCCTTGTCTAGCCCTTGCACGATGCTCCCAAGATCATAAGTTTGATGTCCAAATCTTCCTCCCAAGATCATAAGTTTGATACCTCTAATATTCCTCCCTTATCCATGGAAATCCTTCATTATATAGTATTTGGAGGCTTAACCACCATGGATAGGATCACTCATCAGATACACTAAAATGGGATCTCCAAGATATTTAGGGAGAAAATATCAATTAAGGGTTTTAGGGAGGAAATATCTCTCAAGGATTTTAAGGAGGAAATATTTCAATCATCCATGAGATCTCAACCTCCCCTTAAAAATAGGAAACCAAATGTGAGGTGGATTCTCACACTAAATTGATTTCCTTTTCATGAATATTAATAATTAATTCATGTGCACATAGCATTTTGACCTTCATATAATATATTTCTCCTCCACATTGACTAGGGATTGTGACATATGTTATTTCATGGTGTCGAGGTGTATGTGACACTTAGCAAGGTGCATATGACACTTTTACGACACATGAGACACTTAGGGAGAGGCACCTAGGTGTGGAAATTTGATGTGTAACAGTATGACCCCTAAAGAGTGAGGTCATAAGAGAAATTCATGGCCAAAAAACTTTACAAGTATTCAATGAAAGGGAATGGAGTTGGAGAACCTGGAAGAATTTTCAAACAACCATCAAACATGTTAAGAACCAAATATCAATATAACATAGAAAAACCTCAAAAAAAGTACTCAACGCCTTGAAAAAGAGATAATTTCAGATAATAAGCCTCTTCGAGGGGGCAACCTCCTTTTACCCCACTTAAATGTTCAAGTAAAAGATGATTCAAAATGAAAATGTCTCCTTGATATATATAGGAGACTAGGAGGTATAATTACAACTAATGGCCTAAAGCCGACATAAATAAAATAACATTACTAATACAATATGCCCCAATTAATGGGTAGTGAGACAATATTAGGGCTTAACATGCCCCTCCCCTTGAGACAAGTATTGTCCGCAACGCTTGAGTAACTCTGGATGCTTCTGTATAAAAGACTCATCTTCCCAAGTGCAATCTTCAGCCGGTAGTTTCCTTCATTTAATGAGATACTCTGAAATGGATCTATTCCTCAGCTGGTGAATTCTTGTGTCATTGATGGCTTCAGGCTCCAATATGATTTTTCCTTCCTCATTAAGTTCTGGAAATATAGTTTGAACTGGGATCTTGTTGCCTATAACCTTCTTTAAGCATGAAACATGGAAAACTGGGTGTACTCATGAAGATGCAAACAACTCCAATTTGTATGCCATAGTACCAATCTTTTGCAACACCTTATAAGGTCCATAGTACTTTGGTGATAATTTATTATCCTTCTTGGCTTGCTTGAGGGACATCTGTTTGTATGGTTGTAGTCTTAAAAACACCCAATCCCCTACTTCAAAACTTCTTTCGCTATGATGTTGATCTTCTTGTTGTTTCATGCGATTATGTGCCATGGTCAGGTTGTCCTTTAAGATTTGAAGAACTTGTTGTTGATTCTAGATGTGCTCTTCCACTGCTTGAACCTTAGATTTTTCCTTTAGAGAAGAAGTGATGGAAGGAGGGTGGTATCCATAAAGTGCCATAAATGGTGTCATTTTTATTTTAGTATGAAAGGAAGTGTTATACCACCATTCTACCAAGGGTAACCATTTGAACCATTGTGTTTGTTTATCAGAGACAAAACAATGAAGGTAGCCTTCCAGACATTTGTTCACTATCTAGGTTTTTCCATCAGATTGAGGATGATAGGATGAGCTATGAGCCAATTGAGTACCCAAACAAGAAAATAATTTTGTCCAAAAATGTCCAGTGAAGATGGGATCTCTGTCACTTATAATAATCTTTGGGCTGCCATGTAGCTTTTGAACTGTCTCCATGAATGCGGTGGCAAATGTACTATCTTTGAAGGGATGAGAGAGTGCACAAAAGTGTGTGTACTTGGCCAGTCTATCAACAATCACCATGATTACACTCTTTCCTTCAGACTTTGGTAACCCTGTGATGAAATCCATGGAAACCTCCTCCCAACACTGACTTGGGATGGATAATGGTTGTAAAAGACCTGNCCACAAACCTTTGAACATCAGTTTTAAGGCCATCCCAAAAAAAATCCTTCTTAACTCTATGGTAGATTTTCAAAAATCTCGAGTGCCCTCCTACTGGAGAGGTGTGCAATTCCAATAGTACCTTTTGTTTGAGTTGGGAGTTATTACATAAATATAAGCGGTCTTTATACCATAGTGAATCATTTTTCCATGTAAATGTATCTGATGCACTGGAATCCTATTGCAACCTTTGAATGAGAGTCCAAACTTTTTCATCATTCTTCCATTCATCCCTTGCTTCTATTATCCAATGGGGTTGGATGATCGAGATAGCACAGAGAAAGGCCTCAACATCTTCATCCTTTCTTGAGAGTGCATTTTCCACAACATTTTGCTTCCCCTTTTTATAGAGGATTTCAAAATCATAACCCAATATCTTGGTTACCCATTTTTGTTGTTCTTCTGAAGATAGTCTTTGTTCCAAGAAGTATTTAAGACTATCATGATCTATTTTGACCTTGAAGTGCCTACCTATTAGGTAAGGACGTCATTTCTTCAATGCATGTAGTATTTTCAACATTTCCTTCTCATAAATGGGTTTTTGTAAGTCCTTTCCCTTGAGTGGTAGACTTTCAAAAGACAGGGGCCTTCCTTCTTGCATTAGGACAGCATGAATTCCATTTCCTGAGGCATCACATTCCACAATAAAGGTTTTTGTGAAGTCTGGAGTGGTCAAGATAGGATCTTTACACATCACCTCTTTAAGTTGTTCAAAAGCTTTAGTTGCCTCTGGAGTCCATGAAAATGCATCCTTCTTAGTTAGTGTTGTTAAAGGTGTTGCTATTCTTCCATAGTTCCGAACAAACTTGCGGTAGTAACCTGTCAAACCCCAAAATCCTCTAAGATTCTTCAATGTTTTGGGAATCGGCCAGTCCATCATGGCCTTAATCTTGTTAGGGTCTACCTTGACACCTTCATGAGATACAATATGACCCAAATACTCTACCTCCTTTACTCCAAAGAAACATTTGGATGGTTTGGCATATAGTTGTTGCTCCTTTAGTAGTTGTAGCACCTTGTCAACATGTCACACATGATCCTCCCAAGACTTGCTATAGATTAGTATATCATCAAAAAACACTAACACAAATTTTCGAAGGAAGGGATTGAAAATGGAATTCATCAACCCTTGGAATGTGGAAGGTGCATTTGTAAGGCCAAAAGGCATGATCAAAAATTCATAATTGCCTTCATGAGTTCGGAATGTTGTTTTTGGGATATCTTCTTCCTTCATTTTGATCTGATGATACCCTAAACGGAGATCCAATTTTTTGAAATAGATTTCTCCCTGTAGTTCATCTAATAATTCATCAATGACGGGATTGGGAAACTTATCTTTAATAGTGATCTTGTTGAGCTCTCTATAATCTGGACACATACGCCATGAGTTATCTTTCTTGAATACAATTACCACTGGTGCATAGTAAGAACTTTGGCTAGGTCTAATAATGATAGCCTCTAACATTTCTTCAACCATGCACTCAATTTCACTCTTCTGGGTGTAAGGGTATTTGTATGGCCTGATGTTAGGAGGAACACTCTCAAGAATTAGGTGAATTTCATGATCATGATTTCGAGTGGGTGGAAGACCTTTGGGAATATCTTCAAATACTTTGGAATTCTTATCAATGATCCTTTGGATATCTTAAGGAATAGATGGCTTAGATGTTTGAACATCTAGTGAGCATAGTTGTGCAATAATGCCTTGATGCCCCTTTTTCAATAATTTTGTCATGTCGTTAGAGCTTATCACCTTATTGGATTTCCCTGTGATACATCTTAACTCAATTTCTTTTTCTTCCAATGAAAATTTCATGAAAAGTTCTTGAAAATTAAAAGTGATTGTTCCTAATGATTGTAACCATTGGATTCCTAGTACAACATCTGCACCACCCATGGGTATATAAATCATTGGACTATTCATTACATATTCCCCCGTAGTAAGATTGATCTTATTTAATTTTCTTGAGCAATTGATAGTTCCTCCATCTGCAATCATTACTTGAAACTCTAGCGCCAGATATACAAAGCAATTGAGATCTTTGGCTAATTTATAGTGAATGAAATGATGAGTACTACCAGAATCAATTAGGACTATTACCTTTTTCTTTTTGATGTATCCTTCGATCTTGAGGGTTTGAGGAGTGCTAATTCCATCCAATGCATTACACGATATTGTCGGAGTCAACTCTTCAGACGAAATTGTTTCTACGTTTTCATCTTGAGATGGTTCTTCTTCTTCTTCTTCTTCCTCTTCACAATCTATGTAGAATAATTTCTTCTCACCACACTTATGTCCCTTACTATACTTGTTGTCACAATTAAAGCATAAACCTTTTGCTTTTCTTTCCTCCAATTGTTGAGGTTTCAACCTTGTAGGTTGAGGTGTTTTATAAGAAGGAGCATTGTTCTCTCTATAGATGTTACGATTGGTCCTTCTAGTAGCCATAGCCATATTATTACTTTCAACATTTCTTGCCACCTTAAATGCATTCTCCAATTATTTGGGTTCCCAAAGGCGAACCTCATGTTGAATTTTATCCTTTAAAGTTCCTATGTATACATCAATCAAGTGCTCATCTAGAATATCGGTTACCTTTATATTCAATCATTGGAAGTTCTCAATGTGCTCGGTAACTGAACCCTTTTTCTTGAGATTTATCAATTGGCTAAAGAAGATATTGCTCCTTGTATCCTCATAGTGTGCTATCATTTCTTCCGTGAAAATTGTCCAAGTGACAAGTGATTTGCGAGAACAAAGCCATAGATACCATACAAATTGGTTAGGTTATAAATATAAAGAAGCAATTCGTACCTTTTGTGTATGTGGCACATTATGGAGGTCAAAGAATTGCTCCATCTAAAGTATCCATGTGATTGGGTCCTTGCCATCAAACTTCCTCATATCAATCTTAGGAACGTGGTTGGTATTCAAACCAAGGTTGGAGTTTCTCCATTCTTGATTCACCTTCCTTGTGTCCTCATCATGAGTTTCATGGGATGCATTTTCACTTTCAGGTGTCTTCTCTGTTACGAAATTTTTCAGTACTTCCATGATCTCCCCTTTTAAGCCCTCCATCATCTCTTGTAGTTCATATTTTGTTACTATCTTCTTTTCTAAATCATTTATGTCCCTACGCATTTATTCACCTTCATCAAGAGTCCAAGTAGGATTTTCTAGAGGCTTATTTAGTGTAGAAGTTCCCTTTTTGGGTGGCATGTTGGCCAAGTATCACTTTTGAACCTTGATTTTGAGGTGGTTCTTCTAGACAATATTTCTTCTGTTGTATCTCCCAAGTTTTGACCCTTCTGGGTATGAAACTTTCTTTTATGTAGTTATCTGATATTTCTTCTCTGCAACATCACAGGTCTAATCAAAATTGGATGTGCCAAGTGGAATTTACGGTAACTTCCCCACAACTTGCTGATTTTTGGCCTTTCCAGGAGATCTCACTTGTATAGCATGCCCCACACAAAATAATTGATATAAAATTCTGTAACTTGCACCAGAAATACTACAGACTATCCACAATCTAATGAAACTAGTCCCACTCAATTTAGATACTCTAGGAAGAATTTATGATTGTTTTACTTGGAACACCTTCTTGAGACTGGTCAATAGAACTAGTCAGATACCCTATCTTACACAAGGTGTATATACAAATTTGAGATGAACAAGAAGCTGAAATTTTTACCATATATACCTTACTAAGTTTTTTAAATACCCTCCAGATTTTAGGGTTTGAAACATTACAAAAAAGTTTTTATAGCGAAAATTCTGCAATGACTCAGTTCAGGATGATTCCAGAACCCTATCTTGTACAGGATGCATCTATGAAAGTATAAGGCCTCAGGAGCTAAATTTTGAACCCAACGTACCTTGATCTGTCTAATAAATATACTCCAAGTCGTTCCTTCGAAAACGTTGTAGAAAAAAATTTATAGTGAAAATTCCAAGGTGTCTTATATGTAGCAGTGAAACCCCAAGACCTTGAGCTCTGATACCATATGTTAAGAACCAAATATCAATATAGCATAGAAAAACCTTAGAAAAAGTACTCAACGCCTTGAAAAAGAGATAATTTCAGATAATAATCCTCTTCGAGGGGGCAACCTCCTTTTACCCCACTTAAATGTTCAAGTACAAGATGATTCAAAATGAAAATGTCTCCTTGGTATATATTGGAGACTAGGAGGTATAATTACAACTAATGGCCTAAAGTCAAATAAAATAACATTACTAATATAATATGCCCCAATTAAGGGGTAATGAGCCAATATTAGGTCTTAACAAAATAGTATTAATATATGTTCCATTTTCGAGGCAGGCATACCTATGCTCGCAATACGAGATGACTAAAAGCATAGTCTCTAACCAATACACTACAGATCCATGAAAAATATTGATTAAGGATATGGCCACCAAAGATAAAATGTGGATCCATACCTCCATGACATGAATGGATCGTAGCCATGAAAAATAAACAGTGGAGCTACGAGATGATAAAATATAGCCACAAACCAATACAATGTGGATCTATGCGACAATATATATATCAGCATGCTCAAATGATCTCCTTTTGCAGCCTTGGAAAATTAGATATCATAGTGAATGCTCAACCCAGGTTCTTTGTCCCAATCCCGATGTGGTACAAATATATCCATGCGAATATATGTTTTGATGTTGAACATGGTAGAAAACACTTTATTACCAGTCATTGAGGTAAACTATTAACAAGTGTGAGGGAAATAACCAGTGATGTCAATGATTCCCAAGGTACCCTAGTACAATCCAATGAATGTGAATAAATGAGTTGAAGTCGAACATTCATGGAATCATCCGATCAAAGTTCAGTGATGCAAACCTACTATCAGAAGTAAGGAGGCCTACCATTGAGGCATGCAGGTCCCAAGGTACTAACTGGTTTCTAAGTCTAATGCCCAGATGATGTGTTGAAGTCGATAGGAAAATAATTGTTGAAGGAGGGCCTTGATGTATACCCCATCATCATCACGAAAATGACACAGGAAAGTGATGTAAGATGGTGAATCAAATGAGTATGGATTGACACGGGAAATGGAAACTGGCAATACTATAGATGGATGGTTTGAAGTGAAACTTCTCTTGAACATGATGAGGAATGACAACTGAATTGGTAGCATTGACTCAACGAGTACCAATAATGTAATGTGACAACAATAAGAGAAATCTTCTAATGGAAAAAAAATTATGGTGACACATGGAATTGGTATGAATCAGAGACAAGTGGATTACCCAATTGTAAGATGGGACAGAAATAGGTGCCATGTTCAAGGGCGACAAAAGATGTCATGAAGAATTCTCAAAAACTTGACCCTATTTTTCATTTAACAAGCTTGAGGAGGGTAACACATGCTCGATATAACTCACCTTCGGTAAGGTCCTCTTCCTTTGTTTAACAAACTAGAAGAAGTAAGGGTTTGTTCCCATATGGGCCCTTCAATGTGTAGTTTAGTGAGTCCATAGAAGGAAAAATTGATGGTTTTTCATGTTTAGAGAGTCTGAAAAGAACTTAAAGAAGACTCCAGGGTTGTCCTTTTTCTTAGTTTTAGTCTCGCGAGGCCGAAAAAGAGATAAACTACCACTCAAAAGATGCCCTTTCAAAAATTTTAACGTGTGAAAGGAATCGAGATCACTCGACAATATTTTCATGTTTAGAGAGTCTGAAAAGAGATTAAAGGAGACTCCAGGGGGTTCCTTTTTCGTATAACCTTTACGAGTATGAAAAAGTGATAAAAGTTTACTCGGTTACTTTCACATGTATTTTTGAGTGCGATAAATAACAAATATTAAGCTTATAATTGGTTTCATTTTTACACAATATTGAAACAAAATCAAACTATGATTTTAATTTCCCAACATAATTTCTAAATTTTTTGAGGGATACCCATGGTGGTTGGTATTCTTCCCCCAGCTTGTGAAGCTAGCGGTGTAACTCTAGAATGATAATAAAATCCCCAAGCTTCATTTCATTCACCGACTTTGAGGTTGTCACAAATTTTTGTACTAGATGGAGAAATTTTTTAAGGGTGGACGAAATGAAGGTTCAAAAATGAGACCTAACAAAAGACTCGACTCGACATCTATGAGATCTAGTGAAAAGAATCGACTTGATATGAGAGGTGACTATTTCTTTTTTTAACGAGCTTGACATGGGAAAAGAACTATGCTCAAGACCTTTGCTTCATTATGTAACAACCTGCCCCATGCATTCAACCTCTCACGATAGGGAATATCTCCCTTCTCCTGGATTAGATCTGGTAGTTGACATGGTCATCTCTTTGATAAGGCTATTAGAGCCATATCTCCCTACCCTTATCAAGGTCGTTGACATATATTCCTTCCAATGTGATTTTATTCCATCTAGAGAATATCTCCTCAAATCCACGACTAACGTTTGTCCTTTGAAATGTATTCATTCTAGAGCATTGTTCTCTTGGAAGCCATGATCAAGAATAGGTTACAAGCATAGTTTTTTATTCTCTATGGAAAGCTCATTAAAAAATGAAACAAAGGTTTGAGCATATTTTTCCTCTGTATTAAGCTCATTAAAAAATTAAACAAAAATTTGGGGATTAAACCTGGAGCTACTGTTACACAATTGACCCACAGTGGGGCGGGCATCCTTGGAATGTATGGACCATTCAGGGAAGGTGGATGGTTGGCCATCAGATGAGGATCAATAAATGAAAGTTGGTCAAACGTTACTATATTTCCGTTGTGAAGGAAACACATCACTCGAAAGAGAGTGGACACAAATCTCTCATAATGTAGACATAGTCTCATCCAAGGAGTAGGTTAAAGTCCAAGGGGTCGTGAACTACCATCACATTGACGTAGACAATTTTTCCTCCCGAAGTAACTAGAAACTAAGGAAGGATCCCTAAAGGTTGACTGATGCAGAATCATCGTCAGCAAGCACATGTGAAGAGAGAACTTAGTGACTTAGATTGCCTCTGAATCATTTCAAAATATTAACTGTTGGTGTTTCTTGCAAATCTTTTTTGAAATGATCGAAAACTGAAGAAGATCAAATGCTTGGGAGCTGAATGATCACGAGTGATCTGGGAGTTTCACTCCTAGTCTTGAATGTAATGGAACTTAGGTAGCAGTTAAGTTTTTTTTCCGAGTAGAAAAGTAGTCGGAGGGAACCCTAAGAACCCTCTGAGATAAATAGAGGTTTTGTATGGCCGAATGAGGTTGCTGCAAGTTAGTAGGAATTTGTTGTGATTTAGTTGTTGCTGATTTTTTTTGTTGTTTATCATAGTTGTATCCATTTACTTTTGAATGAATATAACATAGGAGAATTGATCCAATGCATGTTGTTGCTACTTTTTACAATTCCCTGTTATTTTTGTTCTCATGAATGATTGAGTTATATTATTGAGTATATGAAACTGTGAAGTGTTTAGATAAGTTTCAATTTTTCTTTTCGTTGAGTTCATGCAAGTTGTGCATCCATTCTGCAAGGAGTACATTGACAGAGTCTGTCTCGACTCAAAATATAATAAGAGATAGTGATGGGTGTTCTATATGCACTAAAAAGACACTAAAAACCCTCAATTAAATTGTCAACCCGGGGTAAGTAAACTTAGAGTTGTAGAAAAATATATGCCAAAGGTAGAAGGGTTGATAGTAGTATAGTCTAACTAAGGAAGTGGCTATCTAAGGATAATATATTCAAGCAAAGCTATCTAATGAGCAAACCCTACTAAGCAACTTTAAAATATGTAACCTAAGTACTTTTGGACCAAGGATCGATGGATAGTTGTAGAAAAATATATGCCAATTGTAGAAGGGTTGATAGTAGTATAGTCTAACTAAGGAAGTGGCTATCTAAGGGTAATATATTCAAGCAAAGCTATCTAATGAGCAAACCCTACTAAGAAACTTTAAAATATGTAACCTAAGTAATTTTGGACCAAGGATCGATGGATAGTTCTAGAAAAACAAGTGAAAACCCTATTTAAAGAAAACTAGTTCATGACAATAAGCAATAAGCAAAAGAAAACTATTTAATCATAAAAATAAGCAAATAGCAAAAGCAAACTACTTTAACTTGCCAACCTAAATTCAATGAGCAACTACCCTATAAAAGAAAATAAATAAACAAGCCAACAACTATTCTATTAAAGCAAGTAAACAAGCAAGTAAAACAACTAACTAACCTATTAATGCAAGTAAACAAGTAAGAAAAACAACTAGCTAATCTATTAAAGCAAGTAAACAACTAACTACTCTAAGATAACTTCTACTGCAAGTAAACTAATTAAGACTTCTCATTGAATGACTATCTAACCTAAGAGGCAAGTGAACTATGTTCTTAATTCAAACTTCAAAACTATTTGTAATTCATAAAAGGAAATCTATTTAATTGAAAGCAAGAGAAATTAACAACTAGTCTTGAACCTATGATAAGCAAGCTACTATCTAATCTATCAAAGCAAAGACTATCTATCCTATAACAACAATAAAACTATCTACGAAAGAAAGAAACTATCATGCATTAATCATCAACAGTATAACGAGACTATGCTAATAAACTCATTTGCATTCTATACTAATGAAGCAAATTCATACTACACTAAACTCAATAATTAACTACAACTTGAAATTGCAACCTAAACCTAAGCAAGAAATTGCATAACATAAACTAAACTAGCACTATCTTAACAATTCAAATTACAAAAAAGGAAAATGCTCATAAACATAAATTAAACACTATTCTAGCATATGACAAGTAATGAAATAAGTAAAGTAGCTAACAACTAGATAAACAAAGACTAAATAGCATTTGAATAGGCAATTTGCAAATAAAAACTAACACTATCACTATCCATCCACCGAAACCCTGTCAAAGAACGCATGAATTAAATTTATGTCCTAAAACTCTGTTTTAACTTCTATTTCGTCATGAAGAAAGTCTATTCTACCATCTAACTACACACAGGGTTAATGTCTAAATCCGCAAGCTTGCTTCTACTAACTAATAACTCATTGCATACTAAGTTAAACCAATTAAATCACAATCAACAAATTAAATAACAAAGAGGTAAAATATCATTTCATGTACAGGAAATAAAATAAAAATGCATCTACACTATCTAATTCAAAAATAAACTCATAAGATAGTTACCCAGACTGTTGGTGGGCCCCACAATAGTCATGGTTACTCTTCAAAGGCACACCATGAACTTCAACACAATGATTTCACCATTAAAATTAAAAACACAGGTTTTACACAGTTTGGCAAAACAAAAATGGAAAAACAGAGCCAATATCATATTTGCCTCTAACACACTACTTCCTAGCTACTGTATGACCACCACGGTGGTATTTATAAGCTTTACAGACCAAGTGGTCGACCACTGGAGGGTTGAACCACTTCTAAAAATAACAAATTACATTAATGGTGCCCTAACTGTCGAAATAGAGCGAGACAATAATCACCCACCATAGCAACCCAAAATCAAGTTGTCATGAGTTCAATAGATGGAGGAGATAAGCACGAGAAAAACCCATGTCTCTAATTCACCCACTACTGGCCTCCAATTCAATAACCGCCAAATCGACCACTCTTTTTGTGCAGGACGAGGTGTTGGACAAAGTGTCGGACTGGGTATCAGATGCAAAATTGAAAACCATGAACTGCTCTTAACCCATTCTAAATTTCAGGAAACCACCCAAAAGGGACCTAATTGGGCATATTATGCACAAAACCCATGTGCCAGAATTTTCAGATTCCACTTCATGCTCCCACAATTTAAGATTTAAGTTAGCTGCCAATAATAGTGCCGAATGGAGTACCAGAAGCATAAACATGATGCGATTTTTCCCTGTAACACCCAAAACCATGAATTAGATTCTTGGAAACATAAAAACATAATGAGTTATACTCAGGATCGACATAAAACATGAATTATGCATACCTTGTGTAGATCATAGCGTTTTGGCACAAAATTCTTCAAAAAGCTTCTTCAAAACATGAAAACGCATATACACATTCGGCAAAAAGGATATAATTAATGTCATAAAATCGATCATATCTCAGGCCCAACATTACCCCCACACCTAAGATTTTGTAAGTCAAACTGCAAACAAAAAGAAATTTCCCTTCATGACTAAACTTTTGAAACAGGGGGTGGATTAACTTTAGAAGCTTCTCCCTCTTGCCCAGGGGATTTTGACTTAGGATTTTTTGTGGTGTTTCAATTGCATCTAGAGACTGTTATTGGTGGCAGTAATATCATCAACCTAATGTTGTAGAGAATTCATCTTGGCTTGTAGGACAACGTTAACATGGCGTAAATGACAACTCAGTGTTTCATGCTCTCTAAGTTTGAACTGGAGGGTTTGGAGTTTTTGAAGGCTTATGATGACATGTGAAGAAGCATTGAGATGTATATTATACCCTTTATCCTTTAAACCATGCAAAACAACAATTTTACCTATGAAAAATTAGTTCCAAAAAGTGACTTCCCATAAGCGCAACAATTCTGGCCTAGGGAACTTGTGAAAACTAGGTATCAAAGTGACACCTATAACTACAAGAAAGTAAAAACTGTGTAAAACCTGAGAGAGGTTTTTGTTTTTGAATATGGCCTTGACAAAAACCTCTCTTGGTTTTCAAAAATTCACTTTCACTTGTTAGGAAAACACGCCAAGAAAACATGACTAAAACAGGAAAAACATAGTGTTTTATTTCTTGGAAAACTAGACCTCTAAGAGAATTGAATATATCCAAAACCATAATGTATATTTAGAAACTGAGAGAGGTTATTTCTTTTTAATATGTCCTTGATAAAAACTTCTCTTTTTTTTCAAAACTTTACTTCTAGTTGTTAGGAAAAAATGAAACTAAAATATGAGTAAAACAATGAAAACAAAGTGTTTTATTTTCTGAAAGCATAGGCCTCTAAGATGATAGAATATATCCCAAAACATAAAGTATATTCAAAAACTGAGAGCGGTTATTGTGTTTTGGTATGTTATGAACACAAACCACCTCCTTGTTTCAAAATTACTTTCCCATTTGCTTAGAATCCCAGCTTGAAGTTGGTTACTCAAAACTTGCAAAAGCGCAGCGTGCTCTTATCAAAAGTGCAATGTGGTCTTTGATAGGGATTTTGGAGGCCTTACCAAAGGATTTTTGGGATTAAAGTGGTATGGGTGGAAATTGTATGATGTCTTCTACACAATGGAACCATCAAGCACTGCAAATTCCTTCTCCAACCCTCTAAAAAAATGACTTTAAGTCAAACTATTCAAATGTCTAGAAACCCTCATATAGCGACTGTATTTTGGGAATTTATCTCAAATTATAACACCTGTGCATAAACTGAAGGATGTTTTTGTTCCTTGTTATATTATTGAAAAACAAATCTTTCAATATTGTCAAATTCATGTTCCTTATTTCATGAACCAATTTTAAAGTAGAACTTTGACCAAAACAATCATTTGAAAATTTATGACAAGAAATGATGACATGACCATGATGAAAATTTATGACCTTGGATGAGTGCAGGGAGTAGTAATGAAACCTAGACACACCAATGACCATTTTACAACCAACATATGTCGAATTTTATTTGATAATTTTATTTTGAAAATATAACAATTTGACCTAATAACCCTATCAATCACATGAAATGGTAAATTTGATCACTGGTGACTGAAAAAACTGACAGATACTAACAAAAGGCTTGGTTTGTACTGGTAGGCATGGTGAACATGAGAATTGTTATTTCCTGTCATTAATGTGTAACAATTCAAACAACTGATCCTCTTTTCATAAGCTTGGAATACAGATGACAATAAGTATTTAGCAGTTGTAATTGCTTTGAATTTGTCACAAAGAGTAGTTAAGTATAAGCAGTCTTCTATAGCATAAACATAAAAATGCACTGGAGCTTATAACATACACAATGATGTTAGAAGTATATAATTTATCATACCAATACAAAAAACTGTTGATATAATATCCCAAGACTTTGTAAAAACACAATATGACATAATTTTGATAGAAATCCTACTTCCTCTTCTCATGGGTTTGCTATACAAATGGGCAATGCTTAGCAATTTTTAGCTCAGGAAACTCCCCCCAGACCAAATATATGGCACATCCTCGTGCCATGAATTAGCAATAGGATTCTTAGTCTTTACTATTTTTAGAGGGGGTTTAGCAATAGGCTTCTTAGGGATTGGTTATAACCTTCCTCACTTGGGAAGACATCTTCTCTAGACTCTAAAAGGGAAAGTTACAATGACTTATTGAACTAAAAGTGAGATAATAATCGAAATGGATAGGCTTTAAAGATGAAATATATACCTTGACATGTAATCAATCCAGTGATGACTATGAGAGGGTTGATTAGCTCCTCTTTTATCCACTCCTTGGAGTATCCCTTAGCTCCAAAGATGTTCTGAAATTCAGTTTTGAAAACCCTATTATAGCTTTCTCTTGGAAACTGGTGGTGTTTAAATTAGTGGTCTCCAACACTTGGGAGCTTTGTGGCTAAGGCAATTGATTCCTTAGAGGTCAAGAACATAGTGAATAGGAGTTGAGGCAGGTTAAGAGTTTTCCATTGTTGTTGATTTTGTCACCTTTCTTACTCAATCCACTTGCATAGAACGTGTAATGTCAAACCTACAATGAACAACCTGTAACAAAAATGTAATGTCAAACCTACAATGAACAACCTGTAACAAAATTAAACCAACTGAGTGGTCTGTTAAGGACATATACAACAATCTGTAGCAGACAGGAGTTTAGCACTTCAAAATAAAATGACTGATGATGTAATTAACCTATATCATGAAAATAATACAAAATGTTTACAAAGATTTACTTCTTTAGGCTCATGAACCCCTCCCCCACACCTAACTATTGTGACACCTCACAATCAAAAGTATAGGAAACCAGTCAGTTCTTCCGATAGATGAAGATTTATAGTTTGTAAAGTGTAAAGATAAATTTCGCAAATTGGTCTGATGAGACAGTTAGAAGGTGGTCCCACCTATAGGATAAGAGATCCTATACATAGATAAGAAGAGGTAGGCAAGAGAGTTTCAATATAGTCTCAGAGTTAGTTCCCAATGAAAATTTTATGGATTTCATTAACCTTAGCTTAACCATACATACTTCATGTCATCTTTGTCTACAAGTAATGTCGTACATCAGGACAAGTTTAAATTTATTTTTTGTCATATTATCATCCTCACTAGGTAGAATTCCCCACTAGCAACAAGCTTGTTCAATACTCCGACGGGTTTACCTAGTCATACCACAGGCCGGTACCCACTTCTAGTAGACTTGTTCAATATCCCGACGGGTTAGCCTCTTACACCCTCAGAGACTGGCCCTCCATCTTTTAAGATTTTAGTATAAGATTTCTTTATGCAAGAGGATGGTATTTATGTTAGAGGATGACTTTCCATTATATTCCTTAGTGATTGTCCTGATGTAAGAGGTACTTAAGCGGATGTGTCCTATCTAAAGATATGATATAATCAATCTATTTAGTGTGTAGTGGATGGTACCATTGAGAAAGAACATAAAGGTATCTCTAGGCTCAAATCACTTTATTTTTTTGTAATTTATTGTGATGTTTCCATGAATAACCGCTAATCAAACCTCCTTGTTACTCCTTAATAAATATACTTTACTCACTTACTTGAGTTTCTTGGAGAAACTATATGAGAGACCTCTAAGCTTGATGGTTACAGTGTCACTTCCTTATATAGTGGTGAAGGTTCAAGAGCAACTGCTATTTAAGATGCCTTAAGAAAATAATTTTTTTTTGCAAAAGTATGGCTAATTACAGCAAGTCATTATTCATTTGATTCTTAGCAGACAACAAGGTTCAAGTATAGAAATGTTTTGAAGAACAATCCTTCTTTTATATTTCCTTGAAACTGTCTACTCCTGGTGAAATAAATACCTACATAAGTCTCTAGAAAAAAAAAACACTCTAAAATATCAAAGACTAATGAGATCAATGAGATCAAGTCACTAGAACATGTATCTCATAGTTATTTTATTAAAAGAAAATGTAAAATGAGGTTGCATTCAACTTTAAGCTAAACTAACAACATGCAACTTTTATTTACTATCCCACCCTACCTAAAAAAAAGGGAAAATATTTATTCAAGTGTAAGAACGCTTCCAATGTAACCATGTGTGGAGCAAGAGAAGAAACATACTCATATCCATATATGAAAAAGTTACTGCAGTGATGACCTGGATATGAAGAACCAACCAACCTACGTTTTTGGGAATCACAAGGTGTTGAAGAAGATAATAGTATTATGGCATGATGACCTCTTGAAACCAAACTTCAATGTAATCTTGATGTTCATCAACAATAATTTATGTGCTCTCCTTAATCATGCTATGCATATCTTGTTCTTCTAGATGATTAATTTCTAAAGTACATAAAGGATCTAATGAGATGGATTTTGAGAACTCCTCAATCTCAGGTCTTAATCATTGCTCTCCACTGGGTGTAGTTCATAATTTTTCAGTTTCCTTCACATTTTGGAAAGGAAAATCATTTTGTAGCTCATAGGACCTTGATTCTTCTAATATTTCTGGAGAGGTATTCAAGTCCTTGGCTATTTTCAATATGTGTTCTTCTTGAGAAGAAGAGATCTCAGCTATTGCTAGGATTTGAGAAAGTTCCCTCAGGCTAAAAGTTGCTTCTAAGTTCATCTTTCCATTTGATAAAACTTGGTTCACACAAAAATGTTTTCCACAAGGTTAGGATCTCCTGATGGTGGCAAGAAAACAATGGTTGTATTTTTTGGTTCTGTAAAAGGCTCGAGTGGTCTTGCCTCCTGTCCCACTATTATTGGTGCTTCAATTTTCTATTTTTTAATGCTCCCTGTCTTAGTCTCTTCAAAGACAATTTTAGCTCTTTGGGTTGAGCTAACTCCTGTTTTTCGGTATCGGTCTAGGGGGAATTTATGAGTGGAACGTTCCTTCCCCCAAAAAGGTCGGAAGGAACCTTGGTTGAAAGGTATGATTTAGATTTAATGTATCTACCTTTTGGGTCTCTAGGTCTATTCATGAAAGAAAACAAAAACAAAAATAAAAACTACCATTGGGTTTGGAGTTGTCTCTAGGTATTACCTCTCATCTTACAGTTCCCCCACCACCAATCTAATGCTAAGGTCTAGAAATGATCTATTTCCTACCTAGAGACAACTCCCCGGCAACAGTGCCAAAAATGATGGGTGTTCTATATGCACTAAAGAGACACTAAAAACCCTCAATTAAATTGTCAACCTGGGGTAAGTAAACTTAGAGTTGTAGCAAAATATATGCCAAAGGTAGAAGGGTTGATAGTAGTATAGTCTAACTAAGGAAGTGGCTATCTAAGGATAATCTATTCAAGAAAATCTATCTAATGAGAAAACCCTACTAAGCAACTTTAAAATATGTAATCTAAGTACTTTTGGACCAAGGATCGATGGATAGTTCTAGAAAAACAAGTGAAAACCCTATTTAAAGCAAACTGGTTCATAACAATAAGCAATAAGCAAAAGAAAACTATTTAAGCATAACAATAAGAAAATAACAAAAGCAAACTACTTTAACTTGCCAACCTAAATTCAATGAGAAACTACCCTATGAAAGAAAATAAATAAACAAGCTAGCAACTATTCTATTAAAGCAAGCAAACAAGTAAGCAAAACAACTAACTAACCTATTAAAGAAAGTATACAAGTAAGCAAAGCAACTAGCTAATCTATTAAAGAAAGTAAACAACTAACTTCTCTAAGATAACTTCTACTGCAAGTAAACTAATTAGGACTTCTCATTGAATGACTATCTAACCTAAGAGGCAAGTGAACTATGTTCTTAATTCAAACTTCAAAACTATTTCTAATTCATAAAAGGAAATCTATTTAATTGAAAGCAAGAGAAATTGACAACTAGTCTTGAACCTATGATAAGCAAGATACTATCTAATCTATCAAAGCAAAGACTATATATCCTATAACAACAATAAAACTATCTACGAAAGCAAGAAACTATCATGCATTAATCATCAACAGTATAATGAGACTATGCTAATAAACTCAATTGCATTCTATACTAAAGAAGAAAATTCATACTACACTAAACTCAATAATTAACTACAACTTGAAATTGCAACCTAAATCTAAGCAAGAAATTGCATAGCATAAACTAAACTAGCTCTATCTTAACAATTCAAATTGCAAAAAAGGAAAATGATCATAAACATAAATTAAACATTATTCTAGCATATGACAAGTAATGAAATAAGTAAACTAGCTAACAACTAGATAAGAAAAGACTAAATAGCATTTGAATAGACAATTTGCAAATAAAAACTAACACTATCACTATCCATCCACCGAAACCCTGTCAAAGAAAGCATGAATTAAATTTATGTCCTAAAACTCTGTTTTAACTTCTATTTCAGCATGAAGAAAGTCTATTCTACCATCTAACTACACACGGGGTTAGTGTCTAAATCCACAAGCTTTCTTATACTAACTAATAACTCATTGCATACTAACAAAACTCCTCATAATAACCTGCAAAAACTAAGATAAACCAATTAAATCACAGACAACAAATTAAACAACAAATGCATCTACACTATCTAATTCACAAATAAACTCATAATATAGTTAACCAGAATATTGGTGGCCCCCCAAGCAGTGGTGGTTACTCTTCAAAGGCACACCACGAACTTCAGCACAACAATTTCACCATTAAAAATAAAAACGCAGGTTTTACACAGTTTGGCAAAACGAAAATGGCAAAACAGAGCCAAAATCATATTTGCCTCTAACACACTACTTCCTAGCTATTGTATGACCACCACGGTGGTATTTATAAGCTTTACAGACCAAGTGGTCGACCACTTGTAAAAATAGCAAATTACATTAATGGTGCCCTAACTGCCAAAATAGAGAGAGCCAATAATCACCCACCATAACAACCCAAAATCGAGTTGTCATGAGTTCAGTAGCTGGAGGGGATAAACACGAGCAAAACCAATGTCTCTGATTCACCCACTACTGGCTGCTAAATCCATAACCGCCAAATTTCCCATTGTTTTTGTGTAGGACAAGGTGTTAGACGGAGTGTCGGAACGGGTGAAAGATGCAGAATTGAAAACCACTAACTTCTCTTAACCCATTCAGAATTTAAGGAAACAACCCGAGTGGGACCTAATCGGGCATATTACGGACAAAAACCATGTGCCATAATTTTCAGATTCCACTTCATGCTCCCACAATTTAATATTTAAGTTAGTTGCCCGTAATAGTGTTGAATGGAGTACCAAAAGCAAAAACATGATGCGATTTTCCCTATAACACCAAAAAACGCGAATTAGATTCTTGGAAACATAAAAACATAATGCATTATACTCAATATCAACATAAAACATGAATTGTGCATACCTAGTTTAGATCATAGCATTTTGGCACAAAATTCTTCAAAAAGCTTCTTCAAAACATGAAAGCACATATACACATTTGACAAAACGAATCTAATTAACGTCATAAAATCAATCATATCTCAGACCCAACAGATAGCGCGAAACTTCTCTTTTCAAGGAGTGCAAAGTGACTACTGCAAGGTGTGCACAGTCATCTGCAAGAACTTAAGTCTTGCATGAGAATATGCTACAATGAGTGACAGAGTCTGTGTCGACTCATAAGCTCAAAAGAGATAGCATGAAACTTCCATTTTCAAGGAGTGCAAAGGAACTGCTACAAGGTGTGCACAGTCACTCACAAGAACCTAAATATTGCATAAGAACCGGTCACAAGGAGTGCACAAATCCGAAATTTGACTAAGTGTTGAAGTAACTCTTTAAGGAGCCAAAAGAGAAGAAGGGGAGAAGGATCAAGAGAGATAGAGGGGGGGATATTCAAAGAGAGTGAAGTTCTGAAGGTTTCACGAGTCACCTGCTAAGATCCATCCAGGAGGGACTGAGATTATTCTAGGCTGTTGGATTTAATTAAAGCGCACAAGCGTTAAGTCCCTGTGTGCATATAAAAGCGAAGATTCTCTGAAGTCCCGAAGAGACCAGGGAGCATCCATCATCCAAAAGAACAGGTGGAGCAAGATCCATAACTTTGGAACAAAAGCACTTCGGGAGTTATGTGGACTGGGAGAAAGTGAAATCATCAAAGAGAGGACCATCGTTCGGTTTGGAGGAGAACTTGTTCGACATTTTGGCGTCGAAAGATATAAGAAGTTATGTCATGTAGATGACTAACAAAATTCACCGAAGCTGAAAGGATTGATCTAGGTTTTTTGTTCGATCAAATTCGGTGGAGTATCGATCTGAGACTCTGGGGAAAATTCCCTTCGAGGGTTTCAGTTTAGGAGTTGAAACTCCCGAACCCCGAAGATATGAAGTAAATCGTAGCTGTCTAATTCAGAAGGACATGCGACAGAGAGCCATGAACTTTGGGTGAAAACACTCCGAGAGAAAATGAGTGTGCATAAGTTGAGATCCTCGAAGCCCAAATCGCCGAAGTGAATCGTAACCATACGATTTAGAAGGACACACGGTAGAGATCTGTGAACTCTGGGTAAAAACACTCCAAGAGAAAGTGAGTGGGTAAGAGTTGGGAATATCGAAACCCAAAGAGACGAAGCAAATCACAGTCATCAATCTGTGAGGGACACGTGTCGTCAGACCGTTGTC
This sequence comes from Picea mariana, assembly GCA_032191745.1. NCBI lineage: Eukaryota > Viridiplantae > Streptophyta > Pinopsida > Pinales > Pinaceae > Picea > Picea mariana. The sequence goes on along the minus strand of JASDQU010099792.1, from coordinate 265,723 downwards.
TTCGGGTGAAATCACTCTAGGAGAATGTGAAGACTAAGAACTGAAACCCCCGAAGCTCAAAGATAAGAATTGAATCACAACCATTGATATGTGAGGGGAACGCGTCAAAATATCATCGAATTTATATGGAAGTACTTTGGGAGAAGAAAAGGGTGGAAAGTGGAAAATTTTTAAAGCCCGAATAGCCAAAGAGGCTTGTGACCATTGATCTGTAGGAGGTATGTGTCAACAGATAGTGGAATCTGGGTGAAAGCACTCCGGGAAAAATTAAGCATAAAGATGTTGACAAATTTGAAGGCCGAAGCCCCGAAATGAACTAGGATCATCGATCTGCAAGTGGAGAATCGACGGTGGGGAGCCACTGTGGTGAGAGGAGGAAGAATTAGTGGATGCGCTAGTTCACATCCCACAATTTTCCAGGACCGTTGATCTCTATTGAGCTCCCATTTTGTCACTCACCATACACCTCTTTTTTCCATTTACCCCCCTACCTAGGCATTGAAATCCAACTTATTACCTCCTATTATTACCTATTTTCTTGCCTAAAGATCCTGATTACAACATGAGGTAAAAGTTGTTTATTTCAATAATTTCTGAAGTTCTTGATAAATTAATTAGGATATTTTAGCTATTTGTTTACCAATGATAAAATACACTTACCTTGTCAATGCAACAACTGTTCCCACACTATTCATTTCTTTCCAGTACCTACGTAGACATTCTAGTACCTAAGGTTGTATCTTCTCCTAGCTGTGCATAGCCAGGATGGAGTTAGCAACATGGGCATTGTTCTTATGATTAATGTAATGATTGTTGACCATTTCCCTTGTGCCCATCAGTATTCTATTACATTGAATCGACCCATTAAAAAATCTTCTAGAGTAGCACCAGATCGGGGTCTAAACTCAGCACAGGACGATATCTAATATGGTTATAATGATTTCCTGAGATAGAGGAAATCGTGGTTAGTAAGATCCTCTAGTTTTGTTAAGTCATTTTTGGCCCTGAGTTCCAGAGAACTGGGGAAAGCAATGTAATATGATATACTTAGAACCAGATATATATGAGGGGGTTCGCTCTGTGTAATTTTTAAGCTGTACATACTCTTTACAAAAGATAATGAAAAACTATGTTATCCATTTCTTGTCTTGAAATTATGATGGATGTGATGTGAGTAAAGTAAGGTTTATGTGTGATATTAATTAGGTTTTGATTTATCCTTGTTCATAAGCATGGTGAGTTACTGAATCGCTTTCTCTTACTACTTGGGAAAGCATGGGCTCACCTCCCCTGGTAAGTTGAGTTATCTGTATATTACCTATTCTTTAGTTTGTTGTAACTATATTTACGAATAGATTGGTGTGGAGAGATATTTAGATCTTAAGTTTTTCTTGAGGTTCTGTGTGTCCTATACCCATTGGGGATTTCTCTTAAGCTATGAATCAGTTTTCCCTTTATACGATGGAGACGCTTTCATATGAACACATAGATTGCGAATGAAAAATTATATGCATGTATTTCACCAAAGTATATCTCTTTCTCTGTAGACACCTTAAGGTCACATATGTTCCAGTATTTATTTGCAGCTTACTTAATATCAAATACCTCATGTAAATACTTCCCATAAATGATGAATAAGTAAGCACTCACCTCATTCACTGGATAAAATTGAATTAAGATCTAGAATTCATCTATTGTGTATGTGACAACCTGGGGTTATAATACAATATGCACAGGATTAATTCTAAATTAACAAGAGTTGGTTTATTGAGCACATTCTAATGATCTGAAATGAGATATATGATCATGCTGAGACTTCCATACATGGATGATTTTAAGGGCTAAATTTCGCTCATGGGATAATTTTCCATGGTTTTTCCAAAAATGAGATTCTCTATTTTAAAAATTATTCACCCAAATTCTATAGGATAAATTTAGTTTACCTTAAAAATCGCCAAAATTTTATAAAAACTATATAAAATCCTTATAAATTTGAATATTTTTACAAAAATATTGCCAAACTTTTATAGTTGGCATATGAAGGATTAGTAAGATTCGCCAAGGTTTCTACATTTTAAAACAAATTTCCATCCTTAAAATCATCCCTACTTCCATAACTTATATATGTTCATGAGGAAATACTTCATCACTTATTTTCAGATAAGAAGAACTAATATTAAATATAGAAGCTTTGTGATGACCTGGTCACATCTTAATAAACTTTGAATACATCTTTTACTGTTGAAAGAATGGATTGTATCTGCAGGGTAATCAGTTACTGTATTCAGACTCTATGGTATTAAGGGCATAGGTCGTTAATGACAACCTATCTTTGGGGATTTGAATTACTTTCTTGTTATGCATGGTGTGACCTCTAGAGGTACGGTAGCAATGAGAGATAACATTTCAGGAGCCAAGAGATTAATTTAAATGCATGTTGTGTGTTTACATTAGAATGTAGATATTGATTAGTGTATAAGCTGTCTTCTTACATTCTTTGCCGAGAGTTGAAAGTTTTCCTAGAATTTAGTTACTTAGTTACTTCATCAAATTAAGTGTCAAGCTTGTGGAAATACTCTTTCAGAGTCATTCCCATGTACACTGGTTCTTGTGTGTGGGTAAGAATGTCGTGGCACCCTATAATATGTCATGCTTGTTATGAGGTAAACCTCTTAGGTTAAGAATAGGGTTGGTTAATAGGGAACATGCTCCAACTGATTATTCTCATGATAGGTCTGTAAGATAATCACATGGAGACTTGAGTGGATCCATAAAGTTGGCTTATACATACATCTGTTTGGGAAGTATTTATTTTGTTTTCATTAATCAATAGATGATTTCTTTTTATAGAATTACATGATTGATTCCTCAGTTGATTGTTAAGTTTGAGTGTAGAGTAACGATAGTTTGGTTTGAGTTTTTGCTTGATTAAATGATTTCCTAGACCTCTTGCTCCTGGAAGACAAGCTAGGGTATACTTTTGTCATTTTCTTGCACATACTGTGTCTGCATTTCATCATTTTATGAATCTGGTTGAAAATTTATGTGGGAATTTATTATAGAAATTAGATAGCCCAACATTTTGGCATCGTGGTTGGGGATCTGCTAAAAGGTAAATGGTAAGAAGTAGTTTTTTGTAGTTTGATTGTTTCCTTTGAAGTGTTTTTTGTTACTTTCCATAATGGAGGTGGAAAGATAGTAAGAAGGAAGGTAATAACCTACACTGCCACTATTGTGAGTCCTTCCAAACCCTATATGGCATATGGTTAACTCATGGTTAGGCCTAGGGATAGTAAGGGTAGATTCATAAAAATTGATTTTCCTGAAAATTTATTTGGTAGCAATAAAACCCCTCTTATTAATCTGGTTGAAAGATACACAAGAAGCTCATGGAGGGAGGGTTCTACATGAAAGGTGGCCACCTCGCAATCAGAAAAAATAGTGGAAAAGGTCTAGGAAGAATAGGGAGAATTCCAGGACCAACCAGTTGAAGGGCCACAGGTTGGAAGGCCAGACATCGATCCAGCATTAGAGTAGACTATTAACCCTGAGCATATACATCGATTTCTCAAAACACCCCACAACGTGGTCATTTCACAAGTGGAAACTTTTGTGGTGGGAGGAAATCTAAGACTGCAAATAGGAGACAACTTTCCCCTTCATCAAAATCCAGTATCTGAACCACCAATATCACCAAGCCTAGGGGAATTTAGTTTATTTGAACACATGGTAGACGAAGAAGAAAGAAATAGGGAACCAGAAGGAGAATGTACCTTCGGATTCCCCATACCCGACTTAATGCCAAATGTAAACATGAAAAATATTCCCCCGTCGGTCCTTCCAAATTTCAGAGGTATGGTTACAAAGGATCTAGATGCTTTTCTTTTTTAATTTGACATTCTATGTAGAAGCTAAAAATGTTGATGATGCACAAAAATTAAAATTGTTTCCAGCAACCTTAAAAGACTCTTCTCTAAGATGGTTTATGGGATGGGAAGACATGAAAAGTACTTTCCTTAAAAAATATCAAGACTATTGTAGAACCCGAGACTCCCGCAATGACATCTTTAAGATGAATCAATTAGACGATGAAAGTCTTGAAGACTATGTAGACAGGTTTCTCTCTAATCTTCAGAAAACCAAACAAATTACTTTAAACAATGATACCATCCAAGCTATCTTCCTTAAAGGGATCCAAGAAGAATACATTGATTTGCTAAATCTAATGGGTGCAGGTGATATCTCGCAATTGCCATTTGCTACCATCTGTGATTTATGCAGGAGATATTCTAGGAGTCAAGAAAAATCTAATAAGGAAGTAAGGGATGTTTTTCCAAAATTAACAAGATCTACTGTAGGAGGTGGAGTATCAAGGATAGAATTAGGAAATTTATTGGAAAATTTTAAAACAAAAATTCTTGGTACTCTTAGTTCTCAGCTAGATATGTTTCAAGTTAAGAAAAAGAAAGTAGAAGAGGAATTTGTTGTGTATATGTTTTGTCCCCGCTGTTGAAAGAAGCATGCATATAAAGAAATCCCATTGGATAATGTGTAGGTTTGTGAAATATGCGTGGAGGATTATTAGACGTAGAATTTCCCCTTGCTGCCTAGACTTAAATCTATATATAAAGAAAATAGGGAGGTGGCAGAACCTTCTTTTCAAGATGTATTAAAGAAACCATGGAAGCCAAGAGCCCAAGGTATGTCCCAAGATCCTTTTTCATCATATTTTTCACCCTATAATACTTATCAACAATAGTGGAACACTCAAATTCCATGGAAAAACACTTGGCCACAACAACAAACTCAAACTCAGCCTTGGCAGCAAAATTGGAGAGGTAAACCTCAAGGGATGATGCCTCAACAACAGTTCCCAATGACCTATCCTAACTACTCGCAATACCCCCCACCCATGCCATCATTGTACCCACCTACCCAAATAACAATCCCAGAATTACCACAACTGAATACAAACCAAAACCCTCCCAGACCAACACAAATGCCTGCACAACCGGTACCAAACCCAAACAACAAAGTTGCACAACCTGCCTTTAATGTTGAGATGCAACCCTTTCTGACTTACCTGATCACTTGTATGTCTCTTCAGAATATACATATGAGATGAGGGAAAGTCGTGAAACCAAGAGATTCCACGGTTGTCATTGAAGAAGAAGAAGAAACTCCTAAACAACCAATAAATGACAACCAACCCAGATATATAGTTACTCCCTCTACTCAGACACAAACATCTACTATTCCTACCGAGCAACCACAAACATCTAAACTTCCAACTTATCCATAAATTTCGGCCATAGAAAATCCAATAGTCCTCCCTAAATTCGACCTGGAAGATGAGATACGGAATGTCTATTTCAGAATTCCCTTGTTGCACACTAGAAAAGATATTCCCATTTACGCAAAAACTGTTAGGGAGTTATGCATTAAAAAACCTAGAAGAAAACAAAAAGAACCCCCCACTATTCACATGGCAGGTCAATTGGCTAAGCTAATGTCTGGGAAACCATTGGTGAAAAAGTATGGAGATCCTGAAAATCCAATAGTCACCATTTCCGTCAATGATGTTCCCATAGGAAATACTTTAATTGATTTTGGGGCTGCAATAAATATCATGACTGTATTGACCATGGAAACAATGCAATTGGATACTCTCCGGCCCACACCTACGGTACTTGAACTTGCTGATAGATCCAGGATCATTCATCCTGGGGTGCTTGATGGTATTTTGGTGACTCTAAATTCTTGAGAATATCCAGTAGATTTCTAGTTATTCAACCTAAAACCAGTAATGTAGGTCATCCTGTTATCCTTGGGAGACCATGGTTGGTCATAGCCGATGCTTTCATGGGATGTAGGTCAGGGGAGATGCCCATATCAAATGTTCTAGCTATGAAGAAACTCACTTTGTACCCGCCTTCCTAACCAACACTGTCAGATCCTTGGCATATGTACGAAACTTGTAAAAATACAGAAATGGAACCTCCTGAAGACAAGGGAATAGAGTCTTCCAAATATGCAGGAATTGAATCTCTGAAAATTATGGAAATTGGAGATCATACAAAAAAAATTTTTTTTACATCCCCTTATAACCCTCGAACAAGTAGGGGAATTGAAAATCCAATTAGAAGATGATTTTCTAAACTTGTTTATTTCTATTGTGGATTGTACTCAGTTTTCGGAATTACCGCGAACTTATAATCATATTTTTCACAAATATTTTTAGTAAAATTTCGATCCTAAAAGAACTACATATTTTCTTGTATCAGCCATCAAAGATACCACAAATCACTATTGCATAACTATTGAAATCAGCCCAAGAAAAACCTTGAATATTAGTGCTGACCTTGATCCTGAACAACAAAAAAAATTAATCATCTTATTACCAAAACACTCAAGTGCATTTTGCTGGGACTATAAAGACATGCCTAGCATCCACCCAAACACGTGTACACATCATATTTACCTTCAAGAGAATGTCAGACCTATTAGGCATCCACAACGTCGTATGAATCCTGTTGTAAAGGATATAGTGAAAGAAGAATTACAGAAGTTGTTAGATGTTAACTTCATATATCCTATATCAGATAGAAAGTGGGTTTCTCCACTTGTGGTTGTCCCTAAGAAGGAAAACAAGTGGAGAATATGTGTTCAATATCGTGAGATTAATAAGGAAACACTGAAAGATTATTTTCCACTGCCTTTCATTGATCAGGTACTGGATACATTAGTAGGAAAAAAGTACTTTTCCTTTTTGGACTGTTTTAGTGGATATAATCAAATACATATTGCACCAGAGGATCAGGAGAAAACCACCTTTACATGTCCCTGGGAGACATTTGCCTATAAAAAAATTTCGTTTGGGCTATGTAATTCCCCTGCCACCTTCCAAAGAGAGGTATTGGGGATTTTTGCTAACTTGATTCATGAATGCATTGAGATCTATATGGATGATATTTCTATCTACGGTGACTCTTTTGCCAAATAACTTCATAACTTGGAATCTAATGTTGCCTTGAGTCATAAAAAATGCAAAATGATGTCACAATAGGGCATTGTTCTTGGACATCATGTTTCTTCTTCAGGCATCAAAGTGGACTTGACAAAGATTAAGGTTATCATGGACCTTCCTTCACCCCATTCACCAAAAGAGGTAATAAGTTTTTTGGGTCATGTTAGCTACTATAGAAGGTTTATTGAAAATTTTACAAAGATCGTTGCACCTATGTACAAGTTGTTATCCAAAGATACTAACTTTTTTTGGGATGCGCAATGTCAAATTGCTTTTGAAATCTTGAAGGGAAAACTGTCCACATCACCAGTTATGAGGGGACCAGATTGGACCCTTCCATTCCACATCTATATTGATGCTTCAAAAACTTCTCTCGAGGATCTCCTAGGATAGAAACATGATCAGTTATCTTACACCATCTACTATAGTAGTAAAAACCTATCACTAGTCGATTTTAACGATACCGTCACAGAAAAAGAATTCCTAGTTCTCGTGCATGCTATCAATAAATTTAGACATTATATCATGGGCTATGAAACTTTTATTCACACCGACAATTCTTCCATTAAGTTTTTAATGAATAAACCCATCAGAAATGGTAGGATCACTAGGTGGTTTTTATTGCTGCAGGAATTTAATATTACAATATTAGACAGGTCGGGTAAAGAAAACTTGGTTGCATACTTTCTCTCTTGAATCCATAATAATGATGAAAATACTCTTGTTGATGATATTTTTCCCGATGAACATTTGTTTGTTGTTTCCACTAACATTTCATGGTTTGCAGACATAGCCAATTATTTGGCCATAGGAAAGTTGCCTCAACATATCTCCCCAAGAGAAAGGCAACAAATTGTTAGGAACAGTGAAACTTATTCATGGATCAAGGGATATCTCTTTCATACAGGACCTGACATGATTATCAAAAGATGTGTATGAGAATATGAAACATATGATATCCTGAAAGCCTGCCATAATAGCCCCTGCGAAGGCCACTTCGCAGATAAAAGGACTTCTTACAAAGTGCTTCATCAAGGGTACTATTGGCCAATGTTGTTCAAAGACGCCAACAAGTATGTGAGGAGTTGTGACAGTTGTCACAGAATGGGTAAGTCAGTACAAGCAGACGAGATTCCCTTACAAACCCAAGTTCTAGTCGAACCTTTCGAAAGATGCACCTTGGATTTTGTGGGACCAATCTCTCCTTCATCATGGAAAAAAAGGTACATTTTAGTTTTCATTGATTATGTAACCAAGTGGGTGGAAGCAAAATCCCTTTGTTTTGCTAGTGAAGAGTCTGTTATAGATTCTATTTACAAAGATATTTTTACTCGCTTTGGTATTCCAAGAGAAATTGTGATAGATAACGGGGCACAGTTTACATCTAATTCAATGCAAGTGCTTACTCAAAGGTACCATATAAAGCACTATAAATATTCTCCATATCACCCACAAGAAAATGGGAAGGTGGAGTCTACAATCAAGGTACTAGAAGTGATCCTAACCAAGACGGTCCAGCAACATCACAAAGACTGGGCAGAAAGGCTTTTGGAAGCATTGTGGGCCTCCAGAACCACATGGAGAAATACCACAGGCTTTACTCCATATGAGCTAGTGTATGGAAAACATGTTCTTATGCCTATTGAGATCCAAGTGAAAAAATTTAGGACAGTTGCACAACTTGGCATATATCTATCAGAGGCACAAACACAGAGAATATCCCAACTCAATGAGCTGGATGAAATCACGAAAGATGCATTCCAACACACTGTTTTGGTACAGGAACAAAGATATCGATGGCATGATAAATTCATCAAGAAGAAAGTTTTCAAGCCTAGTCACTGGGCCCTCCTTTTTTATTCTCGGTTTAAGAACTTCAGAGGAAAACTCACCACAAGATGGATGGGGCCTTACGAGATTGACATTGTCTTCGACAATGGATCAGTCACGTTAACAACAATTGATGACTGTCAACATTCTTTTGTGGTCAATGGCCATCGACTGAGGTTGTATCATCGACCAACGTCCAAGAATAACTTTGTATAATATTTTTACAACAATCTGAAATGGAGATAGTGGGTAGGGGGTCTCTTTCACCCTATTCACCTCTGACTAAATCTTTTCTTTCAACTTTATGAATGTATGTACATATTATTAAAAAAAAAGGAAATAAATAAATAAATAAATAAATATATATATATATATATATAT
>JASDQU010099792.1:227982-256479 GCA_032191745.1 Picea mariana | reverse complement strand
GAAAAATAATAAAAATATAGTCTAGCCATGAAAATCCATTTACTAGCGTGGTTAGATAAGGGCATGTCTGAAAACCATCTTGCTTGCAGATGAGCCAAATAAAATTTCTTGTCCACAATTGTCAGGCATTACTATATGTTCTTCAAATCAATTTGTTTTTTCTCTAGTCAGATGATGAGGGGTGCATTAAGATTCTTCTTCTGACATCTTTGCCTCCATCGATATTAGCACATCATCTGAGGGATAAAGTCAGAGATTTGAGTGGTACCTAGAGGCTTGCATACATTAATGGCAAGTTCTCTCGTTGACGACAAAGGGGATTCATTAATGCCTCTTGTCTACCAGATCTTGCAAGACATTAGACATCAGCACATCAATTCATGCCCAATAAGTTGTACCAGTGGAACCTTGACTCTCATCATCATCAAAGGTGAGTAGTCTCGCATTGGTTAACAGTCTTCATCAATGGTTGGTAATCCAATGAATTCCACCCATGTTTGACGGCAACACATATTTCACATGGATGGATTTGTTCTGGAGGTTCAAGTGATCGTGAAGACAACTTAGTTATGATCTGTATGACAGTGGTGATAGTCAGTGTGAATAAAAAGGAAGTTGGTTACAAGGCAACTGCAATAGTTCAGATGGTCTCAAAAAGAGGAGGTTGTCTGCCTTATTAGTAGGTTTCTACTAAAAGGTGGGACTTGCTTCTCAATACATAACTTGGGACATGGTCTAAATCTGGCTATCCATCCCCCTGTTTCTTCTCTTCCATTGCAGTTATTTCCATCATCATCACAAATAACAAATTCAACATCTGTAGTTCTATTCCTTGCTTAGTTCTGAACTCCACAAATTTGTATATTTTCTGAACCAATTGTGAATTAGTTTACTATAAGGTACCTTTTTTAGCTCTATATTTGTAAAATATAGGGCAAGTAATGGCAGGGCCAAGAGAACCAGGAAACATAGTAGCATTCCCGCACCTATGTAGAAATGACAATTCAGGAATTTTGCATCTACAATGGAAACGTGTAATGACTTTTTGAGGTAAGTTTTCTTTAGGATTCTGATTGGTTTGTTAGGAACAAAAGAATATCATTTTAACAGCTTCTTGTGTTAATCCAAACCATCCTCATTACTTATCCATTCAACGTTGGGATATTCACATATTAGGTGACCACCAATATCATAATTCCCATGTGTAGCACTATTGGCCACCCCTGTACTCTTGTCATACGAATTTTACCCCTGTTCGTCCACCTCATTTGAGATTTTATCCACCCATACGTATTATCGCTTGTTGCACAAATGATGAATTCGTGCAATGAGCTCACACTTACGCGAATTCCACGAACCTTAGTAATTAACCTTTTCATAAGTGGGAAAATGAGGACGTTTGAATGATTCATGTTACATTGCATGGGTTTGAATCATCATTACCGTACTAGGTCACCTCGCCATCATTACCATGAAATGGATTCATATCACCTTATTGCAAATTTAAATGGTGCACCGTGACATTTCCATATTCTCTATAATCAATTCTTGATCACCATCACTCTGTAGCCTTTAACACTCTTGTAGTAATTACTCGTATTCACAAGACCCTTCCCTTCTTTCTACTTTGTGTATATTTCTTCATCTCATCGCTCTGACTATTCTTCAATTCATCTACAACAAAACCTTCATCCATGCCTACATTTCAGCATGGTGATAGATTTCCATGAACCAGTCTCTCGGCGAGCACTCGAAGTTGTTCCTGAGTATAACAGATGCAATAAATTGTTTATAGAAGAAGGCTGACATCTCTTTTTCACCAAATTTTGGGGGTTTAATGAACAGGTTGCTCTTTAGTTCGCACAGAATTTCGATGAACGATTGGCTAGGGTCGTGAATTTGGAAATACAGGTTACAGAGGAGACCATAGCCAATGTCACAGGCCTCCCCAGGACCAGAGAATACTGGTTCAAGAAATTGACGTTGGGCATAGAAATTTGCAACCGGTTTCTGAAGGCACAATACCAAAATGCGAGTTGGGCAAAGGGATTTCCAAGGGCATACCTCATGGACAAGTGGAAAGCACCATTGATGATTCTATAGAGTTATTTAACTTGTGAGTGAAGGTATGCCCTCACATACTAGTATCATGTTCGAATTCTGCTTCATTTTGAATCAAAGGAACTAATAAATTCCCATACTATCTGCACAAGGGTTTAGAAAAAATAGCTAAGATGGTAAGGAGGAATAGTCAAAACCCTTAGAGTAGCCTCTACCATCATGGGAAGGTAAAACTAGTGGTAGAAGCTGAGCTCTTTAAAATAAATAAGACATGGGATCAGTTCCTACGTGAGAATGCATTTATTGACTAAATCCCTATGGTAGTGGAAGAAGGGCCGAGCAATTTGGGAAAACGGAAGAGAAAAGAAAGGATCCTTATGGAAAAGAAACAAGGGTTGATAGAAGTGGAAAAGAGACAGAAAAAAGGGAGGGCCAGGAATGAAAAATTAGAGAAGGATACTACAGTAATTAAGTCACCGATTGAGATTCCTCCAGCTCGTAGGATCACATGTCGCATGGAAAAACAAGTTGTTCCAAAAATTGATGAGCCAACCCCCATGTACCCACAGCCTGAAACACACAAAGAACCAATCCTTGTTGATGATGATGGAGAGGATACTTTGCCCATTTCGAATCTCTTCAAAGTTGCTAAGTGTCTAAATCTTGTGGAACAATCTCAGCTAGGTACAAAATTTATAGACCCTAACGAGCCACAAGTAAATGATTGTATTGATCCAAATGAGCTCGTGGAGCCACAGACACAGTTGTTAACCCTTGCAGAATAAGGAGGATGTAATGATGAAATATATAATGTTGTACACCAGGCCGAGAAAGAGAAACTACGGCCTAGAACTGCAAAGACTCCCAACATTATTATTCCTAGACCTTCTAAGAAGGGAGTTGAAACTTGTGAAGGTTCAAATGTTCTAAAATATGAATCTGTTATTGAAAGTCTTATGGAAAGGAAGCTCAGGAAATGAAACAGAAAATTCAATAAGTTGGAGTAGGAAGTCATGGAGCTATCTGTCCTAAATAGGTGCATTGAAAGAGAAAATCAACAGTTAAAGAATCAGGGTAAGAAGTTTCAAGAAGAAATTGAAAAACTTCAATCTAAAACTAAAAAGATCAATAAGCAAATGACTAAGATATTCCATCCAAAAAAACCAAGGAGAAGAGGCAAATTGGAAAAGAAGAACTCAAGCCTCAACATCCTGATAAATGTTGCAGGACTCTCGTCGAATTGAAGAGATGGTGTATTTCAATTTTGAACAGTTTTTGGGATATCTTTGCATGAGGACATGCAAATAATTAGGTGTGGGGGTAATGTTGAACTCCCATTTTGTCACTCACCATACACCTCTTTTGTCCATTTAGCCCCCTACCTAGGTATTGAATTCCAACTTATTACCTCCTATTATTACTTATTTTCTTGCCTAAAGATCATGATTACAACATGAGGTAAAAGCTATTTATTTCGATAATTTCTGAATTTCTTGATAAATTAATTAGGATATTTTAGCTATTTGTTTACCAATGATAAAATACACTTATCTTTTCAATGCAATATCTATTCCCACACTATTCCTGGCTTTCCATAACCTACGCAGGCATTCTGGTACCTAAGGTTGTAGCTTCTCCTAATTACGCACACCCAGAATGGAGTTAGCAACGTGGGTATTGTTCTTATGATTAATGTAATGGTTGTTGATCATTTCCCTTGTGCCCAGTAGTCTTCTATTACAAGGAATCGACCCACAAACAAATATTCTAGAGTAGCACCAGATTGGGGTCCGACCTCAGCACAGGACGATATCTAAGATGGTTGTAACAATTTCTTGAGATAGAGGAAATCGTGGTTAGTAAGATCCTCTAGTTTTGTTAAGTCATTTTTGGGCCTAAGTTTCTGAGAATTGGGGAAAGAAATGTAATCTGATATACTCAGAACCAGATATATATGAGGGGGTTCGCTCTGTGTAATTTTTAAGTTGTACATACTCTTTGCAAAAGATAATGAAAAACTATGTTATCCATTTCTTGTCTTGATATTGTGATGGATGTGTTGTGAGTAAAGTAAGGGTTTTTGTGTGATATTAATTAGGTTTTTATTTATCCTTGTTCATAAGCATGGTGAGTTACTGAATCATTTCCACTCACTACTTGGGAAGGCATGGGCCCACCTCCCCTGGTAAGTTGAGTTATCTGTATATTACTTGTTCTTTACTTTGTTGTAACTATATTTCCGAATAGATTGGTGTGGAGAGATCTTTAGATCTTAAGGTTTTCTTGAGGTGCTATGTGTCCTATACCCATTGGGGATTTCTCTTAAGGTATGAATCATATTACCCTTAGTACGATGGAGACACTTTCATATGAACGCATATATTGCGAATGAATGATTATATGCATGTATTTCAACAAAGTATATCTCTTTCTCTGTAGACACTTGAAGGCCACATATGTTCCAGTATTTATTTGCAGCTTACTTAATCTCAAATACCTCATTTAAATACTTTCCATAAATGATGAATAATTAATCACTCACCTCATTCACTAGATAAAATTGAATTAAGATCTAGAATTCATCTACTATGTATGTTAAAACCTAGGGTTATAATACGATATGAACAGGATTGATTCTAAATTAACAAGGGTTGGTTTAATGAGCACATTCTAATGATATAAAATGAGATATATGATCACCCTAAGACTTCCATAACTTATATATGTTCACGAGGAAATACTTCATCACTTATTTTTAGATAAGAAGAATTAATGTTAAATATAGAAGCTCTGTGATGACCTGGTCACATCTTAATAAAATTTGAATACATCTTTTACAATTGAAAGAATGGATTGTATCTGCAGGGTAATCAGTTACTGTATTCAGACTCTATGGTTTTAAATGCATAGGTCATTAATGAGAAACTGTCTTTGGGGATTTGAATTACTTGCTTTTTATGTGTGGTGTGACCCCTAGAGGTATGGTAGCAATGAGAGATAACATTTTAGGAGCCAAGAGCTTAGTTTAAATGCATGTTGTGTGTTTGCATTCGAGTGTAGCTATTGATTAGTGTATATGTTGTGTGTTTACATGCTTTGCTGAGAGTTTCAAGTTTTCCCAGAATATAGTAACTTAGTTACTTCATCAAATTAAGTGTCAATCTTGTGGAAAGACTCTTTGAGAGTCATTCCCCTGTACATTGGTTCTTTTGTGTGGGTAAGAATGCAGTGGAACCCTATAATCTGCCATGCTTGTTATGAGATAAAACTCTTAGGTTAAGAATAGGGTTGGTTAATAGGGAGCATCCTCCAGCTGATTAGTCTCATGATAGGTCAGTAACACAATCATATGGAGACTTGAGTGGATCCATAAAGTTGGTTGATACAGACATCTGCTTAGGAAATACTTATTCTGTTTTCATTAATCAATAGATGATTTCTTTTTATAGAATTTACATGATTGATTCCTTAGTTGATTGTTAATTTTTAGTGTAGAGTAACAATAGTTTGTTTTGAGTTTTTGCTTGATTAAATGATTTCCTAGACCTCTTTCTCCTGTAAGACAAACTAGGGCATACTTCTGTCATTTTCCTACACATATTGTGTCTGCATTTCATCAGTTTACGAACCTATTTGAAAATTGTTTGCATCAAGTGGTATCAGAGCCTGAAATTGTTTTCAGGAAACAAAGAAGAGATCAAAGGTGTACTCTGTGTGTGATATATTGTCAGCACAATTCCACCAAGGAGATGAGTGGAGCCACCTTTATCCAATTACATTGTAGAAATATAAATGAGAGAGATCTGTGCAATATTAGAGGCAATGGAGGCATTGCATAGGAGGGCACCTGATGCTAGGGACATCAGTGATGCAGAAAGTGAATAAGTAGAAGTCGAGGAACTTGTAGGAGAAAATGTTTTCCAGGAATGCTTATTGAGAGAAGTGGTTAGATTGGGAGTTAGATCTAAGATAGAGATCCCAATGTATGAAGGAAATTTCTATGTTGAAGTGTTGTTGGATTGGATAAGATCCATGGACAAATATTTTGAATATGAAGATGTCAATGAGGGGAAAATGTGAGACATATTGTCACTAGACTAAAAGGACATGCAACATTGTGGTGGGATGAATTGTAGGCTGAGAGGAGAAGCAAAACAGAAGATAAATAATTGGGACAGAATGGTCGCCAAGCTGAAGGGTAAATTCATTCCCAAAGATTATCAAACAAATATGTTCAAGAAGTTGTTGAACCTGAGACAGAAGGGTATGATAGTAAAAGAGTACACGATGGAGTTCTACAAGATGAATATCAGGATTGGACAGTGAGAGAATGATGAGGAAAAAATTGCCAGATACATAAAAGGCCCGAGGTCAGCAAGGATGAGATCAGCATGATGCCAGTAAGGACCGTAGAGGAAAAAGTTGCCAGGTACATAAATGGACTAAGGTATGAAATCCAGGATGAGATCATCATGATGTTAGTAAGGATAGTAGAGGATACTTATCAGATTGCTCTGAAGGCAGAGGATAAGTTGGCCACGAAATAGAGTCAATGAAACAAAGGTAGAATCCCAAGCAAAGGAAAGGGATTTGCCCATGATAAGACACAGAAATCCAAAGGCGAGACAACGAAACCACAAAGTCATTCAGAAAGAGGAGGAAGTTCTTGAGGAAGACAAGGTGGTGGAAGAAGTTATTCTATAGGAAGAGGAAGAAGAAGAGGAGGAGAAGTAAGGTGTTAAGCCTATGGAAAGACATGACACATGTCATGGAAATGTTTCGAGAAAAGGAAAGAAGGAGGAGGTGAAGCTCACATTTTAGAAGAACATAAAAGGAATGTTGAAGCAGAGGGTGTAGAGGATGGAACATCCCTAATGTTGAGGAAGTTTCTCTTAAAACCAGACTCAGAAATTGAGAAGCCAGTGCATAGGAATAGTCTATTCAAGACAACTTGCAAGACTAAAGATAGAGTATGCAAGGTGATAATCGATAGTGGGAGCACTGATAACTTAGTATCCATAGAGATGGTGGAGAAATTTGAGCTGGAGACAACTGCACATCCAGAGCCATATAAAGTCTCATGGTTGTAGAAAGGACACAAAGTAATGGTCACTAAACAAGGCCTTGTTGAATTTCAGATAGGAGGATATAGAGATGAAATTATGTCTGATGTGATTCCCATCGATGTATGTCATGTTTTGTTGAGAATAACATGGTAGTTTGACATAAATCTCATTCATGATGGGAGAAAAAATACATACACCTTGGAGAAGAATGGTAGGACACGCATGTTGCTGCCAATAAAGGAGAAGAAAGTGAAAGAGGAAGACAACGCAAACATACTTCTCATGAGTGGGAAGGAACTCATGAGAGAATTCAAGAAGGAACATGAGATGCAGTTTTCTATGGTGAGGAAACCCAGAGTTATCCTTACACGTAATTCGATGGATGATTTTCCTGAAGAGGTTCAGGAGTTGTTGGATAATTTTGCTAACATAGTAGTGGATGAGTTTCCTAACTCATTGCCACCCATTAGAAGTATCAACCATCATACTGATTTGATATTGGGAACAAGTCTGCCAAACAAAGAAGCATATAGATTGACACCTCAAGAGAATGAGGAGGTAAAGAACCAAGTCTAGGAATTGTTAGACAAGGGTTTTGTCATAGAAAGCTTGAGTCCATGTGCAGTACCATATGTGTTGAGTCCAAATAAGGATGGAGGATGGAGAATGTGTACAGACTCGAGAGCCATTAACAAGATCACCATCAGGTGTAAATTTCCTATTCCAAGAATGGATGACTTAATGGATTGTTTAAGTGGAGAAAATTTCTTCACTAAGATAGATTTGAAAAGTGGATATCAACAGATAAGGATGAGAGAAGGTGATGAGTGGAAAACAACCTTTAAGACAAATTAAGGATTTTATGAGTGACTTGTTATGCCATTTGGCTTAACAAATGCCCCAGGTACTTTTATGAGGTTGATGAATGAAATTATGAAAGATTTCATTGGCAATTTTGTGGTTGTATATCTAGATGATATACTAGTATTTCATAGGACTAAAGAGGAGAATTTGAGACATTTTACCTTAGTGATGAGGATACTACAACAAGAGAAGTTGTTGATAAATCTGAAGAAGTCCTCTTTTATGAAGACACAACTCATTTACTTGGGTTTTGTGATCTCTTCAAATGAATTGAATATGGATCTAGAGAAGGTGAAAGCGATAAAATAATGACCATCACCAAGTAGTATGTTTGAAGTGAGGAGCTTCCATGGATTAGCAAGTTTCTATAAGAAGTTCATCAGAAATTCCAGTGGAATTTGTGCACCAATGATGGATACAGTGAAGAAGAGGTGCAATTATTTTAAATGGATAGAGGAGGCTGAGAGGAGCTTCAATATATTGAAGGAGGAGATAATAGAACAACCAATTCTGGTCTTACCAAATTTCAGGAAGACATTTCAAGTGAGATGTGATGCAAGTGGAGTTGCAACTGGAGCATTCTTGAGCCATGATAATAAACCAGTTGCATATTTCAGTGAGAAGCTGAATAATACTAAGAGAAAGTACTCCACATATGATAAAGAATTTTATTCTATAATTCAAGCCTTGAAGAAATGGAGACAATACCTTATTCCAAAGGAATTTGTCTTGTATAGTGATAACCAAGATTTACAATTCATAACCAGACATGAAAAATTGAATTAGAGGCATGCAAAGTAGATTGCATTTATGTAGAATTTTAATGCTAACAAAGTTGTCGATGCATTGAGAAGGAGATGTTTGATTCTACAGCAGTTTCAGGTGAATACCTTAGGGTTTGAACACCTTAAGGAAATGTACAGTGATGATCCATATTTCAAGGAAGCATACGAAGCATGTGAAAATCCTTTGTTGAGAGACAGGAGCCAATGGGTAGAGTATATGATTCAAGAGGGATTATTGTTCAAGGGAAATCCGTTGTGCATACCAAAATTCTCAATGAGGGATAACCTTTTGAAGGAAAAGAATAGTGGAGTATTGGATGGACATTTCCACCATGATAAAACATATGCATAGTTGAGAAGTTCATACTATTGGCCGGGTATGAGAATAGAGGTGATAAAGTTTGTGAACAGATGTGGAATCTATCAACATGCAAAAGAAAAGAGATAGAACACTGGATTGTATCAACCATTTCCAATACCCAAGAGGCCTTGGGATGCAATAAGCATGGATTTTTTGTTGGGACTGCCAAGAACACAAAGAGGATGTGATTACATATTTGTGGTTGTTGATAAATTTTCAAATGTGGCACAGTTTATCCCATGCCAGAAGACTAGTGATGCAATACATGTTGCAAATTTATTTTTCAAGGAAGTTGTTTGACTTCATCGATTACCCAAAAGTATTGTCTCAGACAGAGATACTGAATTCGTTGGTCATTTCTATAGAACACTGTGGAAGTAGTTGGGGATAGATTTGTCCTTCAGATCATCTTATCACCCTCATAAAGATGGACAAACTGAGGTGGTGAACCGAAGTTTGGGAAACTTATTGAGGAGTCTGGTCACTGAGAATCATAGTCAGTGGGATCATATTTTTCCACAAGAAGAATTTTCATACAATGACTCACCAAACAAGAGCACTGGAAAGATCCCATTCCAGATATTGTATGGAATGCATCCAAGAGGAGTAGTTGAGTTGATAGACTTGGAATAGAGTGATATCAGAGGTGCTCGAGCAGAATATTTTGTTGCAGAAATGCAGAAGCTCCATAGCCAGATCAAAGAGTAGTTGCAGAACTCTAGCCAAGAGTACAAGCGCAGATTTGATCAACATTGCAGAGAGATTCAACTTGAAGTAGGAGAGCATGTTCTAGCACATCTCAAGAAAGAAAGGTTTCCAAGAGGAACATATATTAAGTTGAAGATGAAGAAGATAGGGCAATGTAAGATCTTAAGGAAGTTTGATGAAAATGCCTATGAGATTGAGCTTCCAGATCATGTGGGAATATCACCCATATTCAACATATCAGACATGTATCCTTACAGGGAAGATGACATAAAGAGATCAGAATATTAAGATAAGATTCAATGGGAAAAGAAAATTCATGTAGAAGAAAATCCATAGATGGAGAAGTTCGTTGATCAAAGGATTGGCAAGAAGACTAGGAGGAACACCTATTTTGAATATTTGGTCAAGTGGAAGGGACGCATGATAGAAGATGCCAGTTGGGAAAATGAATTTGATATCCAGAAGCATAGAAAGTCAGTGCAGGAGCTCATGGACAGGAGTCCATGAATTTTTGGCCAAGGGAGTATGATGCAAGAGCATCGTCAACAAGCACACATGGAGAGACAACTCAGCGCCTTAGAGTGCCTTTGAATCAATTTAGAATCTTAACCGCTGGCATTTCCTACAAATATTTTTTGAAATGATTGAAAATTGAAGAAGATCAAACTCTTGGGATTTGAATGATCATGAGTAATCTGGGAGTTTCACTCCTAGTATTGAATGTAACAGAACTTAGGTAGTAGTTAGTTTTTTTTTTTTCAGTAGATGATTAGTCGGAGGCTACTGCAAGTAAGTAGGAGTTTTTTGTGATTTAGTTGTTGCTGAGTTTTTTTTTTGTTTATCATAGTTGTATCCATTTACTTTTGAATGAATATAACATAGGAGAATTGATCCAATGCATGGTTTTGCTACTGTTTACAATTCCATGTTATTGTTGTTCTCATGAATGAATGAGTTATATTATTGAGTATATGAAACTGTGAAGTGTTTATATAAGTTTCAATTGTTCTCTTCATTGATTTCATGCAAGGTGTGCATACAGTTTGCAAGGAGTGCGTTGACAGAGTTTGTCTCAACTCAAAAGATCAGAAGATATAGTGCGAAACTTTTCTTTGCAAGGAGTGCAAAGTGACTATTGCAAGGTGTGCACAGTCATCTGCAAGAACTTAAGTCTTGCATGAGAATCTGGAACAAGGAGTGGAAGAGTTTGTTTCCACTCATAAGCTTAGAAGATATAGCGTGAAACTTCCATTTTCAAGGAGTGCAAAGGGACTACTGTAAGGTGTGAACAGCCTCCCACAAGAACCTAAATCTTGCGTAAGATTAGGTCGTAAGGAGTGCACATATCTGAAATTAGACTAAGTGTCGAAGTAACTCTTTAAGGAACCAAAAGAGAAGAAGGGGAGAAGGATCAAGAGAGATAGCGGGTGAAATATTCAAAGAGAGTGAATTTTTGAAGGTTTCACGAGTCATCAACTAAGATCCATCCAGGAGGGATTGAGATCATTCTAGGCCATTGTATCTGAGTAAAGAGCACAAGCGTTAAGTCCCTGCATGCATATAAAAGAGAGGATTCATCAAAGTCTTGAAGAGACCAGGGAGCATCCATCATCCAAAAGGACAGGTGGTGCAAGATCCATAACTCTGGAATGAAATCACTTCGGGATTTTTGTGGACTAGGATAAAGTGAAATCGCCGAAGAGTGGACCATAGTTCCGTTTGGAGGAGAAAATAACCAGGAGGAGAACTTGTTTGATGTTTCAACGTCGAAAGACACAAGGATTTGTGTCATGTAGACGACCAACAGAATTCACCAAAGCCAAAAGAATTGATCTCGGTCATTCATTTGATCAAAGTCGATGGACCGTCGATTTGAGACTTCAGGGAAAATCCCCTTCAAGGGTTTCAGTATAGGAGTTGAAACTCCCGAACCTTGAAGATCCAAAGTAAATCATAGTTGTCCGATTTAGAAGGACACGTGGTAGAGATCCGTGAACTCCGAGTGAAAACACTCTAGGAGAAAATGAGTGTGTATAAGTTGAGATCCCTAAAGCCCGAATCACCGAAGTGAATCGTAATCGTCCGATTCATAAGGATGCACGACAAAGATCCATGAAATCCATGTGAAAAAACTTCGAGATAAATTGAGTGTGTAAGATTTGGGATTCCCGAAGCCCAAACAGTCAAAGTGAATCACAACCGTCAATTAGTGAGGGGCACGCATCGTCAGACCATTGTCTTCAGGTGAAAGCACTCCAGAAGAAAGAGAAGACTATTAACTGAAACCTCCAAAGCCCGGAGAGAAGAAGTGAATCACAATTGTTGATCTGTGAGGGGCATGCATCAATAGATCATCGACTTTGGATGGAATTACTCTCGGAGAAGAAAAGGGTAGAAAGTTGAAAATTTTCGAAGCCTGAATAGTCAAGGAGGCTTGTGACTATTGATCTGTGGGGGGTACGTGTCAACGGATCATGGAATCCAGGTGAAATCACTCGGGGCTAAAGTAAGTGTAAAGAGGATGAGAACTCCGAAGGCTGAATCCTTGAAATTAACTAGGAACGTTGATCTGTGAGCAGAGAATCGACGGTGGGGAGCCACTGCGGGGAGAGGAGGAATAATTAGGAGATGCACTAGACCATAGCCTGTAATTTTCTAGGACCATTGATCTTGTCGAGACAAGAGATCAATGACCACAATATAAAGGAGGTTGGGTGATAACTTTTCCAATTGTGGGGATAGGGATCTCTGATAACAGGTGAGCACGTTGACAACATGTAATTTATGTGAATCGTCGATCGACGGACAGATCAGTAGTGATCAGATCGTGACCACAAAAAATCTAAGGGTGATAGCAAGGATTGTGTTTTAAGTTAGAGACCAACAAGGTCCCAAAGATATGATTCAGCTCAAGAATAATTAATGATCCTTGACCTCGAGGTCGCCTAAACCCGAGGGAGAGTAGGGGGTCTTCATCATTGACTAACTCTTATGTCAAAGGTCAACAGATTTTGAGTCACATGCACAAGATGCGGGGAACCAAAATCTTGCCAAGCATTCAAGGATAAGATGCTAATAGAAGAACCCTCGTATATTATAGTGTTAGTAATATTCATATCACAAACCTGCATGGTGATTTGGAAAGGCACGTAAGAAGAAAGATGAGGTTCTATCAAATGATTCCAATTAATAGAAATCATCTGATTACTTGAAGGGGGTGCCATTGGGACTGGTGGAGTGCCCCCTTGTCCGGGTGAATTAGTATTAAAGAGGTAGACCTAATAAACATCCTCATTGTTTGAATGAGGAGTGGGATTGATCGATTACAAAACTGGATTGACCACTTTGGTTGCACTCTTCAAGAGAGGAGTGGGATCGAGCGACGACGAAACTAGATCGACCACTTTGGTTGCACTCTTTAAGGGAGTATTGGGATCGACCAATGATGGAACCGGATCGACCACTTTGACACTCCTCAAGGGAGGAGTGGGGTTGATCGATGATGAAACTGGATCAGTCACTTGGGTTTCACTATTCAAATGAAGAGTGGGGTTGATCGATGACGAAGCTAGATCATCTACTTGGTTTTTTGGTTCAACCGAGGATGAAACCAAATTGACCACCTGATCAACCGGACTAACTGGGGATGGAACCAGATTGACCAGTCCATTAAGTAATGACAGTTTGGAAGAAATATTACGATAACTAGTTGGAAGTTGAATCTTTTCCAAAAGATAAGAAGCCTCGTCCATACGAGGGAAAAGGAGAGAGTAATGATCACCTTTGCATATGAAGCAAGGAAATTTGAAAGTTCTCTTATTCTTACCAACCTTAATGTCACTAGATGACGGGGTGTCACCATCATGTCCCACAAGGGATGATGACATAGAAGAACACATTTCTAAGACCTTGGGGAGACCAGGTAAATCCCTCAGAAAGTGGTTACCCTTACAAATCCTGCAAGGGAATTTGGGTTTAGGATTCTTTGTTTTAGACTTGTTGACTTTATCAACACTCCCAGTACGATTAATAGTAGTTGGTTTCTTGGATCCAACATGATCTGATGTGGTTGGAGGCTTGGTCCCTTTCTGGTTCTTCTTCTTCTTCTATTTTTGTTTCTTCTTCTTCTTATCAACCTGGCTACTCTCTTTAGAGCTTTCACTAGGTGAAAACGGAGAAATGGAAGGAGACCTGATGGGTGAGGAAGGAGAAAGGTTAACATGAGGTTGATATGTGGTTCATGTTCTTACATATGAAGAATTAGATTCATCTAAGGCACTAGGAAGATTCGATATCACTGGAGTGGGGAACAACCAAACTTGTAATCCGATCGTGAGTCTCGAAAGACTCAGCGTGGCAATGCACAAAGGAACAACGTTTCCAAAAAAAGGAAAGATGAAATTTTCCCTGGGAAAAGGGGTTCCTTCATTGGTAATCCTAGGATTTGACACCATTGACACTAACTGGAACTAAATTCCACTAAGGAAAACAAATAGCACATGTTACAAATCTAAGAAGCAAACAATCAAACAAACCTTCCCAAATGAAACCACTAGTTGGTGATGAAATCCAACATCATGAGATAAATATAGGAAGGGGCTAGGATAGATTAGGTGGATTAGTTATGTTGGAAACCTGCTTAACAGAATTATGCCTTGGTGCAAGTTCCCACATGGTTTTACCTGTGGGTCTACCCTCCAAGGAGCCCGAGTGAGTTTGACCAATGTATGACCGAAGTACAATGAAGACTCCCCTTCACCGTCACCTTGTGTATTAACCCTACAGATATAGGCCACTAAGGTTACCAACTTGTACTCAGCCTCGAGGCGGGTACAGTTGACAATCAGGAAGGAACGTATAGGTAGGATATCAAGTCTAAAATCCTTCATGAGAACTGAGGACAAATGGACTGGTAAAACTCCATAGGACCTCGAATGGATTCATAATTCACGAAGCTCCAAGACCAAATGAAACCAGTTATTTCTCAAGAAGAATCCCCAATATACAATCTCTCCACTACATGGGTTAATCTTTGGAGGGGAAATCCTTACTGCTCTCCCGCATGTGACCTCGTGTTTAACCCCTATGTGAGAGGGGGATCCCGACTATGCTTATACGAACAATTGGATCAATCACTTGGGTTTCACTTTTTAGATGAAGAGTGGGGTTGATCGATGACGAAGCTAGATCATCTACTTGGTTTTGTGGTTCAACCGAGGATGAAGCCAAATTGACCACCTGATCAACCAGACTAACCAGGGATGGAACTAGTTTGACTAGTCCATCAACTAATGATGGTTTGGAAGAAATAATACGATAACTAGTTGGAAGTTGAATATTTTCCAAAAGATAAGAATCCTTGTCCATACGATGGAAAAGGAGAGAGTAATGATCACCTTTGCATAACAAGCAAGGAAATTTGACAGTTCTCTTATTCTTACAAACCTTAAGGTCACTAGCTGACGGGGTGTCACCATCATGTCCCGCAGGGGCTGATGACATGTAAGACCACATTTCTAAGACCTTGGGGAGACCAAGTAAATCCCTCAGAAAGTGGTTACCCTTAAAAATCCTGCAAGGGAATTTGGGTTTAGGATTCTTTGTTTTAGACTTGTCGACTTTATCAACACTCCCAATACGATTAATAGTAGTTGGTTTCTTGGATACAATATGATCTGATGTGGTTGGAGTCTTGGTCCCTTTATGGTTCTTCTTCTTCTTCTATTTTGGTTTCTTCTTCTTCTTATCAACCTGGCTACTCTCTTTAGATCTTTCACTAGGTGAAGAAGGAGAAGTGGAAGGAGACCTGATGGGTGAAGAAGGAGAAAGGTTAACATGAGGTTGATATGTGGTTCATGTTCTTACATATGAAGCATTAGGTTCATCTGAGGCACTAGGAAGATTCGATATCAATGGAGTGGGGAACAACCAAACCAACAATTCGATCGTGAGTCCTGAAAGACTCAGTGTGGCAATGCACGAAGGACCAATGTTTCCAAAAGAAGGAAAGATGAAATTTTCCCCAGAAAAAGGGTTTCCTTTGTTGGTACCCCTAGGAGTTGAAACCATTGACACTGAATTGACCTAAATTCCACCTAGGAAAACAAATAGCACACGTTACGAATCTAAGAAGCAAACAATCAAACAAACCTTCCCAAAATGAAACCACTAGTTGGTGATGAAATCCAACATCATGAGATAAATATAGGAAGGGGTTGGGATAGAGATGGTGGATCAGTTACGTTGGCAACCTACTTAAAAGACTTATGTCTTGGTGCAAGTTCCCACACAGTTTTACCTGTGGGTCTACCCTCCAAGGAGCTCGAGTGAGTTTGACCAAGGTATGACCCAGTTATAGTGAAGACTCCCCTTCACCGTCACCTTCTGTATCAACCCTACAAATATAGGACACTAACATTACCAACTCGCATTCAGCCTCAAGAGGGTACAGTTGACAGTCAGGAAGGAATGTATGGGTAGGATATCAAGTCTGAAATCCTTCATGAGAACTAAGGACAAGTGAACTGGTAAAAATCCATATGACCTTGAACGGATTCAAAATTCATGAAGTTCTGAGACCAAATTAAACCAGTCGTTTCTCAGGAAGAACCCCCAATATACGATCTTTCCACTACATGGGTTAATCTTTGGAGGGGAAATATTCACTTCTCTCAGGCATGCGACCTCGTGTTTAACCCCTGTGTGAGAGGGGGATCCCAACTATGCTTATACGAACAATTGGATTTACTGCTCCCTAACACAAGATTCTATATTTGTCTGATGGCTTTGGAAATTTATCCTCACAAACTATTCCAAATACCTACACTTGCTAATGTAGGTTCTCTACCAAAAAATATAAAAGTATCTCATCAATTTTATAAGGGCTTCATTTTAATGTTGTTTTTTACTCAAGGGTGTGAAAGTGAAACTGATGATATTGTAGACTCGACTCCAAAAGAATGTAGAAAAATGAGATGCAAATCATTTTCTTCAATGAATCCTACATACGAGATGCAGACGAAGTACAACTTTCTTCAACAAAAAAACCCAATTCCCAAATGCAATATTCGAAATGTAACCCAGTTATATACACTACTCAAAAGAAATAATGAAACTATCTTCTTTGTTTGATTCTAATATCTAACGAAAGAAAAAGCAAATCCTTTAACACTCCATTGATTTCAATCGAAATGAAAGAGTCGAATGTAGATATAAAAGGAACGAATCAAAAAGGATTTCAAACAAAGCATGCTCTCACAAGATAATGAGAACTGAATGAAACAAGTATGATAACTTACTCAATCAAGGACTCGACAATCGAAAAACGCTCAAGGAATACAAGAAAGTGAAGAGAAGAATCCAAAAACTAATAGGTAGAAAGAGGAATCACTCAAATGTCTTGACAAAACAAGCAACAAGAAATACCAATCCAAGATTGGTTGTGGTAAGAATAAATTATCATATCATTCAAAAAGGAAATATTTAAAAAGTAACTTAAGACCAACAAACCTTTGCAGACATTCTCAATGAGTCGGATAACCAGAAACTACACAAGATTCAAACCAAACCAAGAAAAACAAGGAAAATCAATCTCACAATTTGGAAAAGGTAGCAATCTCAAAAAAGAAAAAAAAAGAAGTGATAAGTACCAAATCTTCAACCCAAACAAATCCACAATCCAAAGTACAAACTCTGGGAAAAAATCTCTGCAAGATAGATTGAGAAAAACTGAGCAGAAAAGGGAAGAAATCACCAAAAAAGGAGATCAACACTCCTATTTTCAAGGGTACAGAGTGATTTAGTGCTCTAATATAACCTACAGGGGAGAGTTGATTACAGATAAATGCTCTGATATACACTCCATGGGAGCACTATCCTTCCTAGAAACTCAGAACATAGGCTTAAAACTCAGAAAAAAATCACAAAGAATTCCCATAATTTTGTGAAATTGTCAATGAAGAGGGGAGAAAGAAAATAGATCAGGAACAAACAATGAAAATGATCTAAGAGTGGGAAAAATACAGAGACAAACCAAGGAAAGAAACCAAAAGATTCGATCCCCAATGGATTCTCCAATTTATGTTACAGAAAAATCCTCCTACGAACAGGTGGATCTTCCCTCGAATTCTAGACCCCTAATACTGAGACAGAAAGATGCAAATGGGCACTAACATCCCTTTGAGATTTTCTCAACTAGTTGAAAATATAGAAGGAGGAAAGGTGATCATACCTATTTCTGGTGTTTGTCCTTGCTGCTCCAATTTGAGCTTGATCTCCAAACTCGTTCGCACATCTTGATACCTGCAAACCACGAACATCAAAGAGACACAAGGAAACTCCTACTCTAGAATACTATATTAAAAAAATTCATCTATAGTAGACAAGCATATGTAAATATACATAAACTAGAAGGAAATAGGCCAAGCATATATTAATGAGAACATTAAAAAGACACTTACAATCTATATATGAAGTTGCAATAGCCTCTCCAAGTCCTCCTCGTCCAACCCTTGCAAGATGCTCCCAAGATCATCAGTTTGATATCCAAAGCTTCCTCCCAACATCATAAGTTTGATACCTCTAATATTCCTCTCTTCTCCATGGAAATCCCTCATTATATAGGATTTGGAGGCTTAACCACCATGGAGAGGATCACTCATCAGATCCACTTAAATGGGATATCCAAGATATTTAGGGAGAAAATATCTCTTAAGGATTTTAAGGAGGAAATATCTCTCAAGGATTTTAAGGAGGAAATATTTCAACCATCCATGAGATCCTCAACCTCCCCTTAAAAATAGGAAACCAAATGTGAGGTGGATTCTCACACTAAATTAATTTCCTTTTCATGAATATTAATAATTAATTTATGTGCACATAGTATTTTGACCTTCATATAATATATTTCTCCTCCAAATTGACTAGGGATTGTTAAATATGTTCATTCATGGTGTCGGGGTGTATGTGACGCTTATCAAGGTTCATTTGACAGGTTTATGACACTTGTGACACTTAGGGAGAGGTACCTAGGTGTGGAAATTTGATATGTAACAATTGTCAAAATGCAAGGAGACCTACCACTCATGTCTTCAAGTCCTAGGGTACTGATGGGTTTCTAGATTTCAATACCGGATAATGAGTTGTAGTTGATAGGGTGAAATTCATTGAAGGAGTTCCTTGATGTATCCCCCATCAATCGACACAAAACAGGTAAGATGGATGGTGTGAAAATCATAATAATGGAGAACAACTGACACAGGGATGGCTAGGAGAGGGGAAGAAAAGGATTGTAGATGGATGACATAGAGAAACTTCCCATGAACAAGTATGCACAATAAATGGCTTGACTCGGCAACATTAAATCAGATGAATACCATAATAAATGGTCATGGACCGATGAGTGTAACATGACACAATGATGGGAATGGTGATCAATGAGAGAGAATGGATTACCTAATTGTTATATGTGATGATAGAATGGGTGCATTCTTTAAGGGTGACTCAAAGCAGTGATAGTTTCTAGATAATGAAGATAACAAGATGGAAAAACCCTCTAAAAATTCCCCACCATGATTGGTGAGTACCTCCTTCTAGTTTTACGAGTTGGAGGAGGATAACAGATGCTCGATATAGCCCATATAGGGATACGTCCCTCGAGATATTATTAACGAACCTGAGGAAGGAGGGGTTTGGTCCCATGTGTGGGTCCTTCAATGTAAATTTTAACGAGTCAAAGAAAGGTAAAATCGATGGCTTTTTCCTGTTTAGAGAGTCTAAAAAGGTCGTAAAGAAAACTCCATAAGATACTTTTTCGTAAAATTAGTCTCCATGGTCCAAAAAAGTATAAAATGATACCTAGGAGAACTCTCCTAACCACAAGGGATAGGGTGTTCATTTTTTGTAAATAATATGATGAGACTTAAAAAGAGATAAACTATCGATCAACAAACATGCTTTCTAATTCACTTTAACAAGCGTGAAAGACAACAAGATCGCTCGACAATCTTTTCATTTTTTAATGAGTTTGAAAATAACTTAAAGAGTCCTCCATGATGAGGTCCTTTTTCATAAATAGTATGTATGGACCGAAAAAGGGGTAAATGTATACCGGGTGGACGTCTTTTCAAATCCATGGAACAAGTGTGAAAATACAAGCATACTCGACAATCTTTTCATTTTTAAGGAGTCTAAAAAGAGCTTAAAGAAGACTCCGTAAAATGGTTCCATAGTTTATATAGATAGTGTTCCTGACAAAAAATGGATTAGTATGTGGTTTCAAGAGAAAAAAAAGATAAATGTCCAACAAATGAAGAAAAGGAGCTAGCTCTACTGTGAAAAGGGTTAAAATGAAGCTATATATGGAGTAAAAAAGAGAGTTTTTACCTCATTTTAACTATTTACCTTTGTGAAAACTTGGAGAGCCCTTTTCTTGACAAAATTTGGAGTGGTGATTGCAGACATTAGAGCTATAGATATCGCAGATTTTAGCCACCAAGTAATAGGTTGGATCCCAACTTACAAAACCCATGTTTTATTTCTTCAT
The DNA here is from genome assembly GCA_032191745.1 of Picea mariana. Taxonomy (NCBI): domain Eukaryota; kingdom Viridiplantae; phylum Streptophyta; class Pinopsida; order Pinales; family Pinaceae; genus Picea; species Picea mariana. Next base: position 236,091 of record JASDQU010099792.1, on the reverse strand, counting down.
TTCATTCATTTTTTTTGTTGTGGCAAGCCACAAATTTTTTGAGAGTGTACGATCGTGATTAGCCTTCTTGCGGGGGTTGAATGAACAGTTATGTAGCTCGGTGTTGTGAAAGAGAGTGTGATCGATTTCTCCCAAGACATAGTGAGGGAGAGACCAAGAAATATGATCGCGGTTGGTCACCCTGTGGGCCAAAGAGGGGGGCAACCAAGAAATATGGTCACGACTGATCGCTCTGTCTAGCAAAGAGGGGTGTGACCGAGTGAAGTTTGGCCATTTTTGTAAATTTTTTCATGAATTTTCTTTGATGATTGGGTTCTATAAAAAAATTGGTGTCTTTCGCAGGTGTGGGCACAATGTTGGAGTGGACAGAATGTGGGCATGAATTGAATGACAATGCTTCTATGGATGATCCTCCCACTCTGGATGCTTTGCGCAATTGTGGGTTGTTGAAATTTTTCTTCTGTAAAACCATCTGGTCCCAACCTACTATGCTATAGACTTTGGTTAATGTGTGGGATCTAGACAGGAAACACTTCATTGTACAATATCAGATATTGACATTAGATATGGAAGATATGTACTTCTTAACAATATTGTCCTATCGTAGTGGTACATTGGTTCTGGTGGGTGGAAAAAGAGGAGGCGCAGATTGAGTAGATGATTATGTGGCACGATATTGTTAACTTGGGATGTAGAAGAGAAGAAATAAGCCTCCAATTAGGTAGGTTATGGACCTTACCTTACACACTTTATTGTTCATGATTACGTGAGCATTAGGGAGTATGATGCCTCACTTGCTTTCGAGGAGCGATGTGGATTATGCAGTAATGAGTTTATCTCCCATGGTTTACAATTGGTGTGCAGTGGTGCTGGAAAATATGAAAGAGAAATTGACCAAATGCAGGTTGGGACAACAGAAAAAATTTGGCTATCTATCCATATTGTTATCTTTCTTCTTTGAGTTGGTTCTGACATCATGTTCATGGGATGTAGTGCCAGTTATTGGGTACAGGGATCCAGAAATTAATAAATGGGCAGATATGTTGAGGGGGGACCACTGTTTCAGTTTGATGCGAAATTGTTTCGATGGTGGGATCGACAGATAGTGGAGCTAGATGATTACACATATAAAGGAATTGACTATAATGATGATCCATATATGGTTCTCTCCAAGGGGGAAACGTTCAGTGATGAGTTTGGTAAGAAAGATAAATTTAAAGTATTTTTGGTATTTTTAATGTTTTTGTGATTTTTTTATATATAAATGTTTTTTTGTGTAACATAACAAATACTTTTTTGATGCGTAGATTGTGCACCAGTATGTCCAATGAGTATGTCTCCATTGAATAGGCGAGGCATGAAGCTAGGTGTTGGGAGAGAACAACACGGTAGAGGATCCATTGTAGAGATCTTAGAATATCTCGAGGAAAATCTAGAGCACGTTGATCTTGGGATTCTAGTGCCACACATGGACGATATACCTCTGCATATGCATAAGAATGTAGTGGGTGTGGGGAACCAGTTCGTGTGCCTTCTGTGGAAGGTCGCAAGAGAAATGATTTTCTATAATGACTAGAGGGCTCCTTGTGATGACTAGTGCTCTTTAGTTTGATGGAATTTGATGCATATTTGTTTTGCATATGGATGGGTGGATAGCACAATTTTGTTATGTTATCCTGATTTTGTATGTTTTTTGGACACACTTTATATATATATATATATATATATATATATATGTTCATATATATATATGAACATATGACTTTGTTATTTCTACTTATGTATATGTGATGAATGATGTATATAATAGTTTATACAATGGATGTTGAATGTTGTGCTTTTTAATGGAGTAGATGCCAATTCAATATGAAATTTGCTAATGAGTCAAAAAAACAATTGAATTTTCTTGGGATATGTTCATAAGAGATCAAATGAAATAATCGTTCCAAGAGTCATACCCTTAAATATTTTCAAAAAAGGATACAATGTCGAATAGAATAAATCAAGGTGGGGTGTGAAACGACGAGCTCAGAATCTAGGCAGACTATCAAGTGGCATATTCCCAAAGAGGATGCTTCGGTCATAAGCTCAATAAAGTCACTATATTCTTCAACATTGTTCATTGTAGGGCCAAGATATATGCCCCTAGAGCTTACTATGTCATTGGTGGGTGAAAGGATTACCCAAGTAGTGAAAGAGATATTCTGATAGGTGCAACTAGCTCCATCCGCATATCCAAAATAGGGAGAGGGAAATGACGACATCTGCAACTCAAGCATTAAGTAGGATAAGAATATTGACAAAGAATGTCACAAAAAGGGAAAAAAAATCAACCATAACACACTATAATACATATGGTACAAAAGCACTAGATAGTGAAAGACTTATGCATAGTAATGTTTCAAGTAGAGCCCATTGTGAGGATCCAATAATGGATTTCCTTCATAATCTGTTGGCTCATAGGATCATTTTCAATAACTCATGTAATTATATAGGGGCCATGCCATAAATGTTCGAACTTACCTGCACCTAACCTGTCACGGTATTGGTCATAGACCAAAACTAAATCTCCTTCTGAAAAGGTTCGAGGGCATATTTTTTTATCATATTGGTGCTTGACACACTTTTGGTGAGAATCATTGGCCATGATGGCTTCATGACGTTGTTAATCAAGACGGGGAAAATATAGGATTCGCTCTTCTTCAGTGGAATTTTCAGGAAGGAGTTCGACAACTAGCTTGAAGGACGAGATTTCGCATTAAATGGGTAAAGCAACCTCCAAACCATAGACAAGTTGGAACGGGGTGAAGTGTGTGGCAGTTTTGGCAGAGGTATGATATGTCCATAAGGTCGATAATAGCATTAAATTCCAATTGTTTTTATGTTTTCCAATCATTCTCTGGAGCATTGTTTTGAGTACCTTATTGATGGACTCGACTTGACCATTTTCTTGAGGATAATAGGGAGATGTGTGTTCTTGGTCAAAATGCAACAGAGTAGACAATTATGTCATCATGCTATTGAAAAAATGTGATCCATGGTCGGTCATGATGGATTTAGGCACACCGAAGCATGTGATGATATGATTGAATATGAACAAGGAGGCAGTCTTGGCGTCATTAGAATAGGTGGACATGTCTTCTTCCCACTTTGTGAAATAATCAACAACCACAATATTGTAATTATGACCGGTGGCAGAAACAGGTTTATAGGTGGTGAAATTGATGCCCCATTTGGAAAATGGGCCAACTAAAACAAATGTAAAGGAGCAGGGTGAGCGTGCATTGTTTTGGAAAATATTTGACAGGGGTGGCATTTTTGTACCGTATTAATGCAATCTTTAAAAAATTGTGGGCCAAAATAGTGGAAAACCTAGACAAATGGCCACCACATGATCTAGAGTGGTAGTCATTTAGGGTTCATTTAGATTCATAATGAATGACACACCAACGTAATACCATATCCACTCCACGATGGTAAAGGGTATCGCCAACGATGAGATATTTTTGGGATTGGTGGCATATATGGCAACGGTCATCTTTATACAGATTGGGCCAAAAGAGTTCGGCCTAGAAATAAATATGTATCCATACCAAGGAATGAACAATTCGATGAGAAACAAGTATTTGTTAGGAAACAAATCTTGTACCATAGATTCATCAAAGTCTCAAGAAATATCAGTCGTTAATTCTGCAAAAATCAAGGATTTTTTGGATTTTGGGGTGGAGAATTCAAGATCAAATTCTTGTAGAAGGATGAACCATTTAGAGTATCTTATCCCCAATATATGGTGTGACAAAATATATTGCATTGGGTTCACATCAGAGACAAAAATGGTTGTTCAAAGAAGAATATTATTTCAGAGTCGTTGGACAACATATACAGTTGCCAGTGCCAACTTCTCAACGTAGGGATATCGAAGCTCGGCACCCACTAAGCCCTTACTGAGATAATAAATAGTATTTTCATTGTATTGTTCGTCGGTCTAGACTAATACCATTCCAATGGTGGTACCAAAAGTTGCTAGGTATAGGATGAAATATTTATTGTAATTTGGGGGTTTGAGTAACGGTGTAGATGTAAGAACCTTATTCAGACGATAAAAATATCATTGGGCCTGTTCATCCCAAATAAAAGGTACACCCTTTTTCGATAATCACATGAAACCTTTGGTGATTTCGACATAATTGGCAACAAAGCATCTAAGGAAGTTTGATTTCCCTTGCAGAATTTGAAGTTGGATTACGGAGGTTGGAGGGGGAAAGTCAATGATTGCCTCAACTTTAAGGGGACTGAATATGATCCCAAACTTGGATACAATGAATCCAAGTAAGCAACCAAACTCCTCGACAAAAATGCATTTGTGTGGATTCAAGCGAATGTTGTAATATCGACAGCATACGAATATTTGGCATAGGTGATCTACATGATCGAACCTTTTAGGAGACCGAGTAGGGAGATCATTGAGGTAAGGTTGTACGATATGTTTAATGTCATGGAAATCATAATACATGGCCCGTTGGAATGTTGCACCAACATTTTTAATACCAAAAGGTAGCTTTTGATATGCAAAAGTTCCTCATGGGAAGATAAAGGCGGTTTTTTTTTGGTCCTCCAGAGTAATTTTGATTTCATTATAGCGAGAGAATCCATCCATAAATGAGAAGACTTCACATTCATCACAATCATCGATTATTTGATCGATGACAGGGGTAGGGAAATTGTCTTTAGGATAGGACTTATTGAGGTCCCTATAATCAACGCATACTCAGATGGTTCCCTGCTTTTTTTTAACTGGTATGATGTTGGACACCCATTCAGTTAGGGGCATGGGATAGATAAAACTAGCATTCAATAATTTTTGAACTTCTACGTTAATTGTTGTAGCTTTCCTTGGATGAACTGGGCGGATCCGTTGTCGAACTCGATGGGCTCCGAGGTAAGATTTAATTTCGTGGACAACAATTTGTGGGTTGATTCCTGGCATCTTTTTATAGGACCATGAAAAAATGTCATGGAATTATTTGAATAGGGAAGTATAAGCTTAAATTAATTCATAGGAACAATCTACACCTATCTTTATGTTTTCCACGACCCCAGTTTTAACTGAAATATCAATGGAAATATTTTTGGAAATGTTTCCCAAATTTACTTTAGACAAAATAGTATATGATCTGGAAGGTAAAAGGGATGGATCTTGAATATCAGTCAAAATGAGGGTTTGTATTTGGTTTTATTTCTTCTATCCAACGGGAAGGAAGGAGGATCGATGGTGAGAATCCTCCCAAGGTTAATATTGCAAAGTTATGAATTCCATAATGGCTTCGTCTGAAGGAAGGACGATGTTAATAAAGTCGTGTGACTTTGAATTATGGGTGGCCAAATAGGGAGAGGAAAATTGATCTAGTTCCTCATCTAGTAGGAGACTAGAATGAGAATCAAGATATTCTCTTGTTGATTTTATCACTTAATATTCCAACTCGATTGGTGATAGTGGCATGGTGTCTCCATAAGATTCTATAGTATATGGGTGAGCAATTACCCAGGGGTCATTGCAACCGATGGGTGCACCAACAACCGTGGAGATCATATTGATGGATATGGTTGGGGTTATGTATGGTGGGGGAGGGGAAAATTCCCCATTAACAAGGGATAAATTCCTACCCTAATTCTTTTGCATCCCAAAGAAGACTCTCCTATAAAAGGTACATTTTCATTAAAATTGATCAGCACATATGGTGTACAAAAGTCTATTTAGTCTACAATGACGATCTTCCCTTGATGGGGGAATTTAACAAGTCAAAAGATGCTAGATGAAAAAAACTTCATGGTGTAAAACCACGTGTGACCTAAAATAAAATTATAGTTGAGTGTGGCGTCGATCACCTCGACTTCTACTGAAACATTTTTTCCTACAAGTTCAATGGGTAATGAGGGGAGAATTCTGTGGGGTTTGAAAAAATGTCCATCAAAAGATTTAAGGATGTTTTCTGATGTGGTAAGTTGGGGAGAACCAAGATATTTTCAACATTTCAATGACATGATGCATGTTGTGGCACCTTCATCAAGCATTGTTCGGAAAACATTTTTATTGAGAGATCGAATAATGATTTTTAATGCTAATCGGTGTGATGGGTGGGAGTCATTGAAATTTGTGTCGAAGGAAATAACATTGGATTCTACAAGGTCAATTCCCCCAATGGATGATAATAATGATTTATGTTGCGTAGTTCAGTACTGCAATACTTATAATGTCGACATGGCACAAGGGGCTTGGGAGAGATATTATACTATACTATAGTGTTGGGTTTACCGAGAGTTAGGATTATGCGTAGTGATAATAAGTACTCCCTTTGGAGGGCATCAGGTAGGTTTGATAGCTAGCTTCTCTTGTGTGAGAGGGCCATTGGGTGGGGTGGTTGAGGGGGGGTCCTTGGGTAAAGAATCTATTTCTAGAGAATCATAATTCTTGTCTCTAGTAGATATGGCTGCAGATTTAACCATACAGATGTTTTCTGACGAGGATTCAGGGTTTCCCCCTGGTGGGGGTGCTTGCATTTGCACAATGATTTCTTGTTGCTAGGGGGGAAGGGATTTGTTAAAACTACAGGTGTAGAAGAGGATGTTCCTCACTAGATATATTGATGGATTTTAGTGAGATGAGGACAATATTTAGTGAAATGATCCTCTTTACAAATCATGCAGGAATATTTAGCATTTCATTTTCTTTTACCCTTAGCATTGTTTTCTTGGGTTTTGGGGCCCAACTACTCAGAATATTTTTTCTTTTTATTATTATTATTACCCTTCTTTTTTTCTCTAGATTGCTGCGGGTTTTTGGGCATGGTTGATTGCACCGTATTAACCTCGAAGGTTTGGGTAGAGGGCTTATTTGGAGTGTTGGTATGGACAAATGAGGTAGGATTGGTAGATTTAGTTGATTGGTAGTGTTTCCCAGTCATTTGACTAGTTGTATCTATGGAAACAAGACCGATCATACCATCGGCATGGGTTCCAAGTGCAGGTTCAGTTTGATCATTCGACGACCGAGGAACAATAGAAATCAGGTCATATAATGTGCCTGATTAAGAGCATACCAAATCTAAATAATGATCTTGACGGATAGCTTGTTCCTCAGTAACAACAAATCCCATGGTGACATCTCGAGCAATACTTGGAAAAAGAGACTTTGTAAACCAATCAACTAACAATTGATCCAGTATTGTGGCTTTGATTAATCATCGCCAACGCCTCCACTCATGAATGTGATCTGAAATATGGGTGGAAGTTGATTGGCATAACGAGGTTAAGAGCTCAATACTGGTCTCATAGTGGATAGGTAATTGAAAGTGTGTGAAAAATTCCATGGAAAGGGAATTAAAGTCATCAAAGGAATTATGTAGTAGTTCTATATACCATTTAGTTCTTGATCCTATAAGGGTTCGCTGGAAAATTTGTAATTGAATAGAATCGTCCATCAAGTAATTTGAAGAACACCATATATGGAAAGTCATCAAGTGATTATTTATATATTCTCCGGTTTTTTCGTGAAATTTTGGAATATCTAATGGAAGTTTGGCAAGAATAGGGGGCCAAAAATGTGAAATGCATATGGGGTCGTTAGTCGACCATGAAAGATCTGGAAAATATAAATTTTCCAAGAACAAGATTTGTTTGTTGATGTGTGGAGGTTGGTGATATGGTCCTCCTTTGTGAGGTGGTTGTTCTGGAGGTCCTTCTCCATAAGGTGGTCATCCACGGGGTCCCCCTCTATAGGGTTGTCCCCTAGGGGGTCCTCCACCATAGGGTGGTCCTATAGGAGGTTTGCCACCATAGGGTGGTCCCCCAAGAGGTCCACCTCCATAGGGTGGTCCCCCAGGGGGTCCTCCTCCATAGGGTGGTCCATGAGGAGGTATTCCACCATAGGGTGGTCCCCGAGGGGGTCCTCCTCCATAGGTGTAAGGTAGCTAGAGAGGTAGTAGGGGGGCCCAGAGGGCCCATAGTGATAATAGTGGAGGTCATTCAATGTAAGGTGGACTAGGTCCACTATATTATTAAATAAGGCCCACTATGGTAGTTAGATATAATAAATGTAAGAGGACTTCTTAG
>JASDQU010099792.1:189310-204619 GCA_032191745.1 Picea mariana | reverse complement strand
TCTTCTATACAAGTCCTGATATGATTATTAGGAGATGTGTCCGGGAAGATGAAATTCCCGAGATCTTTCAGGCCTGTCATGATGGGCCATGTGGAGGACATTTCTCTGACAAGAGAACAACATACAAAGTTTTTCAATTAGGATACTATTGGCCGACACTGTTCAAGGATGCAACGAAATATGTGAGAAGCTGTGACAGTTGTCAAAGGATGGGAAGGCCCACTGCAGCAAATGAGATGCCCTTATGCCCACAATTTGTAATTGAACCATTCTATAAATGGGCACTAGATTTTGTAGGGCCAATTGCTCCCATGTCAAGGAAGAAGAAGTACATCTTGGTGTGCACAGATTTTGTGACAAAGTGGGTAGAGGCGAAAGCCCTATATCAAGCAATTGAGAAATTAGTGATTGAGTTTATGTATGAAGATATATTTACCCGCTTCGGTGTGCCACGAGAGATTGTTACCGACCAAGGTGCCCAATTTACTTCCAAATTGATGAAAGAACTCACTGAAAAATATGGGATCAAACACTATAAGTCCTCTCCATACCATCCACAAGCTAATGGGCAAGTGGAATCTACAAATAAAGTTCTAGAAGCAATTCTGACCAAGACCATACACCTACATCATAAAGATTGGGCATATAGACTTCCAGAAGCTTTATGGGCATACAGGACTACATGGAGATATACTACTGGTCATACTCCTTACGAACTGGTATTTGGTAAGCAAATTCTCCTACCCATAGAATTTCAGATCCATACATTCCGCCTAGCAGCAGAATTGGGGTTGGATTTGAGTGACGCACAGAAACAAAGAGTCATGCAACTAAACAAGTTGGGAGAAATGAGGTAGGATGCTCTTCAAAGGACCATCCTTGTGCAAAGTCAACGCAACAAGTGGCATGACAAATACATCAAGAAAAAGCATTTTCAACCAGGGGATTGGGCACTACTTTTCGATTCCAAATACAAAACTTTCAAAGGGAAACTTACAAAAAGATGGTTGGGACCTTATGAAGTAGAAACTGTTTTTGATAACGGTTCTATCAGGATTAAAACCATAGATGATTCTCAGAACTCCTTTGTGGTAAATGGACATCGATTGAAAGTGTATAATAAACCTTTGTCAAAAGATGATTTCTTACAGGAAGTGGCCAAACAAATAGAACTAAAGATAGTGGGAGAAGAGTCTTCTCCTCCTGCTAATTTTTTATCATTCATACTGTTTTAAAATTCTATAAATAATAGATTTTTAGCAGAAAATTTAAAAAAAATCAAATAATATAAAAAAAAAAAAAACATTTATTTTCTTTTCTTTGGATATGTTGATCTTTTATTTTCAGTTTTATAGGTTTTTCAGAGAAAGTACAGAACTGAACTTTATCACTCTCTCACAACAGGTAAGAAGGTAAGATTGTTTTATTTCATGAAATTTTCTTATCAACATAACTGACTTGTTTTGAAACAAATAAATTTGAGCTTGTTTGCTCCCTTTGATTGCTCATTAAAGTATGAAAGGGGCATTTATCAGGAAGGATTATTCTTTACCAGACCTAGTGAATTATTATCGGAAAGAAACCCCCTTAGAGTCTTCTTTTAGCATTTCCTCAGAATCTCCAAACATGAGGAAGCAATGAGCATGTACTAACTTGGGCTCATAAAATCCACAAGTAAGTGATTACTGTTACAAAAAATTATGTCTGCAAGATTTCTATCTGCACTCGTGTTGGATGATGTGGAATACGTTAAGGTCTACCTTCCAACAAATCTCACTCCATCGACATCAGCACCTTATCTGGAGCAGAGATTAGAGATTATTTAGCACCCTGGACTCTGCATGCCTCAATGGCAGATGTCCTTGCTGACAACCCTGGGAATACACCAATGTATCTTGGTTGATAGATCCTACAGGTGACTCGACACCAACACCTCTATTCGTACCTGCTAGGATGTGCTGTAGGTACCTTGAGGCCCATTGACATCACTGGTGGGTCATCTCACATCGATTAATGACATTCATTAATGGCTGGTAATCCGATGATTTCTGTTTGTGTTCGACTCCAGAACATCCATTCACACAAATCAGAATTGTACCACGGGTAGAGCTTTGAAGCTGTTGAAGACATGATTTTAGTTGATGTTTTTCAGACAGAACAAAAGCCAGGTTCAGGGATCATCATCAGATAATTTGTTGTTATAAACAGGGAGTTTTTCTTAGCAGGATATTATTGGTTCAAATTTCTCTGCAGATTCCTGAGTGTTTCATCAGTACCAGTCAGTACCATCACAGAGTTCATCAGCTACAATGGTCATCAGAAATACCAGAGCAATCACAATTTTCGCGCCCTTCAGATCCAGACTTGACTTCAAAAGAAAAAATTCTACAGCAAGACTTGCATAACAAAAGGGATAGGCAATTTAACTCAGGTATGCTTAGTTCATGTTGATTTACTGCATTAATTTGCATATTAATAGTTTGAACTAAGAATTCCTTGTTTACCCCATAATGTTTCATCATACCACGACCTGTACCTAATGAACCAACCCACATCGACATTTCATATTATGAAAATGCACCACATTACCATAGCTAAGTTCGACATGAATCGTATATGATAACACTCTGCACTCATGTACGGCTATCATCATTTTCCTACACACCATTGATCCCCACGACAATTCAAATGTTCTTCTATGACTTTCCTCCTGGCTACATCCTTCATCACATTCTCTTCCTTCATTGCCCTCATCCAAATTTCGCTCCTTACACATAGACCTTCTCCGTGATATCAAGTGGAACCATGGTAGCAAATCGCCATGAACCGGAGACATATGCAGACTTAGAGGCCCTTCCGGAGTATGAGGCAACCAGAGATATTTTTAAGAGAGAAGGGTGGGAGCCATTTCTTAACAAGTTTGATGGATATAATGATGCAATTATGCTTTAGTTTTCTCTGCATTTTCAGGGTGGGTTCGCTAAAGTGGGCGAACTCGAGTTCGAAGTCACGGAGAAATTTATTTCAGAAGCAATTCAACTACCCACCACTGGTCAGAGATGGACAAAGGGACAGCCTGTTGATAAAAACATTTGTACATAGCTTTTGAAACCACAGTACCGGGAAACACAGTGGTCCGAGGGAACATCGCGGTCATGGTTGGAACCACAGTGGGCTCAATTGTTAGCCATCCTCCAACGTTACCTCACGTGTGAAGGATGGTACACCATCGTATTTCCCTGCCATGCCCGACTCCTGTTACACTTTAAAGGTAATCACCTGCTAAACATATCCTTCTTTCTATTGAAAAGTTTAAAAAAGATGGCCGAACAGGTACGAAAGGCCAAAGATTTTCGTGGAAGTCTATTTCATTTTGGTCTTTTTAAGATATTGATTAAGTCTGCACTGTCCAAGAAGCAAGAAACTTGGGATATGTTCACTATAAAAACCCTAGCCTCTCCCAAGTCTAAAGATAGGAGTGTTAAGCCTGTTCCCCCACAGAAGAAGTTGAATGCTAGGAAAAAGAGGGTTAAAACCCCGACCAAAGTCTGTGCTAAACCTAAGAACATACCCGACAGCACAATTGAAGCCAATACTGGAGATTCTGATTCAGAACATTCATCTGATGCTCATGGGTCTGATGGAGTGGAAACCAATAATGAAACTGTGAAGAATACTACTCCTACAGAGGCACATGTTGAAATCCTGATCTCTTCCCTAGCTGCTGAGAACATAATTGACGTGGAAGAACTGGCATAGTTGACTGACAAACCTAGGAGAAATCCAAAATGAAAATGTAAAAGCACATTGTCAAGTATGGATAACTCTGTGCCCAGTTACCCACCACAGGAGAGGTTAGAAAATGTGGATGATCATGAGAAGGCTCCAGATCCCTCTGAAATGACTTGGAATCTGTCCCAATTCATTTGAAAAACCTGTAAAGTGGATCTGCAGGCTACTGCACCCAAAGGAATTGAGTAGAATGAGCCAATTCAAGTACCAACAGGTACCCCTGCTCGGATACAAAGAGAATTCACTCCTGAACCTAGTCCAGTTGACAATCCCGATCCAGTTGACACCTCTGAAATCATTCCAGATCATCCAGATCCAGTTGACACCTATAAACGAAGTCCAGATGAGTTCACTCCTGAACTCAGTCCAGATCATAATTCTGAYAGAGTTAACACCCCTGCTCAAAGTCCAGACGAGTTCACTCATGCATCTAGTCCTCAACCACAACCAGGACATGATAAAACATTTGAAACCTATTGTGAAATTTCCTCCAGTCGATCCTTGAAACCAATGGTAGCAAGACTAGAAAGCAGGAATAACAGGTTGAAAGAGAAGCTACATGAGTACACTGTATTGGATCGATATATAAAAACAGAGAATGAACTCATGAAAGTTAGGGTGACTAATCTCTTGTCCAAAATTGACAGATTAAAACAGAAGAATAAGGGTCTTTTCCAAAGGAACATGAAACTACAGAACACTACCAGAAAGCATATTATAATCAACCGAGTCCTCAAGAAAGAAATCAGAAATATGAAGAAACAGGAGAGGTTACAAATGTTGGTTGTAGCTGCTGCAACGCTCTGATTGCTATCAGTCTTTGAATTTTTTGTTGCCTGAGGACAGGCAAAGGCTTCAGTTTGGGGGCATGTTGGTCTCCAGTTTTGATCATGTTTTTGCCTATATTATATCACGAAGACCTTTATTTCCATACTCAGTACCACTCCTTTTGGCCTTGTTATGACACACTTGACATCTCTTTACCACTCAATGGGGTTACTCAAGGTATTTTTACGTTTCAAGTTATTTTTATGTATTTTGATACTTTAAATTAATATTGAAACTAATATGGCTTGAGTTAGGTACTATTTATATTTTTAAACAGGATTTGCCAGTACCAGGTACCAGCTTGCACCCTGTGGAGATACCAACGAAGCTGCTAAAGATCCGCGCGTTATGGCCAGAGTGGGAGACAGTGAAATTTACATAACAAATGGATTCATCACTCATATGATGATTGAAGGCACAATTATAGAACTGAGCTGTTAATATTTCATGATTCACACTTTGTGACACTACGTGTCACGAAGATGTGAAGACCGTTTTCTAACTGATTTCGAGTTATTTTCGGATCTGGGATCTGTTTGAATTAATGTATTTTTGATTTAAACTGTTATTAAGGAGGATCTATATAAACAAAAGATCACTCCTAAGGAACGTTGGGTTATGTTATGTTATGATACACATTTCTGAATACAATTTGTTGTTGCATTATGTTACTTTACTGTCATCTGATTTGAGTTATTTTTCAGAGTAAATGGAGCGTGAAGTATACACAGTGTTTGCATAGAATGATATAAGTAGTTCTGGTTCTTCCTTTCGGCATTTGTACCTTTTGGTTGGGCCCGCCAAACAGGTTCAAGTATCTGCTTTTCTCTGTCTTAGATTTAGTTCATTTTAGTATTGTAGTATTTGCATGCATGTTAGCTTAGAGTTTTGGAATTAACTTGTTTAGATTCTTGCTTAATTATTCTTCAACTGTATCGTTTCCAGCATATTGATATCCTGTATGTTGATGAGTATTGAAAGAATGGTTGATTCCTATAGAATTTAGAGCTTGAACTAGGTTTGTTTCGTTTCCAGTTTTCACTCTGCACATAACTTAGAGTTTGAATATACTTTGTTTTGGTTAGGATAGTTAGTTACTCTATTTTATTAGATAGTTAGGCTACTCTGCTTAGTTAGGATAGTTAGGTTGCAATTAAATTAGAGAAAGCTTCTGGTACCAGTAGGGTAAGTAGAATATTTCTTTATTTTTCCTGTAGAATAGATTTAGATTTATTTTCGTTGTTTAGATTAAAAGAATTTTAGGAAATACTCTTTCTGTTATGTCTTGGATAGAAACAGTGATGATTAGATGATTAAAGATAGTGGTAGATAGTTGTGAGAAATCACATTTTGAGTAGAAATAGAAGCACCAGCATTTAAGCATAGGATTGTTTTCTATTGATGAATTAAATAGGAGATGATAAGTTTTAGGATAGTCATTAGGATTCAGTTTCTCAGAGTGAGTTTGTGTTTTCTTCTAAAGATAATTTTTAGATAGGTATTAGAATCTTACCCGCACATACAGTGTAGCAGCTCTAAGTTTACTTGCCCTGGTTTGACAATTCAGTGTTTCAGGACATTAAAATCTTTAATTTAGCAGCCTGACACTACCATGTCAGTCTTGGAAGTCCTCCAGACTTGTCCTACTCAGTGGAAATCACTACTTTCCACCTTGGGGGCAGTCGACCCTGCAGATACCCGACTCATTACCTTTGATCTTGACAGCGGTGAACCTCGTCTTCCCGCCTTGATCGCTTTTCAAATACCAGTGAGAATACGAAACATCACAGTTCATCAGTGTATCATCGATGAAGGTGCATCTACATGCATCATGTCCAAAATAGTATGGAAAAAACTTGGTTCTCTGGAACTCATACCCTTTGCCATCACATTACGAGCTTATGACGGATGACCATCCTCTCCCGAAGGGCTCTTCCAAAATGTCCTCATTGAACTCGGGGGAAAGACTATTCTCATCGATATCGAAGTTATCGACGCCCCGCTTGATTATAATATCCTGTTCGGTCGTAGCTACATGTACACTATGAAGGTAGTGGCCTCTTCCGTCTTTCAGACAATAATGTTCCCTCACAACAGGAAGATCGTTACCATTGACCAAGTCTCACATTATGAGCCTAACCCATCTGCCAACATCGATAACATTCTTCCTCTCATCCACACAAGCCATGACACATATCCACTCGTCGAAATGGGTCCTGGGATTTTTAAATATCCATCCTTGTTAGGCACATATCATGGAGCACCACCACTCTTGCATCCTTCCAATCAGGTGTGCATCATATCATTTAACGGAACTCACACAGAGGATACCCTTCCTCCTACAGAAGCTCCTATCATACCTGGCATCCCACTCGACACAGAAACCCCTCCTCCAGAACATCTTGGACACTCATTGACCCCACCAGTCCATGATTCCACCTCTCCCCAAGGACATAGTCCAGTTTGGGAGATAGTTCCCCAACCCCTCACTCAAATTCCCTTCTTTTACCCTACACCAAGTATCGAAGATTTTCAGGTAGCCGCAACGCTCACACTACCTAATATGGTGTTAGCAATCCTAGTTTGGTATTTACACCCACCAGAGATGGTCCCTCAACCATCCCTTCCCCCCCAGGAAGGAATCCCCATGACGATTCCCATCCTTACCCCCACCACTACCCCACTCACTAACCCCCCTGCTACAGCTGGGGGCAAGAGAAAGAAGAAGGAGCCCACCGCTCCACTTCCTCCATGCATCCCATCACCTTGCACACTATGTGAGAAAGAGGGCCACCAAACAAACAATTGTCCATCACTACCTGAATTAAGAAATTTGATCCCCCTCAATCAAACTCCCCCAACACCCACCACTACTACTAGTCCAACCACTACCACCCACCCTTCCAGTCGTAAAGGGTTGAGGACCAAATATGCTTGTGCTGTATGTTCAGAGTATGGCCATTATACCCATCATTTCCCAGCACTGCCATGCTTTAGGTAGACATTAGCTGTCGTATGCCAAAACTTCCAGAACAACCCCAGTCCTGCTACATCCTCTTCAACAAATATCACTGACATCCGTTATGTCACCACTTCCGTCAATGAACATATGAGATGCCCTTGCTCTCTTTTCGATTCATTATCTCATTTTACATACCAGTGTCCTATGATCCTTGAATACAGGCAACATCAATCGACCCTTCTTCACCGACCCGCAGCGGCGATAATTGAAATTACCTCATCACTAGAGGCTCTTCATGTCATTTCTCCCGAACCTGAGGCACTCCCAACACCTCTATGGTTTTTAGATGACGTATCTGAGGATTCACCCCCCAACCCCCCCAACTCTCCCGCTCATTCCCTTATGGACACTCTCCACCCAACCACCACGGGTGCCCCTCAGTACTTCAATATATGGTTTATGTTGAGTGAACCCTCACCATCTCCTAGCATTGTTCCCCTTGATTCTTCATCAGGGGGTAACCACACTATCACTGAGATCACTCCTCACGACCCCTTATATTCTCGTCACTTCCAAAGCGACCAAGAAATACTCGAAGAGTTAAACCACCCAGACTTTCCCTAGGATGTGCTACACCATCGCGCACTCTTCTCTCCACAGGAAGCTCCCATGCCTCCTAACCAAAACCCCATTTACGTGGTCGAAACCAAGGATTTTATCCCATCAGGGCCTATCGACTAGTTCAAAAATCCCATTCCCGCCCCTGATGCTTTTGAAGAAGGCAATATGGCCAACATTTCCCCCACCATCAAAATTGACATTTCCATTACAAATGGCATCGTCGAAGAAATCATCATTGGAGTTGCTTTCACTCCTCAGGAAATCGACGCATATAAAGCCCTTTTCTAGGAATATACGGATATTTTCGCCTGATCATACACAGAAATGCCTGGCCTCGATCCCTCTATTGTTGAACATCGCATCGACACCTGGATCGACATCACACCAGTTCACCAAAAATAGTGACTGCTACACCCATCCAAAGTCGTGGCTATCAAAGTCGAAATTGACAAACTACGCGCGGCCAGGTTCATTTACCCCATCGCTTATACCTCATGGGTTTCCAACCCTGTACTTGTTGACAAAAAATAGGGAACTATCCACGTTTGCACAGACTTTCATGAACTCAATAATGCATGTCCCAAAGACAACTTTCCAACGCCTTTCATCGATCAAATTATTGATGACTGCGCTGACCATGAGGCTCTCTCCTTTATGGATGAATTCTCTAGCTATAACCAAATTCAAATCCACCCAGCTGATCAGTATAAAATTGCATTCACTACCCCGTGGGGTACTTTTTCATATCGTGTCATGCCTTTTGGCTTAAAGAATTCCGGAACAACTTTCCAGCGGGCGATGACATACATCTTTCACGATCTGGCTAATATCATCCTCGGCTACTTGGACGACCTCATAGCTCGATCCAAGAAATGCACCCAGCATCTTGATGATTTACGAATCATCTTTCAACGGTGTCATCAGTACACATCCGCTTGAATTCTCTCAAGTGTGTGTTCTGTGTCACCGCAGGGTGCCTCCTCGGTTTTATTGTTTCCCAAAGCAGTATTATCGTGGACCCCCTCCAAGTCCAAGCTATCACCGAAATTCCACATCCTCGGAATTTACGACAACTTCAGAGTCTACAGGGAAAAGCTAACTTCCTAAGATGCTTTTTCCCCGATTATGCTATATGCGCCCACGGTTTCCTTCGCTTACTACGTCATGATATCCCATTTCACTAGGACGACCATGCCCAATAGTCATTTGATGATCTTAAATCGACGCTTTCAAATGCACCTTTAATTAGTGCACCTGAATACAATCACAACTATATTGTCTATGTATCAACATCAGTTGTATCAGTAGCTGGCATCCTCGTCTAGCTCGGTGATGACAATCGTGAACATGTCATTTATTACATTAGTAAAAACCTCTCAGGGCCACCCTTGAAGTATAAACACGAAGAGAAACTAGCTCCTGCAGTTATCCTCACAGTCCAGAAACTGCGCCATTACATTCTGCTTCGCACCACAAAGGTCGTCGCAGATTCCAACCCCATGCAGTACTTGCTTAGCCGTCGAAAAGTTAATGACAAATTTGCTCGATGGATCATTATCCTTCAGGAGTATGACCTTGAGTTCTCAACACCTAAAAGTAAGAAGGCCCTTGTTCTCACCGACCTTGTCATAACCCTTCCCTTTGACACCACCAGTGCCCCCGTCAACACCGACTTTCCCGACGAACATCTCTTTTACATCACTTCGGATGATCCTTGGTATGGCGATCTCCTTGTCTACCTCTGAACTCAAAATTTTGGTAACCACCTTTCACGAGATGATCGTCGATGTATCTGCCATCGGGCTCCCTGCTACCTTCTCATTGGAGACATCCTATACCGGCGAGACATCGACACCATTGTTCGTCGATGCCTGACTATGGATGAGACTGATAGAGTCTTAAACAACTGCCACAGTGGTGCATGTGGGGGCCATCTTTCAAGTATATCCACTGCTCAAAATATTATTCAAGCCGGTTAATTTTGTCCTACCTTGTTTCATGATTGCATTCACGCCGTGAAATGATGTGAGCAATGTCAGCTCTACGCCAACAAATCCCGAGCTACCCCCGCTCTTCTCCACCTTGTCATTACTTCCAGCCCCTTTTGTAAATGGGGCATCGACTTCATGACTTGTAATCCCCCCTCCAGCAATGGTCACAAATACATCGTTGTCACCATTGATTACTTCACCAAATGGGCAGAAGCTATGCCCACTTTCAACAACACCACTGACACTGCAGCGCATTTTTTCTTTAACCACGTCATATCACGCTTTGGAGTACCCCTCCAACTCGTTTCCAATCATGGGAAACACTTCGAGAATGAGATATTCGTCGAACTCTCATCGCGGTTAGGCTTCTCTCATGATTTTGCCTCACCATATTACCCTCAGTCCAACGGACAGGTCGAGGAAGTTAACAAAGTCCTCAAGACCATGTTACAGTGCACGGTTAATAAACATAAAATCAATTGGCATCATATGTTATTTTCTGCACTATGGGATTATTGAACGGCTGTGAAGACTACTACTGGTTTCACACTATTCCATTTAGTCCATGGGGTTGAGGCAACTCTTCCCATCGAGTGCGAAATTCCCACCTTACGCACCGCAATTGAGCTATTACCTAACACTGCTCCAATAGAGTAGCGATTGCTGAACTTGGAGTGTCTGGATGAAGATCATCAATCTTCCTTACAGAACAATGAGGTAGCTAAAAAATGATCCAAGGCTACCTTTGATCGCCATGTCAACCTTCGATCATTCCGCGAAGACGACCTCGTCCTGGCTTATGATATCTCTCATGATACCTTTGGCCACGGCAAATTCGAATCACTTTGGCATGGCCCATACATTATCCAACATTGCCTCAACAAAGGTGCATACATCTTGGCCTCCCTCGAAGGCCTCTCTCTCAAAGAACCTGTCAATGGGTTATACTTAAAGAAATTTTACGCTTAAACATAGTCATCCTACTTTAGGTCATTTCTTTTCTAGAGTTTTTAATCTTTTTTCTCCTCCCCTCATGTCTAAACCATCCTTTGTGCTATTGACAGATGCTTCCTCCACTAGCCTACCACATCGGTTACGCAGACCACGCCAGCCGTTGGACATAAAATCTCGCTTCGGCTGCTTGGGCTTGCTACACCCCCTCACATGAAATGCTCCATTCAAGCGGCATATGTTTGGGGTCAGCAACCAACAACCAAGACGAATACATTGCCGTCATTGGCCTCCTAGCCAATGCCCAGCATCATCATATTCGTTACCTTAGCATCTTCCTCGACTCTCAACTAGTCGTTCTCCAGCTCAACAATGTGTACCGCGTCCGTGATCCTTGCCTCTTTTGCAAATACCTGCAGGTTAGGCTTTTATCTCAAAATTTTGATTCCATTACATTTACACATATTCCAAGACAATTGAATCAAATCACAGATAACCTAGCTATTATTGTTTTAGACTGGCATATATCACATCAAGCTACCTTTACACATACATAAACATATCACAAATCCTGTCACAACATATATATAGAATAGACATCATCAAACCATTAACCAAAAATATGTAAACACCACATAGATCTCAACAAGTATACTCATGTATATATATATATATATATATATATAGGTCTACAATGTCATCTGAATGTTTACATACAAAAAATACACATATCTGCAGGCCAATACAACACCTCGGTACAAAATGGGCTCACCAACCTATATACAAAAAATATATCTACATCAAATGCCTCATAGCACCACTCACGGTGCCTCTAGAGCACCACCACCTGCTCCTCCCTCGGGTGGTGGTGACCCACCACCTCCTACCCCAGGAGGTGGTGGTCCACCCCCTGCCGGAACCTCCTGCCCCAGCGGCAGTCGTCCGGTCGTCAATGCAACAGCCACTGCTGCTCGTCTTACTATGGCCTGCCATGGAGGCGACACCCCCACACACTTCTCCAAGAAAGTCTCATCCTGGATGCGAGACCATATGCCCTCATGCACCTCTTGCAATATCGTCTCTAGACGATGGCGTATGTCCTCATAATCATCTCTGGCCACCGCCGGAGGACCATGTGATGGCCCCGCACCAGGGTCATCAAACCGACGCCTCCTCGCTGCCCTCTCAGGATCAGCTGGTCACACTACGGCCTCATCCCATTGACGTCTCTCTCCCCGCGGTGGTCTCTCCGGTGCTCGCTGCAACTCCACCTCGCACCTGGGAGGTGCCACATATGCACATGCAAACAAACAACATATAGTATCAACATCTATATCATATACATATGGACAACTATCTCCAACAAACAAAATAAGATAAAAACATACACACCAACCCCAAACATACCTTGATGGTAAAAAACCTCCCCTGGAGGTAGCACCATGTTCGGGTCATCCCGGAAGTCCACCTCGGCATAGGGGTACCGAAGTATCACCTGTGGCATCTGCTGCCATACCTGTGCCACCTCTGCAGAAAAGAAGTGGCCACCTTCGCCACCCCCATGATGAAGCAAAACAATTGACCACCACCTCAACCATGGCTCTCGTGCCCCCGACATCCCCAGTAGAATCCTTGGGCACAACATCGACACCCTCTCTAGAAACCAGGCCACTAGGATGGACCCGAAAGCAAACTCTCCTGTATCAGTAGACCGACAGTGGTCCAACTGCACCAGCATCCTCGCATGCATCGTCATCCCCCAAGCAAAATGCTCGCCGACCAACACTCTCTCCAGCACTAGCATCTGGCCACCACTGATCCACTGGGTCACTAGTGACCCATATACTCACACAATCATCGCTGCTATACAACGATGCACCAGGGAATCTATCACCGATATTCTCACCACCGTCCTGGACATAAATTTCTGACTTGAACAATACCTTCGGCCAATAGTGGCGAGCAACGTATCCCTAGGCAGCACCGACTCCACCGGTAGGGGCGTTCCCTGACAGGGGAGCCCAGTCAAGAAATATACATCCTCCACCGCAGTGAAGGGGATCTGCTCTCCTCACACGAGGAAGCAGTGCAGCTTCGGACTCCACATCTGAATCAGGAACTGTAGCAGATACTCTTGTGCCTATATCAACGAGCACTCAAAGAACTTTAGCAACCCACAGGTTGCCAAAGTTGCATGCACACCGGGCTCCTCAATGGCCACGACGTCTCATAGCTGAGACCAGTCTTGCTCTTGCCACCCCACTAGCATTGTCACCACCATCCACCTGCAGACAACACAGAGTCCTATATCAGCTCAAGCAACCATTCACAACATCAAAAAGAATCATTTTCATACACCTCAACCTTGCCTCCTAGGCGCGGTTTTGTTACCCACAGGCACGCACACATGCGCGCCTATTCACTACATAGGTGCGCATCAGTGCACACCTATTTGTTTCATAGGTGTGCTCCTACCCACGCCTGTTCATCATACAGGCTCACCAAGGTGCGCGTCTGTTCAACCCACAGACGTGCACTGGTGCGCGTCTGTTCAACTCACAGGCGCGCCCTTCGAGCGTGCCTTAAATTCTCTCTGCCACACCCCCATGCACGTATATCCAGTGTACAGGTGCGCACGTATGTGCGCCTATCATCGGATCTCCTGTGCTTGTGGGGCCCATATCCCCTAAATGTCTCTGTATGGCCCCCCATACAGCCCCTGCCCAAAAAAATGAAATCCTATTTCTATGTAGGATGATCAGACTACTAACCTGACACTCGCTAATCATCAATCAGATTCCTCATCCTCCCCAAATCTCCCAATCTCCTCTACAAACTGCTCATCCAGTCACTATTGCAGCAGGTACAAATGAGGTGGCAATGTGGGCCCAACAACTATATATAGGCCTTTTTCCAAACTTCCACTCACCATTCTGGGAGCTCATAGTGTCCATTTTCCAATCCGTCTTCAGCCACAGGATCAACATCCCATCATCTACATCACAGCAGTTCCTGGGCCTCTTTTCATCCTGAGCCCCCAGAGCACCTTTTTTATCCATGGTCAGGTACGCATGCACATATTTCACGCTTATCAAATACATGTTCATATCTTTGATTATTTTTAGATATTGTTCACTTTGGGTATTTGGTTTTCATGTGTGCAGGTATTTGATCATCATACATTGACACAACCCCTTCAGGTATATACTCAGCACTAGCATGTAGTCTTTCCCGCTGTATCACATTTACATTTCCAGTCACACCCTCTGATATTGGCCTCTAGGATCCCCATTCCCGGCTCTGCAGTACCCACGCCTCCATTTGCATCTTCGGTACTGTTACCCGGTAGCATTCTTACCCACATGAGTTGTCCCATTCATAGCACCTTTTGCCACTTTTTGACACTCATGCTATTTTTCATTACCCTTTAGGGATGGGAGTCCCGATAGTCTTTCATCATGTTGCGAATCAACCACATACTCCTTCTCCTCATTTTGCTAGCTTTCCCACACGGACTCCCAGATTATCTCTTTGTGGTTCTTTTTTTTACCTGCACCTCCACAGTATCATGAACCCTCCATTTCATCCACAATCAGTTTGCCCATCTGCGAACCTACCTTCATTTCACCTACCTCATACAGACACTCACCAATGGGGCCCCCACCCTTCATCGGTTTTTCAAGCAAATTATGCCCTACGTGGGCCACCCATATCACACTGGGGCACCCGTTTCTGTATTTGTACATTTCTCCCCAATTATTCATTATTTATTGTACAAACGCCTTTATTTCCAGTCATTACATTATCTTTTTTTTTGTAACCTTTGGCGACATGCTTCCCTCCTTTTGGCCAAATGAAACCCATGTCACCCTTGGTTGTAGAATTACTTATCATCTACCCTTGCCGGCATCGTCCATATATTTAGAGTACCCCACAGGTCACTTAACTCTACCCTTTGAATTTGTTCACCTTGTCCCGCCTCTGGCACAACTTATCACCGGTCTTGTCGTCCCCCTGACACTCGACCTTGTTACACGGTTGCAACCACTTTTTATCTCATGCATCCTCCAACCAAGGGCAGTCTTGAGTCTTCCCACTTCTTGACTTCGTCCATGTACCTCTGCCACTTCCTCACCTCAGTAGATTTCACGAAGCTCTTTTCTT
>JASDQU010099792.1:147464-181409 GCA_032191745.1 Picea mariana | reverse complement strand
ACCAGCTCACTTATCACCTCCACAAAAGAAAATAATTATCCAACAAAGTGCTTACTATTCTTGGGTGGGAAGTGATCTCTTTTACACAAGTCCTGATATGATTATTAGGAGATGTGTCCGGGAAGATGAAATTCCCGAGATCTTTCAGGCCTGTCATGATGGGCCATGTGGAGGAAATTTCTCTGACAAGAGAACAGTGTACAAAGTTTTGCAATCAGGATACTATTGGCCGACACTGTTCAAAGACGCAACAAAATATGTGAGAAGCTGTGATAGTTGTCAAAGGATGGGAAGGCCCACAGCAACAGACGAGATGCCCTTACGACCACAAGTTGTAATTGAACCATTCGATAAATGGGCACTAGATTTTGTAGGGCCAATTGCTCCAATGTCAAGAAAGAAGAAGTATATCTTGGTGTGCATAGATTTTGTGACCAAGTGGGTAGAGGCAAAAGCCCTATATCAAGAAACTAAGAAATCAGTGATTGAGTTTATGTATGAAGAGATCTTCACCCAATTCAGTGTTCCACGAGAGATTGTCACAGACCAAGGTGCTCAATTTACTTCCAAATTGATGAAAGAACTCACTGACAAATATGGGATCAAACACTGTAAGTCCTCTCCATACCATCCACAAGCCAATGGGCAAGTGGAATCTACAAATAAAGTTCTAGAAGCAATTCTGACCAAGACCATACACTTACATCATAAAGATTGGGCAGATAAGCTTCCAGAAGCTTTATGGGCATACAGGACTACATGGAGAAATACCATTGGTCATACTCCTTACGAGTTGGTATTTGGTAAGCAAATTCTCCTTCCCATAGAATTTCAGATCCATACATTCTGCCTAGCAGCAGAGTTGGGGTTGGATTTGAGTGAAGCACAGAAACAGAGGGTCATGCAACTTAATGAATTGGGAGAAATGAGGCAGGATGCTCTTCAAAGGACCATCCTTGTGCAAAGTCAACGCAACAAATGGCACGACAAATACATCAAGAAAAAACATTTTCAACTAGGGGATTGGGCACTACTTTTCGATTCCAAATACAAAACCTTCAAAGGGAAACTTACAACAAGATGGTTGGGACCTTATGAAGTAGAAACTATTTTTGATAATGGTTCTGTCAGGATTAAAACCATAGATGATTCTCAGAATTCCTTTGTAGTGAATGGACATCGATTGAAAGTGTACAATAAACCTTTGTCAAAAGATGATTTCTTACAGAAAGTGGCCAAGCAAACAGAACTGAAGATAGTGGGAGAGGAGTCTGCTCCTCCTGCTGATCTTTGATCATTCAGACTGTTTTAAAAATTCTGTAAATAATTTTTAGCAGAAAATACAAAAAAAAATCAAATAATATAAAAAATTCTTCTTTTTTTTGGATATGTTAATATTCTGTTTTCAGTTTTACAGGTTTTTCAGAGCAAGTACAAAACTGAACTTTATCACTCTCTCGCAACATGTAAGAAGGTAAGACTGTTTTATTTCATGAGATTTTCTTATCAATACAACTGACTTGTTTTGAAACAAATAAATCTGAGCTTATTTGCTCCCTTTGATTGCTCATTAAAGTATGAAAGGGGCATTTATTAGGAAGGATTATTCTTTACCAGACCTGGTGAATTATTATGGGAAAGAAACCCCCTTAGAGTCTTCTTTTAGCATTTCCTCAGACTCTTCAAATATGAGGAAGCAATGAGCATGTACTAACTTGGGCTCATAAAATCCACAAGTAAGTGATTACTGTTCCAACAAAAAAATTATGTCTACAAGATTTCTATTTGCACTCGTGTTGGATGATGTGGAATACGCTAAGGTCCACCTTCCAAAAAATCTCACTCCATCTACATCAACACCTTATCTGGAGCAGAGATTAGAGATTATTTAGCACCCTAGACTCTGCATGCCTTAATGGCAGATGTCCTTGCTGACAACCCTGGGAATACACCAATGTCTCTTGGTTGATAGATCCTACAGGTGACTCGACACCAACACCTCTATTCGTACCTGTTAGGATGTGCTGGATGTACCTTGAGGCCCATTGACATCACTGGTGGGTCATCTCGCATCGGTTAACAGCATTCATTAATGGCTGGTAATCCGATGATTTCTATTTGTGTTCGACTCCAGAACATCCATTCACACAAATCAGAATTGTACCATGGGTGAAGCTTTGAAGCTGTTGAAGACATGATTTCAGTTGATCTTTTTCAGGATAGAACAAAAGCCAGGTTCAGGGATCATCATAACTTGTTGTTAAAAACAGGAAGTTTTCTCAGCAGGATATTATTGGTTAAAATTTCTCTGCAGATTCCTGATTGTTTCATCAGTACCAGTCAGTACCATCACAGAGTTCATCAACTACAGTGGTCATCAGAAATACAAGAGCAATTACAATTTTCGCGCCCTTCAGATCCAGACTTGACTTCAAAAGAAAAATTCTATAGCAAGACTTTCATAACAATGGGGATAGGTAATTTAACTTAGGTATGCTTAGTTCATGTTGATTTACTGTATTAATTTGCATATTAATAGTTTGAACTAAGCATGCCTTGTTTACTCCATAATGTTTAATCATAACCATGACCTGTACCTAATGAACCAACCCACCTTGACCTCTCATATCATAAAAAAACACATGACATTACCGGAGCTGAGTTCGACATGACTCGTATATGATAACACTCTGCACTCATGTACAATTATCAGCATTTTCCGACACACCATCGATTCCCATGACAATTCAAATGTTCTCTTATGCTATTCCTCCCGACTACTTCCTTCATTACATTCTCTTCCTTCGTCCCCCTCATCCAACTTTCGCTGCTCACCTATAGACTTCCCCTGTGATATCAAGTGGAACCATGGTAGAAAATCGCCATGAACCAGAGACATACACAGACTTAGAGGCCCTCCCGGAGTATGCGGCAACCAAAGATATTTTTCAAAGAGCAGGTTGGGAGCTGTTTCTAAAGAAATTCGATGGATACAATGATTCAATTACGCTATAGTTTTCTCTGCATTTTCAGGGTGGGGTCGCTAAAGTGGGCGAGCTCGAATTCGAAGTCACGGAGAGATTTATTTCAGAAGCAATTCCACTGCCCACCACTGGTCAGAGATGGACAAAGGGTCATCCTGTTGACAAAAATCTCTGTATGCAGCTTTTGAAACCTCAGTACCGGGAAACATAGTGGTCCAAGGGAACATCGCAGTCATGGTTGGAACCACAGTGGGCTCAATTGTTAGCCATCCTCCAATGTTACCTCACGTGTGAAGGGTGGTATACCATCATATTTCCCTGCCATGCCCGACTTCTGTTACACTTCCAAGGTAATCATCTGCTGAACATACCTTTCTTTTTGTTGAAAAGTTTAAAAAAGATGGTAGAACAGGTACAAAAGGCTAAAGATTTTCGAGGAAGTCTATTTCATTTTGGTCTAGTTAAGATATTGATTAAGTCTGCACTGTCCAAGAAGAAAGAAACTTGGGATCTGTTCACTGTAAAAACCCTAGCCTCTGCCCAGTCTAAAGATAAGAGTGTTAAGCCTGTTCCCCCACACAAAAAGTTGAACTCTAGGAAAAAGAGGGTTAAAACCCCAACCAAAGACTATGTTGGAGACCCTGATTCAGAACATCCATTTGATGCTCATGGGTCTAATGGAGTGGAAACCAATAATGAAACTGTGAAGAACACTACACCTATAGAAGAAAACATTGAAATCCTGAGTTCTTCCCTAGCTGTTGTGAACATAATTGATGTGGAGGAACTAGCAAAGTTGACTGCCAAGCCTAGGAGGAATTCAAAAAGAAAATGTAAAAGCATATTGTCAGGTATGGACAATTCTGTGCTCAGTTACCCACCACAAGAGAGATTGGAAAGTGTGGATGATCACAAGGAGGCTCCAAAGCCCTCTAAAATGACTTGGACACTGTCTCAATTAATTCGAAAATCCCGTAAAGTAGATCGGCAGACTACTACCAAAGGAATTGAGTAGAATGAGTCAATTCAAGTACCAACAGGTACCCCTGCTCAGATACAAAGAGAATTTACTCTTGAACCTAATCCGGTTGACACCTCTAAACTCAGTCCAGATCATCCAGATCCAGTTGACACCTATGAACGAAGTCTATATGAGTTCATTCCTGAATTCAGTCCTGATCATAATTCCGATAGAGTTCACACCCCTGCTCAAAGTCCAGACGAGTTTACTCATGCATCAAGTCCTCAAGCACAGCCAGGACAAGATCAAACATTTGAAACCTACTGTGAGATTTCCTCCAGTCGATCCTTGAAACCAATGGTAGCAAAACTAGAAAGCAAGAATAACAGGTTGAAAGAGAAGCTACATGAGTACACTGTATTGGATAGACATATTAAAACTGAGAATGAACTCATGAAAGTCAGGGTAACTCATCTCTTGTCCAAAATTGAAAGGTTAAAACAGAAGAATAAGGGTATTTTCAAAAGGAACAGGCAACTACAGAAGACTGCCAGAAAGCATATTATAATAAACCGAGTCCTCAAGAAAGAAATCAGAAATCTGAAGAAACAGGAGAGGTTACAAATGTTGGTTGCAGCTGCTGCAACGCTCTGATTGCTACCAGTCTTTGAATTTTTGTTGCCTGAGGACAGGCAAAGACTTCAGTTTGGGGGCATGTTGGTCTCCAGTTTTGATCATGTTTTTCCTATATTATATCACAAAGACCTCCATTTCCATACCCAGTACCACTCCCTTTTGGCCTTGTTTTGACATAATTGACATCTCTTTACCACTCAATGGGGCTACTCAAGGTATTTTTACGTTTCAATCTATTTTTATGTATTTCTATGCTTTAAATTAACATTGAAACTAATGTGGCTTGGTTTAGGTACTATTTCTATTTTTGAAACAGGATTTGCCAGTACCAGGTACCAGCTCGCACCCTGTGGAGATACCAACGAAGCTGCTAAAGATTCACGCGTTATGGCCAGAGTGAGAGATAGTATGATTTATATGACAGATGGAGTCATCACTCATATGATGATTGAAGGCACAATGATAGAACTGAGTTGTTAATATTTCATGATTCACACTACGTGTCACGAAGATGTGAAGACCGTTTTTTAACTGATTGCGGGTTATTTTTCGATCTGTGATCCGTTTCAATTAATGTATCTTTGCTTTAAACTGTTATGGAGGAGGATCTATAAAAATAGAAGATCAATCCTAAGGAACGTTAGGTTATGTTATGTTATGATACACATTTCTGAATACAATTTGTTGTTGCGCTATGTTACTTTACTGTCATACGATTTGAGTTATTTTCTTCTGAGTAAATGGAGCGTGAAGTATACACAGTGTTTGCGTAGAATGATTGAGTAGTTCTGGTTGTTCCTTTCGGCGTTTGTACCTTTTGGTTGGGCCCGCCAAACAGGTTCAAGTCGCTGCTTTTCTCTGTCTTAGATTTAGTTTATTTCAGTGCTTTAGTATTCGCATGCATGTTAGCTTAGAGTTTGGGAATTAACTTATTTCAGATTCTTGCTTAGTTGTTCTTCAACTGTATCATTTCCAACATGTTAATATCTTTTATGTTGATGAGTATCGAAAGCATGGTTGATTCCTGTAGAGTTTAGAGCATGAACTAGGTTTGCTTTGATTCCAGTTTTCAATCTGAACGTATCTTAGAGTTTGAATATACTTTATTTTGGTTAGGATAGTTAGTTACTCTGCTTTGTTATATAGTTAGGCTACTCTCCTTAGTTAGGATAGTTAGGTTGAAATTAAATTAGAGGAAGCTTCCGGTACCAGTAGGGTAAGTAGGATATTTCTTTGTTTTCCTGAGGATAGTTTAGATTTATTTTCGATGCTTAGATTCAACGAATCTGAGGAAATACTCTTTATGTTATGGCTTAGATAGAGATAGTGATGTTAGATGATTCAAGATAGTGTTAGATAGTTGTGTGAAATCACATTAGAGTAGAAATAGAAGTACCTGCACTTCAACACAGAACCGTTCTCTTTTGATGAATTAAATAAGAAATGATAGGTTTCAAGGTAGTCATTAGAATTCAATTTCTCAGAGTGAGTTTGTGTTTTCTTATAAGAATAGTCTTTAGATAGGAATTAGCTTACCTGCACATACAATGTAGCAGCTCAAAGTTTACTTACCCTGGTTTGACAATTTAGTGTTTTCAGGTCATTTAAATCTTCAATATAGCAGCCTGACAACAAGCATCATCAACGAAAGGACTACAAGCATCCCCATCGATTGCATGTCAATCTGGGCCATCCTGAACTATGACAGAGAAATGGAGTAAGAATTGCGACGACTTGGTGAACACAAATCTCATCCCATCGGTCCTGCCTGACTAGATCCCGCCTCTAGCTGGCCTAGTTAGTCGTGACAGCGTCCCGAGGGACTTCGACTATACAATGATCACTGCGTACCTCCTGAAGGGGATACGCACAGTTGGACTACAATTAGGACATATTATGATGTTAAATATCAGTGACTTCAACTTAGGATATCGAAAGAACTATGGCATGCTTGCACCACACAAGTACTTGACCAAGAAAATGGGGAAGAATTCAAAGATAATCCCCCAACCGTGTACCATGGACATCGCAATGTCAACAATCCTTAACGTAATGAAGATAACACACTTCGGCATACATCATGAGGTTAACGCATGCGTTAAACTCCTCATGTCATGCTACGATGGTGGTTACATGTGGTTGGATCAGAGAATCACCATAGATCTAGCGTTGAACCATTGGATCACCAGATTGAGCATGCAAGGACCCGACCCTCAGGATATTTACCCAGGGAAGGCTACAGATCTCACCCTGGTGCAACACATAAAATAAACTTACAGCGATGTAGAGAAGGAGAAGTGGGTCTACAAGGTAGCCTCCATCTAGAATGGCACAATGCGCCTAGATTTTCAGTTGATCATTGGTAAGCTCGTCGTGAAGAACAGACCCACGCAAGTCACGGGGTTCATCGTCAACCTTGTAGGCAAATGCGTCGAAGGGATGCAAATGAGCTGGGTGAGCTACCTTGTCAACCAGTTGGAGAAATATTTTTGTAAAGCACAGGACCAGGGCTACGAGTTTAATTTTAGCTGGTTGTTGATTCTAATTTCCTTCATCACTTGGGAGATGTTGGAAGGAGCGACATTCCCTAAAATTGAGTCGTTCGAACCACTAGCCACGAAGTCCACTATGCTCTGGTATTCGAACGACATGGAAAAATAATCGAAATCCAATGCGATGTTCCACACATATTATTTACAGCTGAAGAGGACCATTGAATATTTCCTTCGCATGATGCCAAATACTCTACACATGTTCAGGCCACTTGTGAAGTTCCACGCAGATAGGCATTTCATTTACATCACTGCACATGGGGATGAACACAAGGAATATCTCCATTCCTATTACAAATTCACAGAGGAGGACATGGAAGAAATAACCAAGGAATGGCCTGCAAAATTCCTTGTACCCGTTGAACAGACAAAACTCTCTGACCCCGACCTCATCGGAAGTCCTGTAATCACTCGAGAAAAGTATGATGGACCCAGCAGTAGCAAAGGGAAGAAGAAGGAAGAAGTACATGAAGTGAACAATGCATCAAAGGAAATGACACCAGATTCACCTCAAGGAGGAGGATATGACGAAGTAGACCAAAAAGAAGAAGACAAAGAGGAAGAAAACAAACAGGAACATGGAAAAGTGACACCGCCTAAGGATTCCAAGAAAATAAATGTTTCCCTGAAGAAACCCTCAGCGTGGAAAAAGAGTTACGTAGATAAACCTCAGTTACAGACTATGCTCATGGTGGATGATATTGACCTCATCATTGCCACTGTATCAGATACTTCAGAGTCCATTTTGCAGCGAAGCAAAGCCAAAAAGGAGACAATGTTTGACAAGATTGTGGCGGAGCTCAAAGGGGTACAACAGGCTCTTTATTCGATCCGCGTAGTGTCTACTACACCATAATCATCAAAGGGTATAGAAGTAGGAGATGAGCCTGCTTAGCTACGTAGATTAGCAGATTCAACAAAGGCTCGCCTTCATCGGGTCCAAGAGGAAAAGGAGCAAGCCATAGAGGCATTAAAGCAAGCAAAGGAGGAAGACTTAGAGCAATGTCAGGTTGCGCAGCAAGAGAAAGATGACCTCCAGAAAAAGTTTGCAGAGCATAAAGCATAGATCCATAAGGAAAAAGAACAATTCCTCGCATAGCAAATTGGATTTAAAGAAGCAGTCACTAGAGAACTTCCCTTTGTGTCGGGCCTAGCATAGATGGAAGAGGAAACAAATGAGAGCCAAGTAGGGAAGCACGTCGAAGCCATTCAGCAGCTTCAAGCAAGAGTGGTAGAACTAGAACTGCAAGCAGTGCCAAGCACACCGCAAGAAGTGCGAGACCAGAGAGAAGAAATTGCCAGGAGCGTAGTAGAAAAAATCAAGGCGTTGGCCTCAGAATGAAAGCAATTAAGCAATCGAAATGCACAGACTTATGAGCATCTTGCAGAGGACCCAAAACTATGGACATTGGAGTCACATCTCCAGGAAGCAAAGAAATAAGCAACGATAGTGCAAGCATATTTGAAGGTACTATCAGTAGTCGAGAAGATGAAACGGTCATAAGAACAACGTGCAGTTCAATAACAGGTCCATGCCATCTAGAGTAAAGTCATGGAAGTGACCTAGAAACTCAAGTCAGTATAGGACGAATCATGCACACATTTTGAGGAAATTGAGGGACAAGGTGCACAGCTGGAACAAGTGGTCACCTCAGTGGAACAACACTTGGAAGGACCTGTCATCGAGAAGGTCATTCAAGGGTTCACCGAGCAGAAGGCTCTAGTGAAACAGCAAGTTGAGGCAGCTTGAGCCAAGATTGAGGCCTTCGAAGTAGCGTTGCCTAGGTCAAAGTGACTCAGGACGCATCATAGGTGAGCGTTGGGCATCTGTTGGCCCTCGACCTAGTTTTGGAGAACCTTGGTCATGTTTGACCATTTTTGGGACTTAGATAGGTTGTTCAAAGACAGAGCACCCAGGCGAAGCAGAGATTGAGGGATCTTTCCCCCTTTTGTGGGATTTTTGGGTTTAGTGTTTATGTAATGGGTATGGGATGTTGACCCATGGGTCGTACCTATGTTTAGGCCCCTTTTGTAATGTATAAATAAGTAGTTAGGCGATGTAAGAAGGAGTTAGTTGTAATCTAGTGAGCTAAGTGCAAATAATTGTGCATGCTTTGTGCATACTGTGTGTTGAGAAATTACAGAGCTAAGTGCAAGTAATTGTAAGAAGGCTTTATGTTGTGCCAAGCTTAGGGAAGGATGATCTGGCGAGGTGCGTGCAGGTCTCCTGTCCTATGTGGAGTAGGTTTTGTGGCTCTGGGCATGTAAGAATATTGAAATAAGATAATAAAGAATAAGAAGAGTTGGTGGACGTAGCCCCATGAAGGGGGTGAACCACGTATATCATGTGTTATGATTGCTTCATGTTATTGATGTGATTTATGCTTAGTATTGAATATTTATGTATGTAGATGCATATGATGAAGTATCTTAGTGCTTATTGATATGAATGAATGCTAGATCTGATCTATTTCTATGTGCTAAGTGCTTGGATATGTTAGATTTTGTTGACTACTGTGTTTTTCTGTAATTAGGGTTTTAAACTGCAATGTGAATAAGGTTAAATAATAATGAATGTTAACTGCTAAGTTCTCTGTTAAGTATTGTGATCATATATCTGTGTCCCAGCTAGGTTGTAGACACTCGAGTCCTACAACCCCCCTTGCCTCTACCTCAAGTGAGACTTCATCTGCTTCGGAGGTCTTGCCAAAAGGGTCGGTAGTTAGGGTTTTGTTGGTGAATTGTTGAAGCGTTGAACCCTGGGTTTTCCCCTGTGCCAACACACATACATCTAGAAAAATAGGTTTTTGTAAGATATTTTTTGGGAGGAAAAAGGGGATTTTTCTCCTGCAAGCAGGGAAATGGATTTAATTGAGGCCAATGAGTTTTCATGAGCATATGTGGTGTCAAGTGATGCTACAACAATTTTTAATATATGCATGGGATCTAGTAGGTGACCAATCTTAATATTATCCCAATATGGAAGCTCATAAAATACATATTTCCTTTTCATTCCAATGGGCATTTTCTGAACATAGGTGTCAAAAAATTCAGGATCATCGAACACAGGTTCCCCATTTGAATCAAACAATTATTCCATTTCCTTCTCCTTTTCTATGTCATATTCCTTAATCCAATCTATCGTGTCATTATTTCAGTTATTTGGGTTCTCTTTGGTTTACCATTAAAAGTGGATGCAAATTTTCTATAAGGGTGGTCTTTAGGAGGAATACCCTTGAGCAGTCATACATCGAATTTATAGGTGCTTTGAGCACCTAGCCTTTACAGAAGGTCCATAATATTTACACCCATGGTACCCTTTTGTTACAAGACCTGTGATGTTATTGTATACATACACATTAGTGTCAAAAAGATAATTGCAGCAAATTAAGTATCTCAAATAACATTACAGATGTAAAACAATCAATCAACATGATTAATAGAGAAAACTCCTAGTCTTGAATAATCATGCATGGTGTACGCACATATTTCATACAACGTAAAATACCTCTCCATTGGGATTGGTCTTGACGCATCATATACATGTATCCTTTTCCATAATTTCTTGAATTCATTGATTAGTGGTTGGAGGTAAATATCCATTCTCATTAGTTGTCTTCTAGCCGGGACTATAAGAGCCAACATAAGATGTTCATTCTTCATGGAAAATCATGGGGAGGTATTGTTATTGATTACTACCACTATCCAAGCATAAAATTTGGTGTTTTGGAGGGAATATGGGTTAAATCCATCCATGTCTATGCTCAATCATAGTCTTCCTACTTCATCCTTGAATTTATTGGGCTTCATACTTCATCCTTGAATTTGTTGGGAGTCATATAACTCCTCGATCACTTATATGTGATGCATGCCACCCCTGCAACATGGATAATTATTTGCAATGAAAGAACCTTTGGATCCTTGGAATTGTATGCATGTGCCTCAATATCTTATGAGGAGGACCATGTGCCTTACCCTTGTTTCTTGATTTCTGGTACATGTCATGTCAACATTCTAGACATATCTCTTTGTTCGCATATTTGTTTCTATATATAATACAATCATTCGAACGTGTGGTATGATATGTATTCAAAACCCAATATTTTCATCATTTTCTTTACCTCTGCACAACTATTGGGCAAGAAATTTTCTCTCAAAAGTTCCTTATCCTTGAGTATCCTGCAATTAGTGGGTAATAGAAATGTAAATTGTCATTAAACATGCATAAAATAAACTATTTTCTTCCTTCATTGTGTGACAACATTCCTTAAAAATTTAGGGGACTTAATGGCTAGTTACCTCAAAAGTGTTGAGAAACACACATTTCAAGTTGTAGAGTAACATGTTTTTCCCTAGTTGGGTATACCTTGACCCCTGTTGACCAAAGAGAGGGGTGTTGGAAGAAGATTTCATGATTTTGATGAAGGTATCGACAACATCAACATCATCCCCTAGTTCATTTTGTTGGAATGCATGTAACAAAATTCCCTACATGGCTTGGGTATCTTGTAAGAATTCATCCATGCCAACCTCTATATCATTTCCTTCATCCCCAACATGTGAAGAACTAGTGTTACTATAGATTTTTTGAATTGGTGACTTGGGACATAAAGGGAATTGAATAGGTGGTTGATTCAATAATGCTCAGTATGCTTCCTCTCCAAGTTGTGCTCATTCAATAGAAATCTTGTTACTTGACATTGTATTGGGGTGAAACAGTAGATGGTAGACAAGTTCTTCATCATCAGAAACCTGATTGCAAAAATATTGAACATTATATTGATAATATTAGTAACAAAATGTATTTAGTATATTAAAACATTATACCAAACAGTTGTTAGAAGCATGGTTTTTTTCCCCAACAATAAACATGCAACCAACTAAGTTATAAAAAAAAGCATTGAATTAAGAAATACATTTACATTATTTCCATTGAAAATTCAAAAATATAATTACTCAATCATCTTTTTCTTATGCCCCAATGGGTGTCATAAAAGAGATCCAATTCACGGTATAATATCGTTCACCTAGGCTAGTTGCTGGAAGATGGAATGTTACAATTGGTAGGGTAAAACAACTGTCCATTTTCATCAAACATATAGCTATGGTATCATTCTCCTGATAAGATCTTTCAAAATTTTGGGACTACTGGAATAACTTGTGCATCCAAACTCGATCCTAAAACATGATCTTGAAAAATTCAATGAACAATTATTCAACTGCATGTACATAGATAACATAAATTCAATGAGATGAATGAATTATAAATAAAATCTAGACACATTGCAATCAGTGGGGGAGAACTTGAATACATTGCAACAATATGGAATGAGAAAGAATTTGAAGAATTGGCCATTTGATATTATATTTGTTTTCCTGCATTTGAGGCAAAACCATCATCTTGGGAAACATAGAACAATCTAACTTCAAATAGAATTTAGAATGAATTTTAAAAGTTAATAGTGTTTCTAATTATATATGACACTCAAATGCATCTCTATATTCAAAATGCACCAGTGCGCTAAATCATGAGAGGCACTGAAGAAAGACCTTCGTTATTACCTCCACAAAGTAAAACCTCCGCAAAATTTAAATGCAAATGTTTTCATTTGCATTTTGTGAATTATTTTTTGTTGATG
The DNA here is from genome assembly GCA_032191745.1 of Picea mariana. Lineage (NCBI taxonomy): Eukaryota > Viridiplantae > Streptophyta > Pinopsida > Pinales > Pinaceae > Picea > Picea mariana. Next base: position 168,637 of record JASDQU010099792.1, on the reverse strand, counting down.
CATTTTTACTTAAACACCTCATCGGTGCTATATAAACTATATAGTGCACCAATTAAGTAAGTTACAAAAAAATAGCATGCGCATTTATCATCAACACAACAAAATATACACCAACAAAATGAGTAGGCATTTTAGTGGTTATTGCCTCTGCAAAATATAAATGCAGGTGTTTGCATTTGCATTTTGTAAATTAAATTGTTTGTCGGTTTGTTTTTACATAGAAACTGCATCGGTGAACTATAGACTGTATAGTGCACTGGTAAAATAAGTTACGGAAATAAAAATAGTGCACACGTTTATCATCAATGCATCGAAATATACAATGAAAAAATGAGCAGAAATTTCAGTTTTTCTAAGTGTGTGTATTTATTGTTGTTGTTATTCATATAAGATATGATTGATGTATTATTACAATGATAAGTGTTCCATATATAGGGAACATAAGGTGACTATCCATGAAAGGATGCGTCCCTTGAATAATCAATACCTATTTGTTATTATTATTTACTTATTATATATTATAGTTAATAATCAATTAATTATTATTTTATTAATTATTATCTTTAGAGAATGTCTTCTCGATGTTGTCCAAACATAAACTGATGTAGGAGCATCGCCCACGTCAAGCGAGCCAGCGTAGAAGCGGAGGACAAGTGGATAAGCCAGCACAAATTTTGAAAACACTTTAGAGTTGTTGCGCAAAACTTAAATGAACCATTAAGAGAAAGCACACTTGTATATTGTAATGGACCTTGAGCGGATTGCTCTTGTCCTTAGGTAGATGGAGGCATTTAAAGTAGTTAATGTAAAGTAGGTAGATTTTAATTCTAGATTTGATAGCTTTAGAGCGCAAGAGGGAAATGGGATATAGACACCCTCATTGTACATTGTAACAATATCAAGGAAGAGCATAGAGAGGAACATAGAGAGAGAGAGAGTTGTGTAGCAAACTCCATGTACAGATCTTGAATTAATAGAAGGAAATTGATTCAGACTCATGGTGTTCATATTCTCTGTGTATGCATCTTTGAATGTTATGCTCATGAATGTTTACTTCTTGTTATGCATTTGCTGTTATGTTGTGTATGAATGATTTCATGCGTTGATAATTGAAGTTTGAGCGGAAATGAGAATGAGTTTCAATTGTTTCTCTATTTCAACAAGGATTCCTGCAAGGAGTGCAGTTGAAGTCATCTGCAAGGAGTGCGTTGATAGAAGGCTCAAATAGTTAACTTTTGTTATCATTCACCCAAGAGTGAAATTGGGTTACGGGAGTCGTGCAAGGAGTGCGTAGGCTAAGCTAAGTCTCAAAGTTGTGATTCTGAGCAAGAGTATTGAAAGACTGCTACTGCAAGTGCGCGCAATGTCGAGAGACTTAAACACTTAGACGTGGTTGAAGGTTTTTCGTAAGGAGTGCATGCAAAAGTTTCTTGAAGGGATTGAAAGTCATGGGAATGCTCAGGGAGGATAGGCCTTTGAGTTTGTTGAAGGACAAAGTAGAGAAGTTGTGCCTTGTAGGTTGGTGAGAAACATCGTAAGTTTGCACGTAGATGGACAAGTCTTCAAGGAGGAGTACTTGGTTTACTTCACAAGACTCATCGGGAAGGATAGACGGTCGAAATTCTCTGAGGAGAATCCATGAATTTCCGTGGTCCGCTGGATCTTGTGGAGGTGCAGGGGAGATACATGAGTATTCCCACAGGGTTAAAAGCTCAGGACAGATAGAGCCATTGATTGAAGCCAGCCAGGACAGTTGGATTATTCACGAAATCACCTATCGGGATTTCATGAAAGAAGAGTCGAAGATTTGGTAACGGGAATCGTGAAATCGCGACACACGATATCCCGACGGCTACATAAAACTGTGTGGGACCACAGGAGTTGGTGACGTGGATAGGTGGTGTATTATTTTAGGGTTTCACAGTGAGAAGTCTCGAACTCACTACATTAGGATTCGCGATACCACGAACTCCGAAGTGTCAAGAGAGAGAGAAGCGGCGATTGAATAGTCCATTTTCACGTGTACCGGAGTTTCAGCGCATCGAAACTCGAGAGTCAAAAAATCGAGTTGCTTGACACTGCGAGTGTCGAACTCACGATAGAAGAAGTCCCAAAGGGTAAAGGAAGGGTCAGCGTTGACTCGTATCGGGTCTCGGGATCCGAGGGTGGAAAGTTCAACAACTAACCTCGCGAAGCCGTGAAGTCCGATCCTCCGAGTGCAGAGAGGGGATCGCACGAAGATTTCTGTGGGTGAAGATTTCTTGATAGGGAATTAGAAGGACCGGTTAAGTGTTCTTCGGGCCAAGGGAAGAGAAGATCCTGTGAGTGACGTGTTCCGAGGAACGCGTTGGCGTCAGTTTGGTATCAGAGCATAGAAAGACTCTTTGCTTTCTGTAGCAAAGAGAAGAAGAATTCACCATGCCTCCAAGGAAAGAAAGGCAATCACCTGATCCAGAGAATAGGGAAAACCTAAGAAGAAGAGGCAGGTAGGTGGTTAATCCAGAAATGGAAAGACAAATGTGTGATCCCCGAGTGAGACTTGAAGACATGGAGACAACACAAAGATTATGAGTCGGTGTTGGGGATCTCAGTGATTTCGAAGTCGAAGAGGAGGCTGGACATGAAGAAGGAGAGGTCACAGCAGAAGATGCATCAACCGAGCATTTGATCAAAGCTATTGCAAGGATGAGTGCGAGAGTGAAAATGGACATTCCAGTTTACGAGGGAAACTTGGATGCAGAGGAGCTTCTAGATTGGATTAGAGCTCTAGATACTTACTTCGACTACGAAGATGTCGAAGAAGATAAGAAAGTCAAGCATGTTGTCACGCGCTTGAAAGGACATGCATCATTGTGGTGGGATGAGCTACAATCTGACAGACGCTGCAAAGGCAAGAAAAAGATCAAAAGCTGGGACAGAATGGTCGTGAAGATGAAAGCAAAATTCATCCTGAGGGATTATCAAATTACTCTATTCAGGAGAATGCAGAACTTGAGACAGAAGCTGATGATGGTGAAAGAATACACTAAGGAATTTTACAAGAAAAACATCAGGGTAGGTCATCGGGAGAGCGATGATGCGAAAGTTGCTAGATATCTGAATGGTCTAAGATACGACATTCAGGATGAATTGAGCATGCTAACCATCTGAATGGTGGAAGATGCTTACCAATTGGCTCTGAAAGCTGAGGAGAAGTTGAGCCAACAGCAAGGTCAAAGAGGGCGAGGTAGAAGTCATCCCAAAGGAAAATCTGTTGCCAAAGAGAAATATCAGAAGCCCAAGGAGGAGTGGAAGAAACCTCAGACACATACAGAAAGAGGTGGAAGTTCACAGCGAGGACAATATGTTGAGCAGAGAGGACATCATAATGATCAACGAGGGGATCATGCTGATGGAAATACTTTTCCTTGTACTAGAGGTATAGGAGGAGGAAGAGGTGGAGTAATTAAATGCTTCACATGTGGAAAGAATGGGCACAAGTATTATGAGTGTCCATAAACGAAGAAGGATATTGGAGAAGCTCACATCGCCGAGGCACAAAGGCGAGATGTTGAGGCAGAAGACGTTGAAGGCGAAAGGTCGCTCATGATGCGAAAAGCTCTTTTGACACCCGAGAAGGAGGTGGAGAGTTCAGTCCAGAGGAGCAGGTTATTCCGGACTGCTTCCAATACCAAGGACAGGGTATGCAAGGTTATCGTAGACAGTGGGAGCACTGATAATCTCGTTTCAACTGAGATGGTAGAAAAGATAGAGCTAGATACGATTGATCATCCAAGCCCGTACAGAATTTCTTGGCTACAAAAAGGACATCAAGTAACTGTCACTAAACAGTGTCTTGTTGAATTCAAGATAGGAGGATATAATGACAAGATTTTTTGTGATGTTATTCCTATGGATGTTTGTCATTTATTGCTGGGAAGACCATGGCAATATGACAGAAACGTGATTCATGATGGGAGAATGAATACATACACCCTGGAGAAAAATGGAAGAACCCATATGTTATTTTCGATTAAGGATAAGGAGGTGAAACCGAAAGTGAACAATATTGTACTTCTCATGAGTGGGAAGGAACTTCTTACTGACGTGAAGAAGAAGGAAGAGCCGCAATTCTTTGTGGTCAGGAAACCGAGGATTGTTTTGACTAGCACGAGAGTGGATGATTTACCAGAGGAAATTCAGGAACTGCTGGAAGAGTTCATTGATATAGTCGTGGACGAACTACCTCGTTCGTTACCACCGATCATGAGTGTGAGTCACCATATTGACCTCATACCAGGAGCCAGTTTGCAAAAAAAAGATGCGTACAGACTAACATTGCAGGAAAATGAAGAAGTTAAAAGGCAAGTCCAGGATTTATTGGAGAAAGGTTTAGTCCGACAAAGCTTGAGTCTGTGTGTTGTTCCAACAGTACTCAGTCCGAAGAAAGATGAAGGCTAGAGGATGTGTACCGATTCAAGGGTGATTAACAAGATTACCATCAGGTACAGATTTCCATTGTCGAGGATGGATGATCTGATGGATTGCTTGAGCGGAGCAAAATACTTTTCAAAGATTGATTTGAAAAGCGGATATCACCAGATTCTCATGAGAAAAGGCGATGAGTGGAAGACAGCATTCAAAACCAACGAGGGATTGTATGAATGGCTTGTTATGCCGTTTGGATTAACAAATGTGCCAAGTACCTTTATGAGATTGATGAATGAAGTCCTGAGGGAGTTCATCGAAAAATTTGTCATCGTGTATCTGGATGACATACTGATTTTCAGTAAGACGAAGGCTGAACATTTGAAGCATTTGGCTATTGTGATGAGGAAACTATAACAGGAGAAGCTATTGATAAACATGAAGAAATCTTCATTCATGAATACAAAGCTCATTTACTTGGGATTTGTTATTTCAGCAGATGAGTTGAGGATGGATCCAGACAAGGTGGAGGTAATCAAGAATTGACCATCACCGAGGAACATATTTGAGGTGAGGAGTTTTCACGGGTTAGCTAGTTTCAATCGGAAATTCATCAGGAATTTTAGTGAAATTAGCACAGCGATGATGAAAACAGTGAAAAAGAGGCATAAGTATTTTCACTAGACTGAAGAGGCCGAGAAGAGCTTCAATCTATTGAAACAGAAGATCACGGAACGACCAATTTTGGTGTTGCCGGATTTCCAAAATACGTTTCAAGTGAAATGTGATGCAAGTGGGTTTGCCATAGGAGCGGTCTTGAGTCAAGATGACAGGCCGATTGCATATTTCAGTGAAAAGTTGAATGAGGCAAAAGAGAAGTACTCCACGTATGATAAGGAATTTTATGCCATCATTCAGGCATTGAAAAAGTGGAGGCACTATTTGATTCCAAGGGAATTTGTATTATACAGTGATAACCATGCATTACAGTTTGTGACTCAACAGGAAAAGTTGAATCAGAGACATGTAAAATGGGTAGAGTATATGCAGAATTTCACATTTGTGATTAAACACGTTTCTGGTACTGCTAACAAAGTGGTTGATGCTTTGAGCAGGAAATGTTTGTTGTTGCAAGAGTTCCGAGTCAAGACGTTGGGTTTCGATGATCTTCGGAACATGTACACAGATGATCAAGATTTCAAAGAGGCATACGAAGTAGCTGAGAATCCAGTTCTCAGAGACAGAAGTCAGTGGGCCAAGTACATGATCCAGGAAGGATTGTTGTTGAGAGGCAACCAGCTGTGTATTCCAAAATGCTCCATGAGGGAGAACCTGTTGAAGGAGAAACACAGTGGTGGATTGGCAGGACACTGCTGCTGCAGGCGCGCGCAGAGTCGAGAGACTTCAACACTTAGACGTGGTTGAAGGTTTTCCACAATGAGTGCATGCAAAAGTTTCTTGAAGGGATTGAAGGTCATGGGAAAGCTCAGGGAGGATAGGCCTTTGAGTTTGTTGAAGGCCAACGTAGAGAAGTTATGCCTTGTAGGTTGGCGAGAAACGTCGTAAGTTTTCATGTAGGTGGACAAGTCTTCGAGGAGGAGTACTTGGTTTACTTCACAGGACTCATTGGGAAGGATAGACGGTCGAAATTCTCTGAGGAGAATTCACAAATTTTCGTGGGACGCTGGATATTGTGGAGGTGCAGGGGAGATACACGACTATTCCCATAGGGTTAAAAGCTCAGGACAGATAGAGCCATTGATCCAAGCCAGCCAGGACCATTGGATTATTCGTGAAATTGCCTATCGGGATTCGTGAGAGAAGAGTCAAAGATTTGGTAACGAGAATCGTGAAATCGCGACACGCAATATCCCAACGGCTACATAAAACAGTCTAGGACCACAGGAGTTGGTGACGTGGACAGGTGGCGTATTATTTTTGGGATTCACAGCGAGAAATCTCGAACTCACTGCATTAGGATTCGCGATACCACGAACTCTGAAGTGCCGAGAGAGAGAGAAGCGGCGATTGAATAGTCTATTCACACGTGTATCGGAGTTTCGACGCATCGGAACTCGGGAGTCAAAAAATCGAGTTGCTCGACACCGCAAGTGCCGAACTCGCGATAGGAGAAGTCCTGAATGGTAAAGGAAGGGTCAGTGTTGACTTGTATCGGGTCTCGGGATCTAAGGGTGCAAAGTTCGACCACTGACCTTGCGAAGCCGCGAAGTCCGATCCTCCAAGTGGAGAGAGGGGATCGCACGGAGATTTCTGTGGGTGAAGATTTCCCGATAGGGAATTAGAAGGACCGGTTAAGTGTTCTTCGGGCCAAGGGAAGAGAATATCCTGTGATCGACGTGTTCTGAGGAGCGTGTTGGCGTCGGTTTGGTATCAGAGCATAGAAAGACTCTTTCCTTTCTGTAGCAGAGAGAAGAAGAATTCACCATGCCTCCAAGGAGAGAAAGGCAATCGGAAATCACCTGATCCAGAGGATAGGGAAAACCCAAGAAGAAGAGGCAAGCAGGTGGTTAATCCAGAAATGGAAAGACAAATGCGTAATCTCCGAGCGAGACTTGAAGACATGGAGACAGCACAAAGATGCAGAGTCGGTGCTGGGGATCTCAGTGATTCCGAAGTCGAAGAGGATGCTGGACATGAAGAAGGAGATGTCACAGTAGAAGATGCATCAACTGAGCATTTGATCAAAGCTATTGCAAGGATGGGTGCAAGAGAGAAAATGGACATTCCAGTTTACGAGGGAAACTTGGATGCAGAGGAGCTTCTAGATTGGATTAGAGCTCTGGATACTTACTCGACTACGAAGATGTCGAAGAAGATAAGAAAGTCAAGCATGTTGTCACGTGCTTGAAAGGACATGCAGCATTGTGGTGGGATGAGCTACAAGCTGACAGACGTTGCAAAGGCAAGCAAAAGATCAAAAGATGGGACATAATGGTCACGAAGATGAAAGCGAAATTCATCCCAAGGAACTATCAAATTACTCTGTTTAGGAGAATGCAGAACCTGAGACAGAAGCTGATGACGGTGAAAGAATGCACTGAGGAATTTTACAAGCTGAACATCAGGGCAGGTCATCGGGAGAGCGATGATGAGAAAGTTGCTAGATATCTGAATGGTCTGAGATACGACATTCAGGATGAATTGAGCATGCTAACCATCCAAAAGGTGGAAGATTCTTACAAATTGGCTCTGAAAGCTAAGGAGAAGCTGAGCCGAAAGAAAGGTCAAAGAGGGCGAGGCAGAAGTCATCCCAGAGGCAAATCTATTGCCAAAGAGAAATATCAGAAGCGCAAGGAGGAGTGGAAGAAACCTCAGACACATACAGAAAGAGGTGGAAGTTCGCAGTGAGGAAAATATGCTGAGCAGAGAGGACAACATAATGATCAACGAGGGGATTATGCTGATGGAAATACTTTTCCTCATACTAGAGGTAGAGGAGGAAGAAGAGGTGGAGTAATTAAATGCTTCACATGTGGAAAGAATGGGCACAAGTCTTACGAGTGTCCAGAAAAGAAGAGGGAGATTGGAGAAGCTCACATCGCTGAGGCACAAAGGCAATATGTTGAGGCAGAAGATGCTGAAGGTAGAAGGTCGCTCATGATACGAAAATCTCTTTTGACACCTGAGAAGGAGGTGGAGAGTTCAGTCCAGAGGAGCAGGTTATTCCGAACTGCTTGAAATACCAAGGACAGGGTATGCAAGGTTATCGTAGATAGTGGGAGCACTGATAATCTCGTTTCAACCGAGATGGTAGAAAAGCTGGAGCTGGATATGATTGATCATCTGAGCCCGTACAGAATTTCTTGGCTACAAAAAGGACATCAAGTAACTGTCACTAAACAGTGTCTTGTTGAATTCAAGATAGGAGGATATAACGACAAGATTTTGTGTGATGTTATTCCTATGGATGTTTGTCATTTATTGCTGGGAAGACCATGGCAATATGACAGAAATGTGATTCATGATGGGAGAATGAATACATACACCCTGGAGAAAAATGGGATAACCCATATGTTACTTCCGATTAAGGATAAGGAGGTGAAACCAGAAGTGAACAATATTGTACTTCTCATGAGTGGGAAGGAACTTCTTACTAAGGTGAAGAAGAAGGAAGAGCCGCAATTCTTTGTGGTCAGGATACCGAGGATTGTTTTGACTAGCACGAGAGTGGATGATTTACCAGAGGAAATTCAGGAACTACTGGAAGAGTTCGCTGATATAGTCATGGACGAACTACCTCGTTCGTTACCACCGATCAGGAGTGTGAGTCACCATATTGACCTCATACCAGGAGCCAGTTTGCCAAACAAAGCTGTGTACAGACTAACGCCACAGGAAAATGAAGAAGTTAAAAGGCAAGTCCAGAAGTTATTGGGCAAAGGTTTAGTCCGAGAAAGCTTGAGTCCGTGTGTTGTTCCAACGGTACTCACTCCAAAGAAAGACGGAGGTTGGAGGATGTGTACCGATTCAAGGGTGATTAACAAGATTACCATCAGGTACAGATTTCCATTACCGAGTATGGATGATCTGATGGATTGCTTGAGCGGAGAAAAATACTTTTCAAAGATTGATTTGAAAAGAGGATATCACCAGATTCGCATGAGAAAAGGCGATGAGTGGAAGACAACATTCAAAACCAACGAGGGGTTGTATGAATGGATTTTTATGCCCTTTGGATTAACAAATGCCCCAAGTACCTTTATGAGATTGATGAATGAAGTCCTGAGGCAGTTCATTGGAAAATTTGTCATCGTGTATCTGGATGACATATTGATTTTCAGTAAGACGAAGGCTAAACATTTGAAGCATTTGGCTATTGTGATGAGGAAACTACAGCAGGAGAAGTTGTTGATAAACATGAAGAAATCCTCATTCATGAAGACAAAGCTCATTTACTTGGGATTTTTTATTTCAGCAGATGATTTGAGGATGGATCCAAACAAGGTGGAGGTAATCAAGAATTGGCCATCACCGAGGAACATATTTGAGGTGAGGAGTTTTCACGCGTTAGCTAGTTTCTACCAGAAATTCATCAGGAATTTCAGTGAAATTAGCACAGCGATGATGGATATAGTGAAAAAGGGGCATAAGTCTTTTCACTAGACTGAAGAGGCCGAGAAGAGCTTGAATATGTTGAAACGGAAGATCACGGAACGACCAGTTTTGGTGTTGCCGGATTTCCAAAAGACGTTTTAGGTGAAATGTGATGCAATTGGGTTTGCCATAGGAGCGGTCTTGAGTCAAGATGATAGGCCGATTGCATATTTCAGTGAGAATTTGAATGAGGCAAAAGAGAAGTAATCCACGTATGATAAGGAATTTTATGCCATCATTTAGGCATTGAAAAAGTGGAGGCACTATTTGATTCCAAGGGAATTTGTATTATACAGTGATAACCATGCATTACAGTTTGTGACTCAACAGGAAAAGTTGAATCAGAGACATGTAAAATGGGTAGAGTATATGAAAAATTTCACATTTTTTATTAAACACATTTATGGTACTGCTAACAAAGTGGTTGATGCTTTGAGCAGGAAATGTTTGTTGTTGCAGGAGTTCCGAGTCAAGACGTGGGGTTTTGATGATCTTTGGAACATGTACATAGATGATCAAGATTTCAAAGAGGCGTACGAAGCATCTGAGAATCCAATTCTCAGAGACAGAAGTCAGTGGGACGAGTACATGATCCAGGAAGGATTGTTGTTCAGAGGCTACCAGCTGTGTATTCCAAAATGCTCCATGAGGGAGAACCTGTTGAAGGAGAAACACAGTGGTGGATTGGCATGAAACTTTGGTCATGATAAGACATTTGCAAAGCTGAGTGAGTCATACTTTTGGCCATGGATGTGGTCAAAGGTCAAGAGGTTTCTAGACAGGTGCAGAATTTGTCAGCATTCGAAGGGAAGAAAGCAGAATGCAGGGTTTTATCAACCGTTACCCATACCTGAGAGGCCATGGGATGAAATTAGCATGGATTTCATACTGGGATTTCCAAGAACACAAAGAGGTTGTGATTCAATCTTTGTGGTAGTGGATAGATTTTCCAAGATGGAACATTTTATCCCGTATCAGAAAACGAGTGACGCGACTCACATCGCGAACCTGTTTTTCAAGGAGGTCATTTGACTTCATGGCCTACTGAAAAGCATAGTTTCGGACAGAGTCACGAAGTTCATAGGGAATTTTTGGAGGACCTTATGGAAGAAGATGGGAACTAACCTGTTTTTTAGCTCATCATATCATCCATAGATGGATGGACAGACGAACGTGGTCAATAGAAGTCTAAGAGACTTGCTGAGAAGCTTGGTGACAGAGCACCATAGCCAATGGGACCATATATTGCCACAGGAAGAGTTTGCATACAATGACTCAGTGAATAGAATCACAGGCAATAGTCCATTTCAGATTGTGTATGGCACACAGCCGAGAGGAATTTCTGAGCTGAGGGATTCAGAACAGACTGCTACTAGGAGCACTAGTGCATAAGAATTTGCAGAGGCGATGAAGGGACTTCACAGCCAGGTGAAGCAGTGACTGCAGAGTTCAAGTCAGGAGTATAAGCGCAGAGTCGATCAGCATAGAAGAAAACTTCAGTTCAAGGTTGGTGATCTGGTTCTGGCACATCTGAGAAAGGAAAGGTTCCCGAGGGGAACATACAATAAGATGAAAATGAAGAAAATCGGGCCATGTAGGGTGTTGAGAAAATTTGGGACAAACGCATATGAGATTGAATTACCTGAGGGGATCGGAATTTATCCGATATTCAGTATCTCAGATTTATACCCATACAGAGCTGAGGAAATAGGGACTAGAACTGAGCAGCCAGTGATCTAGTGGAAAAAGTAGATGTCGGTAGCAGAGAAGCCACAGATGGAGTGCATACTGGATAAGCAAGTGAGTAAGAGGACCAGGCGAAAGCAGCACTTTGACTATCTGGTCAAGTGGAAGAACCATCTAGATGAAGATGCCAGCTGGGAGACTGAAGCAGAGATATGGAAGCATGGATGAACCGTGCAGGAGCTCATGGATAGGAGCCCATGAAATTTTTCAAGCGAGGGAGTAAGATGCAGGAGCGTCGCCCACGTCAAGCGAGCTAGCGCGGAAGTGGAGGACAGCTAGATAAGCCAACACAAATTTTGAAAACACTTTGAAGTTGTTGCGTAAAACTTAAATGAACCATTAATAGAAAGCACACTTGTATATTGTAATGGACCTTGAGCGGATTTCTCTCGTCCTTAGGTAGATGGAGGCATTTAAAGTAGTTAATGTAAAGTAGGTAGATTTTAATTCTAGATTTGATAGCTTTAGAGTGCAAGAGGGAAACGGGATATAGACACCCTCATTGTACATTGTAACATTATCAAGGAAGAGCATAGAGAGGAACAGAGAGAGATACAGATGTGTAGCAGACTCCATGTACAGATCTTGAATTAATAGAAGGAAATTGATTCAGACTCATGGTGTTCATATTCTCTGTGTATGCATCTTTGAATGTTATGCTCGTGAATGTTTACTTCCTGTTATGCATTTGCTGTTGTGCTGTGTATGAATGATTTCATGCATTGATAATTGAATTCTGAGTGGAAATGAGAATGAGTTTCAATTGTTTCTCTGTTTGAGGAAGGATTCCTGCAAGGAGTGCAGTTGAATTCCTCCGCAAGGAGTGCATTGACAGAAGGCTCAAATAGTTAACTTTTGTTCTCATTTGCCCAAGAGTGAAATTGGGTTACGGGAGCCATGCAAGGAGTGCGTAGGATAAGCTAAGTCTCAGAGTTGCGATTCTGAGCAAGAGTATTGAAAGACTACTGTTGTAGGCGCACGCATAGTCGAGATACTTCAACACTTAGACGTAGTTGAAGGTTTGTCGCGAGGAGTGCGTGCAAAAGTTTCTTGAAGGGCTTGAAGGTCATGGGAAACCTCAGGGAGGATAAGCCTTTGAGTTTGTTTAAGGAAAATGTAGAGAAGTTGTGCCTTGTAGGTTGGCGAGAAACGTTGTAAATTTGCACACAGGTGGACAAGTCTTTGAGGAGGAGTACTTGGTTTACTTCACAGGACTCATCGGGAAGGATAGACGGTCAGAATTCTCTGAGGAGAATCCATGAATTTTCGTGGGCCACTGGATCTTGTGGAGGTGCAGGGGAGATACACAAGTATTCCCACAGGTTTAAAATCTCAGGACAGATAGAGTCGTTGATCCAAGCCATCCAGAACCATTGGATTATTCACAAAATCACCTATTGGGATTTCATGAGAGAAGAGTCGAAGATTTGGTAACGGGAATCGTGAAAACGTGACACGCGATATCCCGACAGCGACATAAAATAGTGTGGGACCACAGGAGTTGGTGACGTGGAAAGGTGGCGTATTATTTCGGGGTTCCACAGCGAGAAGTCTCGAACTCACTACATTAGGATTCGCGATACCGCAAACTCTGAAGTGTTGAGAGAGAGAGAAGCGACGATTGAATAGTCCATTCGCACGTGTATCGGAGTTTCAGCGCATCAAAACTCGTTAGTCGGAAAACCGAGTTGCTCGACACCGCGAGTGTCGAACTTGCGATAGGAGAAGTCTCGAAGGGTAAAGGAAGGGTCAGCGTTGACTCGTATCAGGTCTCGGGATCCGAGGGTGCAAAGTTCGACCACTGACCTCGCGAAGCCGCGAAGTCCGATCCTCCGAGTGCAGAGAGGGGATCGCACAGAGATTTATGTGCGTGAATATTTTCCGATAGGGAATTAGAAGGACCGGTTAAGTCTTCTTCAGGCCAAGGGAAGAGAAGATCCTATGAGCGACGTGTTCTGAGGAGCGCGTTGGCATCAGTTTGGTATCAGAGCACATAAAGACTCTTTGCTTTCTGTAGCAGAGAGAAGAAGAATTCACCATGCCTCCAAGGAGAGAAAGGTAATCACCTGATCCAGAGGATAGGGAAAACCCAAGAAGAAGAGGAAGGGAGGTGGTTAATTCAGAAATGGAAAGACAAATGTGTGATCTCCGAGCGAGACTTGAAGACATGGAGACAGCACAAAGACGCGGAGTCGGTGCTGGGGATCTCAGTGATTCCAAAGTCAAAGAGGAGGCTGGAAATGAAGAAGGAGAGGTCATAGTAGAAGATGCATCAACCGGGCGTTTGATCAAAGCTATTGCAAGGATGGGTGCAAGAGCGAAAATGGACATTCCAGTTTACGAGGGAAACTTGGATGCAGAGGAGCTTCTAGATTGGATTAGAGTTCTAGATACTTACTTCGACTACGAAGATGTCAAAGAAGATAAGAAAGTCAAGCATGCTGTCACACGCTTGAAAGGACATGCAGCATTATGGTGGGATGAGCTACAAGCTGACAGACGCTGCAAAGGAAAGCAAAAGATCAAAAGCTGGGACAGAATGGTCATGAAGATGAAAGCGAAATTCATCTCGAGGGATTATCAAATTACTCTATTCAGAAGAATGCAGAACCTGAGACAGAAGCTGATGATGGTGAAAGAATACACTGAGGAATTTTACAAGCTGAACATCAGGGCAGGTCATCGGGAGAGGAATGATGAGAAAGTTGCTAGATATCTAAATGGTCTGAGATACAACATTCAGGATGAATTGAGCATGCTAACCATCTGAACGGTGGAAGATGCTTACCAATTGGCTCTAAAAGCTAAGGAGAAGCTGAGCCGAAAGCAAGGTCAAAGAGGGCGAGGCAGAAGTCAGCCCAGAGGAAAATATGTTGCCCAAGACAAATATCAGAAGCCCAAGGAGGAGTGGAAGAAGCCTCAGACACATACAGAAAGAGGTGGAAGTTCGAAACGAGGACAATATGCTGAGCACAGAGGACAACATAATGATCAATGAGGGGATTATGCTAATGGAAATACTTTTGCTCGTACTAGAGGTAGAGGAGGAGGAAGAGGTAGAGTAATTAAATGCTTCACATGTGGAAAGAATGGGCACAAGTCTTACGAGTGTCCAGAAAAGAAGAAGGATATTGGAGAATTTCACATCGACAAGGCACAAAGGTAAGATGTTGAGGCAGAAGATGTTGAAGGCGGAAGGTCGCTCATGATGCGAAAAGATCTTTTGACACTCGAGAAGGAGGTGGAGAGTTTAGTCCAGAGGAGCAAGTTATTCTGGACTGCTTGCAAGACCAAGGACAGGTTATGCAAGGGTATCGTAGACAGTGGGAGCACTGATAATCTCGTTTCAACCCAGATGGTAGAAAATCTAGAGCTAGATACGATTGATCATCCGAGCCCATACAGAATTTCTTGGCTACAAAAAGGACATGAGGTAACTGTCACTAAACAGTGTCTTGTTGAATTCAAGATAGGAGGATATAACGACAAGATTTTGTGTGATGTTATTCCTATGGATGTTTGTCATTTATTGCTAGGAATACCATGGAAATATGACAGAAATGTGATTCATGATGGGAGAATGAATACATACACCCTGGAGAAAAATGGGATAACCCATATGTTACTTCCGATTAAGGATAAGGAGGTGAAATCGGAAGTGAACAATACTGTACTTCTCATGAGTGGGAAGGAAATTCTTACTGAGGTGAAGAAGAAGGAAGAGCCGCAATTCTTTGTGGTCAGGAAACCGAGGATTGTTTTGACTAGCACGAGAGTGGATGATTTACCAGAGGAAATTCAGGAACTGCTAGAAGAGTTCACTGATATAGTCGTGGACGAACTACCTCATTCGTTACTACCGATCAGGAGTGTGAGTCACCATATTGACCTCATACCAGGAGCCAGTTTGCCAAACAAAGCTGCATACATACTAACACCGCAGCAAAATGACGAAGTTAAAAGGCAAGTCTAGGAGTTATTGGACAAAGGTTTAGTCCGAGAAAGCTTGAGTCCATGTGCTGTTCCAACAGTACTCAGTCCGAAGAAAGACGGAGGCTGGAGGATGTGTACCGATTCAAGGGCGATTAACAAGATTACCATCAAGTACAGATTTACATTGCCGAGGATGGATGATCTGATGGATTGCTTGAGCGGAGCAAAATACTTTTCAAAGATTGATTTGAAAAGCGGATATCACCAGATTCGCATGAGAAAAGGCGATGAGTGGAAGACAGCATTCAAAACCAATGAGGGGTTGTATGAATGGATCGTTATGTTGTTTGGCTTAACAAATGCGCCAAGTACCTTTATGAGATTGATGAATGAAGTCCTGAGGGAGTTCATTGAAAAATTTGTCATTGTGTATCTGGATGACATACTGATTTTCAGTAAGACGAAGGCTGAACATTTGAAGCATTTGGCTATTGTGATGAGGAAACTGCAGCAGGAGAAGTTGTTGATAAACATGAAGAAATCTTCATTCATGAAGACAAAGCTCATTTACTTTGGATTTGTTATTTCAGCAGATGAGTTGAGGATGGATCCAGACAAGGTGGAGGTAATCAAGAATTGGCCATCACCGAGGAACATATTTGAGGTGAGGAGTTTTCATGGGTTAGCTAGTTTCTACCGGAAATTCATCAGGAATTTCAGTGAAATTAGCGCAGCGATGATGGATACAGTGAAAAAGTGGCATAAGTCTTTTCACTGGACTGAAGAGGCTGAGAAGAGCTTCAATCTGTTGAAACAAAAGATCACAGAAGGACCAGTTTTGGTGTTGCTGGATTTCCAAAAGATGTTTCAGGTGAAATGTGATGCAAGTGGGTTTGCCATAGGAGTGGTCTTGAGTCAAGATGACAGGTCGATTGCATATTTCAGCGAGAAGTTGAATGAGGCAAAAGAGAAGTACTCCACGTATGATAAAGAATTTTATGCCATCATTCATGCATTGAAAAAGTGGAGGCACTATTTGATTCCAAGGGAATTTGTATTATACAGTGATAACCATGCATTACAGTTTGTGACTCAACAGGAAAAGTTGAATCAGAGACATGTAAAATGGGTAGAGTATATGCAGAATTTCACATTTGTGATTAAACACGTTTCTGGTACTGCTAACAAAGTGGTTGATGCTTTGAGCAGGAAATTTTTGTTGTTGCAGGAGTTCCGAGTCAAGATGTTGGGTTTTGATGATCTTCGAAATATGTACACAGATGATCAAGATTTCAAAGAGGCGTATGAAGTAGCTGAGAATCCATTTCTCAGAGACAGAAGTCAGTGGGCCGAGTACATGATCCAGGAAGGATTGTTGTTCAGAGGCAACCAGCTGTGTATTCCAAAATGCTCCATGAGGGAGAACCTGTTGAAGGAGAAACATAGTGGTGGATTGGCAGGACACTTTGGTCATGATAAGACATTTGCAAAGCTGAGTGAGTCATACTTTTGGCCAGGGAATTTGCAAGAGAACCGTTGAGTTTAAAACGGAATTAATATTGTTTTTAATATCATAACCATCATGTTTTAAATTTGTTCATGGGTCAATGACACACAAATGTTTTGATTTCGTTAAGGCATTGTTATCTTATTTTGTAAAACAAATTCGTGATTTTTATATCTCATGATTCCTAGTTTTTGTTTTTCCAGGGATATTATGAAAATTCCAAGGGACAAAGGAGGGGAAAACCAATACATGTCGGTAGCGACGTCCAAGAAATTGTAGAAGGAGATGGTAAAACAAATGAACATAATTAAATTTCAAGAGGAGCCATCCCAACAATAGCGTGCATCAGAGATATGTAATCACTCATTTATTCTTTTATGCACATCGAATTTAATTATCGCATGAAACACTTATTTTCAATTGTTTTTTCGCAGAAAAGAAAAAAAATCGAACCCATTCAACGCATAAGATAGGATGAGGAGAAATAGAAGGGTTGATCAAAAACTTTGTGAGTACTTGCATTTTCGGCCTTAAGATTTCATGTTTGATGTGATATTTATATTTAAATAATTATTTTACACTTTTCCATGGATGTCTTCTAATAGGTGATAACATACAAAGAGGATCCAATCGATGAATTGATGGACATTGGGTTAAGTATGGGTTGTGAGTATATGTCGAAGTATCAATGTTTAATTGAACAATTTATCAAGTAGATATGTTTTTTAACTTCCCTTTTTTTATAATTATTGGAACAACAAGAAACCTTTATATTGATTATATCGATTGTGCTTTGTTATGGTGTATTAAACATTCAGGAAACAAAGTATGGAGTGCAACCAACATAAGAGATTTTGAGAGAAGGAATGAAGCATGGATTTGAAAGAATGTGTATTGTTTATGAAAGGCTCACTACTATGGTACATTTTTTTATTTACGCAATCATGTATATTCTACTATATATAAAAATGTAGATATACTTATTACACTTTATTTTCTCTGTGTTAGTATATGGAAGATGAAGAGGCATAAAATTAAAAACAAGGAAATCAAGAAAACATTAGGTTAAATAACCAAAGTACGATATCACCTACAAATGATGAAGAAATGAGGCATGCATGCATCTCGAGTGATGACAACAGTTCAAGTGATGAATGAGAATCAATATAATTGAATGTTATTGCAAGTAGTATGTTTTGGAATATTTGTCTATGAAAAGAAGGGACTTTTTTTAATGTAGTCGACATATTGTCCCAATTACATGAGGAAATGTTACCAATAAGTGTAACAATTACATATTGATTGCATTTTGATTATTGTGGAATTTTACACTGTCCCATTTTGTGTGATGATGGGTCTCTTATTCATATATAATAAAATGGGGTTCTTATTTTATTGCATTGTTGAATGTTGTAAAATGGTGTGTTGTTGATTAATTAATATATGAAGATTCAAATAGTTACAAATAACAGAGGTGTAATCCATTTGATAACACATTAATGCAATCATTATATCAAAATTTAATAGAAAAAATACAAAAAACAATATTATTACTAAAAAGATTTTATTTCAAGATGATTATTTGAAAATTAAAAAAAAAATAATAATTAATTAAAATATATACATATCGATGCACTATATTCTTATGAACTCACTAAAAATTGCATGCCATAATATAGAAAATAGTGTGTTTTAATGAGTTATATGCATCAATGACTATTAATTATATTGATCAAGCACAAGTGCCAAATACTGTGAAAAACCATCATTCCTTAAACAACATAACGTAGAATTGATTATATTTATCATTTCAAAATTTTACAGTGTGCATGTTTACAATACGCATTGATGCTCTAAATATAATATACAAACCAGTTCTTTAAATAAATCACATGTCATAAACTTGGAACCAAGTTTTATGGTCCTTACCAAATATGAAAGAGAGTAGGCCAAGCATCATATGCATTAGACATCCCAAACAAGGGGAAGTTGTACGATGTCTTCTATGTTTCATGTTTGAATAAACAATTGGGCCAAATAACTCCTATATAGACAAATTTACCCCTTTTGGATTAAGAAGGGAGACTAGTATTGAACCTAATGGTATCATAGAAGTTATAACCAAAGTCATCCATTCAAGAGATGTAAATGAATACCTTATCTAGTGGAGGAACCTACCAAATGATGAAGCTACCAAAAAAAATGAAGAGTTCATATCAAGACACTCATCTTTGCCAATGCTTCAAGGACAAAGCATTTCAAGAGGGGGCAACTTCTAATGTACTAACGTTAAGTGTAGGAAATTAATATAAATTAATAAACTATATAGTAATCCATTATGCCAAGTTATCCCTTGTGAAGAGACATGACTCTAAATTCTACATGTAAAAATGATACCATTGCACACACACATATCATGTTCTCTAAAGCTTGAAAGTATGATTCAAAGGTGGTTATTTAGAGACATCGCCTTAGCTAGTGGACTCACCTTTTCTGGTAAAATTCTAGAGGTTGTTCATATCTATTATGTTTTAATCTCCTTCTTCTAATCAACTTTAACCATTGGGAGAAGATTCTAAGAGCCTTCCTTCAATCAAAATTTGGAGGAGTATTTTCTCTTTCTTTAGTTCCATGGGACACTTGTACTCTTTCCAAGCAAGGGGGTGGATTTGGACTCATTTCCATTAAGTTGCAAGGGGTTGTTTTATTGACTAAGAGGATTGTTCACTACTTTATTGGATATGAATCATGGCAATTGTTTCTTATATAGAATATTTGTTGGAAAGAACATAAACAAGTCTAGGGGACCTTATTTACTCAACAATGACATTGTTTCTCCACCTAATTTAAGATTGATGGGTCACTTGTTTTATGAAGAATATGAAAAATATGGAAAACGTTATATCAACTCTTTTTTGGAATTAGAATGGATATAGAAGGGGATTTTATTTTTCATTCCAGTGAATATAGACTTATAAAATCCAATTCTCTAGTTTAGCATGTGTCTAGATGTATTTCCAAAAGTCTAGATAACAAAAGGATTCTTAGGTGGAAAAACCTTTCAGATACAAATCGTATAGCTTGGAAAATTTGGTATAATATTTCATAGGAATTTGGTTTGCATCATTTGGACCATACAACAATTAAATGGATTTAATCTTTCCAAATTATGTGTAAGCTAAATATACATAATCCATGGCCCATTTGGAGGGTTTTTATGTGGAATTATAATAAATCCTATTTGTATTTACAAGAAAAAACTATATCAACATCTTATCTCTCCATGTTCCTTCTTGAAGAAATTGAATTGATAATGGAGTCTTTTAAATGTTACCATTAAATAGGTTAGTCACATTTATACAATATGGTGACTCCTTTATACTCACTTTGAGAATGTGAGAATATTCCTAGATTATAGGATATCAGGACCTACTAGCACTAAAATGTAGTTTTAATATGCAAGGTTTACATATGTTGCTTTCTTGGATTATACCTAGATTAAGACCATCTAAAGTTATTTTTGGAGTGTGGTTTTGCACATTTTTTCATGTGACAATTGAGTCTTCTGATTTGGAGCACATAATGATATGCATATTCTTCAGTAAGATCCACTAAAAAGTTGCCTTTCTAAGTGATGAAGGTTCTTTTGGACCATTTCACTTTAGAGGGGTTTTGCACTCCATTTGAGTTGTAACTCTCTATGTATTGTAGAAGCTTCGATGCATTTCTAAGCGACGACAATTTTCCTTTGGATCATTTCACTTTAGAGGGGTTTGGTACCGAATTTGAATTGCAACTTTGTACACCTATTGTGGAGGCTAGGTTAGTAGTGTTTTCTCTCTTATTTTTTTTGAAGAGAGGTCAATGTATAAGTTAAATTTGCAACTTAAGGTCAAAATAACTCCCTTAAAAAGAGATGCCCATGAATCCTAAGCAATAGGTTGGACAAGATGGAACTATGTAATTTTAGAACCTTGAAGTGACAAGTTGGATAGGTTAGAACTTTGTAAAATATGCTTAGAACCTTAAAGTGGCATGTTGGGCATGTTAGAACCAT
The DNA here is from genome assembly GCA_032191745.1 of Picea mariana. Taxonomy (NCBI): domain Eukaryota; kingdom Viridiplantae; phylum Streptophyta; class Pinopsida; order Pinales; family Pinaceae; genus Picea; species Picea mariana. Next base: position 147,872 of record JASDQU010099792.1, on the reverse strand, counting down.
GTAAATTACACCCAAAATTATGAAGTCATTGATTGAGTAGGTTGGAACTATGTAAATTACACCCAAAACCTTCAATTGACAAGTTGAACAAATAGAAACCATATAATTGCTCAAAATGTTAATCCAAAATTCTTAACTTGATTTACATTTACAATATACATAGTTTCAACTTATCACATGAGTGTTTTGAGTATAATTTATACTATCCTAAAGCCATGTTAACATCTATTATGCCCCAAGAGGGATCAAATTCCTCGAGGTGCAAACCTTTTTCTCAAAGTTTTTCAATCTAAAAAAACATCACCTCAAGGGATTTGATCCCTCTGGACTCATGATAGATCTAGAATTAACACACACACACACACACACACCCCACATGTGCGTTGAAATGTTTTAATTAAAAGAATT
>JASDQU010099792.1:114491-147270 GCA_032191745.1 Picea mariana | reverse complement strand
ATTATTCTCTTGATCTATCTATTATAGTTGACATAAAATTATTTTATTTAAGGTGGACATTGAAATATTTTGTTTATGACAACATTGAAATATTTTATTTATGACAACATTGAAATATTTTTTATAAAATTATTTTACTTGAGGTGGATAGTGAAATATTTTATTTATGACAACATTGATATATTTTTTATAAAATTATTTTACTTGAGGTGGACATTGAATATTTTATTTATGGCTACATTGAAATATTTTTTATTAATAATTTTTTTTTATATGGTATGTGTCAAATCCATGTTTAGCACTAAGGGAATAAAACATCTGCCTCATACTAGGATGTGGAAATTTCCTTGCAATAATATTTTTTTTTACTTTCAATTGTTGTTGTTGTTGTGTGTGTGTGTGTGTGTCAAACTCCATGTTAGTGAAGGAATTACAAATCTTTCCATTATTCTCTTTATTTATCTATAGTTGATATAAAATCATTTTACTTAAGGTGGACATTGAAATATTTTTTTGTTACTAATTTTTTTTAAATACCACGTGCCCATTAAGGAATTACACAGCTCCCTCACACTCAATGGTAGAAAACACCTTTCAGGGCAATGATTCCACCATGTCGAATATATATGTTCAAAATGTGGAATAGAATTTATGAAAGATGGATAACTCTTTCCATATTAAGTACCTCGTTGGTAAAATAAGGTGCCAATTGGATGCATAGTGCACACCTCTCTATATCAATGCTCGTCAATCAATAACAACCCTACTATGCACCATTAAATGTTGTGTGGGACAATACACCTTTGGATTTGATATAACTATTTGTGAAAATGATGCTATGTGAAATGGAAAGATATAGTAATGGCACGCAATGGGAATCATTATAAAGATAAGTATAGTTCAAGGCAGGTCTTGAATACATCTATTTTACTCATTATGGAAAGTGACGAAAACAAGATAAGATTATGATTTCAATAAGTTAGGTTTGTATCCCAAAAAGATATTTATATTGATCATAAGGAAGCTTTAATGGTAATCAATGACCACCCTACTACACAGTATTAAATGTTACGTAGAACTATGTATACACAATCAAACTGTAAAACATGGCCTCATGCAGCATAATGTTGCGCAATAGCGTGATGAAGGACTGATTTAAGGGAAAGTGGCACATGTGATGGAATTTCATTTTTTATTTTTATTTTTTTTTGGGGGGGGGAAACCAAAGCCGAATGGAGGAAGTGGGAAACAAAAAACCGTTATGTTTTTCAAGGTCATACAACTACCAATACATTGGTTATCGATACTAACCTACTTTTATTTATTAACTCTTTTAATTTTTTCTTTGGGTAAGACTATGCGTTTATTGTTATAATGGTGGGTAGGCCCTCAGAGTAGTGGTTGTAGGCAACTTCCCGAGAAATTTTCTTACACCGTGCTGACAAGATTTCAACAAAGCAATGGAGTGTCAAATCTTGACATAGGTGGTGGATCCTTAGGTGTTTCTGGATGGAGGTTGAGGTTAGCGCCTTGATGAGCGTTTAGGACGAGGCACTGTGGAGCAAGGAAGGGTTATTTGTCATGGATGACGAACTCTGGAACTTTTGTTGAGGAAGTAAAGGCACACCTCATGCTTGGTTCTATCCATTTGAACTTGAAGTCGTCTTAGGGGATAATGCATCACACAATTTAGGGGAGGAGAGGATTTTACAGGGTGAAAGTTGTCACAAGGCATCAATATTGTCAAAACCCTCCTTACTGAACACACATGATAGGAACTCATCTAGCCTCCGTAGACTAGGTGAAAGGAAGGGACTCGGGGTGAGACCGTGGAACATAAATAAGTCGAAGCGTAGGATGGTTTTAGAGGGTGACATTAGTATGGAAGAGACCTTCTCCTTGGCTCTGTGTGCACTGGTGGGGAGGATTTCATACAGAGCTTGGTTTAGATTGAATTTAGAGAACTGGGTGCACCTTACTTAGGCCCCATTGCTGGGGTATACATCGGAGGTGGTGACCCTGACTAGGAGATGGTTTTGTTTTCTCTTTAAGACACTAGAGGACTGTGAGAAAGTTATTTTGATAACTTGAATTGTGAAGGAAGGTAGCCTCATGCTCAAGAATTGGAGGGTGATCTTTGATCCAATCTTGGTCTATTTTTAATTCACACATGTGTGGGTTTTACTACCGGGGCTTCCATTACAGCTTTGGAATAAAAAATCTCTAACAACTATTGGCAATGATCTGGGACACTTCCTTGTCGTTGACAAAGAGGCTCTTAAAGGGAATGATAGGAAGATGGGCAGAGTCCTAGTAGAACTGGATGTTAATAAGGGACTTTTTGAGACTTTGGACATTGAGTGGCATGGACGAGTGATAGTTCAGAAGTTTGACTACTTGGGAATCCCCTTCAGGTGCCCCTTTTGTCGGTGAATGGTTCACTTACATAAAACTTGTCCTAGCTATGTTTACGAGGAGGAATATGAGTCTTCTATGCTCTAGAAATCAACTTACTATGACTCTCTTGGGATCACCTCACCTTGGTGTGGGGAAGTGAACATAACGACAGAAGACACGGACCCTTCATCGCATATGGATATTGTAGCTAGTAAGTTAAAAAAAACCTTGTCCTACCTTCTTCTCGACTCTGACTAATTTAGAAGTGGATACTCTAAATATTTCTTCACCATTGGTTAGTGATCATGCTCCTACTCTAACCTTACCTTCTATCCAAAACTTGGTCTTGGGGGAAATCATGAACTTGGGTTGTGAGGACATTGGCCTGGTCTTGGGGAGTGCTACTGAGTCTCCTCCGGAGCGTAGACATGACACAGTGGGATGTCCCTACATTTCTAAAAGTCGAGATAGTGACTCTCGGGGGGTAAGGCTGGTGGAGGATGGGGATATTTCTCTGGGAGTTTTCCTTGACACTTTGGTACCTACCTTTCGTGGTCAGCAGTCTACTTTTCCTCTACCCATTTTCCAAGGACGGGTTAAGGTTAGTCGTGAGGAGGGTAGTTCACAAGGTATTTCTTCTGGGGGGACACATAACTGCCTAGAACAGGCTATTAAAGATACTCCTAGGACAAGTGGACTCGGGATTGACCTCTCCCCTTTAAAAACCAGAAGTGTGTGTCACAAATCAAAGCATAAATAAATTTTGGTTTCATAGTCGGACACTCTTTTTTCTGATCATGGGGCTCTTAGAGGTATTAAATCCCTAGCCAGGGCTAAATAATGATCCTACTCTCCCTTAACCTAAGAGGAGTTGGAGGGGATCCCAAGTTTGTTTCCCTACGAAGATTATTGTCAAACATGTTACCTAATATACTCTTCTTCCAAGAAACAATGGTGGAAGATTTTAAAGCTCGAGAATTTGTTAGTACCCTTCGACCAAACTGGATGGTTTGTGTTGTCATTTCGAAGGGGCAATCTAGGGGTCTCTATGTTGCTCGGGATCCACTGAAATTGTCACTTTCTTCATTTTTAAGTGTTGGTGGCATTTTGTTGATGGGTACCCTACTTGAACTAAATCTTCTAGTTACATTAGTTAATTTCTATGGGTCGTGTACAAACCGCAAAACTTCCTGGGAAAGAGTGGTTAACAGTGGATTGTTGGACTATAAACACTTAATTGTTGCAGTTGATCTAAATTTCATTGTATCTGCTAGTGAAGTGTTGTGGGGGGGGGGGATCCCGGTTGGATCCTTTAGCATGGTACTTTAAAGAAATCTTCCAAGAAAAACGGTTAATGGATGTAACCCCTATTGACTATGGGCCTATGTGGTGCAATGCTAGAAGTGGGACAAAGGAAATTTCAAAAATATTGGAAAAGATTTACATGGTTGAGGACTTGCTAAAGGAACTTGGGAGACATCGGTCTTGGGTAGCTATGCCTTTCATCTCAAACCATGCTCCTGTTTTGCTTCAACTAGACAATTGCCAAAGAAGGGTTACCTTTCCTTTCAAGTTGAACCCTTGTTGGTTGGGGGAAGATGGTTTCATTGATTTAGTCTCAGAGGTTTGGAATTCGTCTCCTTTTCTGGGAGAAACCTCAGCACAAAAAAGACTTGTCTCGAAGTTGAAAGTATTGAAAAATAGAGTGAAAGCCTCATGAACTGAGTTGAATCATAAAAAACATCTGGAACTTGACATGTTAGAGGATAAGATAAGGAAGACTTACCTTACGAAGGCTCTAAGGTTGGATACAGGGGACTTTGATTTACAAATCAAACTTCTTGAGCAAAAACGGAGTAAGATTCTCTTGGCAAAGGAGGAATTATGGAGACAATGAAGCAGAGCTATTTGGCTTCAGAAAGGTGACCAGAACACTATTTTTTTTCACCAGTAAGTGAATCATAGGAAAAACCACAAAGCCATATGGGAAATCAAGGATGAAAATGACAACCTTTATTTGGGACATGTGGCATTGATAACAAAAGTGGTTAGACATTTCAAATTGTCCTACTCGGACATGGGACAAAACTCGACTCTAGAACAGGTCAGCACAGTTCAACATTTTCCCTTCTTCATTGAGGAGAAAGACTGCTTAGCCATAGAAGGGTTTTGCAAAAAAGAATAAATCCAGGGTGTTCTTAAGGGTTTCACCAAGGACAAAAGTCCTGGTCCTGACAGGTGGACAGTAGAATTCTTCCTACATTTCTTTGATTTCGTAGGGGACAACCTACTTGAGGTTGTGGAGAAATCAAGGAGAGAGGGAACTATGGAAGATCCTTAAATTCTACTTTCTTAACCCTCATTCCGAAGGTGAGCGGTCCCTCCTCCTTCGGGGACTTCAAACATATTCCATTGTGCAACTTGGCATATAAGATTATTGCAAAAGTTTTAGCAAACCGACTTAAATCGATCCTCTCTAGGACACTCTCTGGGGAGCAATTGGGTTTCTTAAAAGGTAGACATATATTTGATGCTTTTGGAACAGCACAGGAATGCCTCCACAGTATTAAAATGAAAAATATGAAGGATCTTATTCTAAAACTTGACCTAAAGAAAGCTTATGATTGTGTTAATTGGGATTTTCTTAGATTGATCCTTCTCCAGAATGGTTTTGGCATGTTGCTTACAAATTGGATTATGTGTTGTGTTATTACTACTACTTACTCTGAATTGATCAATGGTGGTCCTACCCCTTTTTTCCAGAGTGGGCGTGGACTCAGGAAAGGGTGTCCTTTATCGCCTCTGCTTTTTATTTTAGTGATGGAAGGCCTACGTGTTCTTCTTAAAAAGGCACAAACAAATGGGGACATTATAGGTGTTAAGATTTCACGCTCCCAGAAGATCCTCAATCTTTTTTTTGTGGATGATGTTCTCATTATGACCAAATCTAGTTTAAGTGAATGGAAGGCCATAGATTCCTTACTGTCTACTTTTTTCCGAGCTTCTGGCCAATGTATAAATCCTCTCAAGTCTACTTTCCATTTTTCGAGTTTACTAGAGGACGATTTAACGAAGTTGAGTTCTCTCTTTCCTTACAAGTTTGTAGATCTCTCGGAGTGTTTAAGGTACTTGGGATTTTTTCTCAAACCTACAAATTATAGAGTTGAAGATTGGCGTTGGCTTATCCACAAGTATGAGAAGCGGATCAGGCTCTAGTGCCACAGTTGGATTTCCTTGGGAGGACGATATATTTTGGTCAAGTCTGTGTTAGAAAGTATGTTAGTCTATTGGTTGACAATAACTATTATACCGACCTTTTTCCTTAGCAGGATTAGATAGTTAGAGGGATCCATCTATGTAACTAGGAGACTATAGCCAAACCAAAACCTCAAGGCAGTTGGGGGATTAAGAATCTACCATTGTTCAGTATATATCTAGTTGCAAATACTTTGTGGCGTTGCTGGATGAAAGATGGCCTTTGGCATAGAGTGTTACTGGATAACTATCTCCCTTCTCTTTCTATTGTGGATTGGTTGAGATCCACTTCAAAGTTGTCACACAATGTTTCGATCTTCTAGCATAGCATGGTTAAGTCAGTGGAGGTTATCACCCATTGGTTGGCTTGGAACCCAAGGTCGGGGCACTCAATTCATATTGGTGATGATATGATCATAGGCCTTAATACCGGCTCCTAGTTATATCCCTCTCTGATTACAGCTCTTAATCGGAAAGGTATACATTTCTTATACCAGGCTAGAGGGTTAGACAGGACTGGGGTCGTTTTGGCACAATGGGAAACAAGATAAGTGTTGGGGTTTTTAGGCACTGAGGTTGAGGAAAGGGATCGTTTCTTCAGAGCTTTAATAACGTCAGGCATTGAACTAACTGACAAACCAAATACACTTATTTTCACTTGGGGTGACCGATTGGGTTTCATTTTTGCAAAAAAAGCATATGTGGCTCTATCTAGTAATTTCTGGTTAAATAGTAGCAGTTGGTGGCATCAAAGAATTTGGTCTTGGGATCTTGGGACAAAGTCAAAATTTTTTACGTGGATCTTGATGGAAGATAGGATCCTAACTTGGGATAATCTTCAGTGAAGGGGATGGTTGGGGCCAAGCATTTGTGGCCTATGCCCACAGGAGGCAGAGATGACATTACACATTATGAACCACTATAGCTTCACTCAACAGGTTTGGTTACAGGTGACTCATTCTCTTAACTTAAACTTTAGATGGAGGGGAGCCACTCTTCAGGCTTGGTTTCTTGATTAGTCAAACTCTTGTACATCCTTTCCTCATTTTCCAGCTATATTTTGTTGGAATATCTGGTTGGAGCACAACGGGGTATTCTTTGATTTTGTTTGGCCCTCCACTAATCTAATTTTTCAAAGGATACTTGGCAGCACAGAATTTCCTCGGGCTAGAAGCCCTCCGACACGATTATCTCGCCTTCCTCAACTGCTTGATGGGGGGACAACAACTGGCTGGTTTGATGGAGTTGCTCAGGATCGAGAGATGAAAAGTGGTGTTGGAGGTGTTATTAGGATAGATGAACATACAAAATTCAGATGGACTCTAAACTGTGGATCGGCTACAAATAATAGAGCCGAGCTTTTGGGGGTTTCGATGCTTCTTACAGTAGCAACCTGACTTCATATTCAAGATCTTCAAGTTTTCGGAGATTCGAGAATCGTCATCGACTGGTTAAATCAGAGAGGGAAACTAAAGATTCTCAATTTACATTGTTGGAAAAAGAGGGTTAAAGAATTGGTGAAAGGTTTCAAGTCTCTTTGTTTCACCCATATCTTTAGAGAGTTCAATCAACAGACGAATACTCTTTCAAAAAGTGCTCTAGACTTACAGGGGGGTAATATTTTTTACTCCCAGGTGGTCGATGGACACCTAGGTCCCATTTTGTCACTCAAGCTCTAGTAAAGTTTTTTTCCAGTTAAATGTCGACTCTCAGTCTCTTTTTTGTCTTTGGTGTCTAGTTTTGAGACTTTGCAGGCAGTCTGGTTTTTTTTGCTACTTTGGAGAAGATGGGGTGTTTTTTCCCTTTTTGATGTACAGTTACACTTTTCCCTCTGGCTTTGGTCGGTGGTCGGTATTGTATTTTCCCCTGTTGAGAGGTGGAGAGGAACAAATATTTCATTTTGAACTATTTTCTCGATTGTAAATTTTATATATTAATATAAATGCAATTTTATGTGGAAAAAGGTTATATGTTGCCATCAACGCTATATATTTTAGGGTACAAACCCAACTTATCGAAATAATAATCTTATTTTGCTTTCGTCACTTTCCACATTGTGCAAAATAGACCTATTCAAGCCCTGTCTCGGACGGTACTTATCTTTACGATCATTCCCGGTGTGCGCCATTACTATATCTTTCCATTTCAAATCGCATCATCTGCACAAATATATTGAGAATAAGACTGTCATCTCCCAATTTCAAATACGATAAAACTACAGTTTTTTTATTGCCGTGAAAGGTTGGGTATTTGAGTTTTCTTGTCTTTTGGTTCTAGTCAGTCCCATCTGCCTTTTTAGTTTTCTCCGTTTCCAGGAAAATGTCTGAAAATGCTTTTTCTGAGCAATAAAATATAAATTTGAAAGGAACGTAATTGTACTTATTATTCCAAATATATATATTTTTTAATGATAGTTTATAGATGCCATTATTATTTTTGAATACTTTACCCGGGATACTTTATAGATGCCATTATTATTTTTTTTTGAATACTTTACCCGGGATACTTTATAGATGCAATTATTATTTTTGAATACTTTACTCGTGATACTTTAAATGTCATTATTCCAAATTATGATCTTGTATACCAAATAGCTTATAAATATCTATTTATAAGCATGTTGTGCTTAGGTATACAACATGCCTTCCCCCGAAGAAGCTTAGTCCCTAGCTGAGTATCAAAGTGTAGTTTAATAATTGGAAATTTTTTATTTCAATGATATAACCAAAATTAAGAATTTTGGTTATTTTACAATTTTAGTTCGATGGTTTAATTCTATATTTAAAATTTAATGAAATATGTGTTTGTTTTATTCTTCTTATGCTTCTTTAACTTTTTTGGAACTTTATGGAATATATTTATATGTTAAATGGAAAGAAAATTTGATAATGGCTTCTTCAATGAACCTATTGAAGTCATCCATTTTGCTCTTTTTAAAATGTTTAACAACTTCATAAGAATCTAAGTATCATTCAACTAAGATCTTAGCTAGAATCACCAAACAAAAAATGACATCCACATAGATGTAAAAGGTTGGTTGTGGGGTTGGAGGTAACACTATAAGTATCATTAGAGAATATTCAAACCAAAAATGTTTTCTCACATCCTATTTATGGCTTCTTTGGATCATTTCCACTTTCGAGTGAATAAATGAAGATAAGTTATTATTTTGAATGTTATTTGGCATTAAAATAATAGTGTTTTTATCGCTTTTGTAACTTATAGTCATCATAACTTATATTTATGCTTGAAATTTCAATTTAGTGTAAAACGATAATTTGTAGGGAAATTTGTTAACTTCCTATTCATAATTTTGTGACTTTTTATTCAATAGTAAATGGGTCAAATTGACATCTTATAATTTAAAAAAAATGCAAGAATAGATAATCAATTATTTTTTTCGACCCCAATATTTTCAATAAAATTATTAGTTAAGGTAAAAAATATACTACACCAATCTACATGGATTCTATTAATGCTTTACCATTTTATTCTTATATTTTAGATGAACAATTTTATCCTTTTAGTTTTCAAATTATAATGAATAAAGTCACAAACTTCCTTCTGAGTCCAATGTTGTAATGGTTGAACATTTCGATATAATAATATATTATGCATTTTGACTTTTATCATAGTTCTCCTCCAATAATTGATGGGATATCATTTTTCCTTTGATTAGTAAACTACCATGGATATTCCATTTTATGTATTGTCACAACAAATCTAAAATCCCAAATCGGTTGATCCACTAGTGAGGAATGAGGAGTTTTTCAGTAATGACCAAGGTTCAATTCCCTTGAGGGCATACAATCCCTGAGGTTGATATGGGGGCACCTAAAGGTAGTGGTTGAATGTGTGAGGCTTTCATTACACTCCCCATGCACACATAAGTGAATGAAATCCCATGCTCTTGTCATCTTTAAGAATGGACACTAACCATTATGGCTATCATCATAATTTTCATCTCCAAAAATCAAGGAGGATTGCTTAAGCATTGTTAGATAATAGACAATATTGTGTTAGTTCAACATGTGGTTCATTCTACTAGATGTAATAATGAAAAGGGGGTGATTATCAAATTAGATATGGCTAATGCATTTAACATAGTTCAACATAATTCCTCTTTGATGCCCTTGGGAGGTTTGTTTTCACCCCTTTACTTCTTAGTTGGATTAGAGCATGTATTTGTTTCCCTTAGATTGCCCTCTGGTGAATGATAGATCAACATCCTTCTTCCAAAGTTAGAAAGGTTTGCAACAAGGATGCTCTCTTTCCTTGATGATGTATATTTTAATGTCCAAATCACTCTATAAGACCCTTGAACAAGAGAGAATGTATGCAAATTTGAGTGGGACCTCCATTTTTACAGGAGTAAAAATGATAAATCATTCACAATTTATAGATGATGTGTTTCTTCTAAGACATGCTCCAATTATAATTTCCAATAGATCCAAGGATGTTCTTGATTCTTACCTTAATTCTTCTAGTGGTCTTGTAAACAAAGAATAAGATATATTTTTGGCTAGAACACCCACATTCTTACAAAGCATGAAATTTCCTAAACCATGGAATTCTCCTTGTCAAGACATTGGATATCATTTAGATATTTGGGAATCTCCATTGCACTTAAACAACTTAAGGCAACAAATTCCATCTCGTGATCCAAAAGGTTAAAAACAAAATGAATTAGTGGGGTTCTCAATGGCTTAATTTTGTGTGGCGTGTAATTCTAATCGAATAGATTTTATCTACCCTCCCAATTTATTAGAGTTCTACTTTGCTGGCCCTAGTAAGCATTAGCAGATTGGCATAGGCTTCTAGAAATTCCTATGGAAATATGGTATATCAAACTCCAAAAAATATCACTTGGTGAAGTAGGCCACTATGAGGGCTCCCTATAATAGAGGAGGCTTAGCCATAAGGAACTCTTTATTGCTTAACCTAGTTCTAGGTGCCAAAATTCTACGAAGGATGGTTTTTGTCCCTTTAGAATGGTAGAAAGAAGATTTTCATAAATACCTTCAAATGAGTAGACTGAGATGTATTGATGATCTTCTACCAACCTAAGGGGGGTCTTTGATTTGGATATTATGTAATGCTTCCACCTCCATTATTCAAGATCACCTCTCTTGGATTCTAGGTACTAGTAAATTTATTTTGTTGTGGGAAGACTGAATTTTGGGTCTTTCTCCTCTATTCAAATGCACTCCTTATGTGATATTATATTTTGGATACTAAATCAAGGCATCCAAACAGTACTTAATTTTTCATGTTGTGATCAGTACAATAATTGGTGATGGATAGGCCAACAAATATTTGATTTTTTGGTAGCACTCAAAGACCAATATGCCTCTTTTTTGTCTCATCTTCGAGGGGCAGTTCCACTTGGGGAAAATATAAAGAACACTAGGGGATGCAGGGGGAATAAAGGAAGTACTATATAAATTAGGGTATCACACTAAGTTGTAGGACCTTGAACTCTCTTTGTAGTGTGTTATCTATAAATGTATATGGAGTGGGAACATTCTTCCAAATGTTAGATTGTTCTATTGGATCATGGTGTAATGCAAAGTCCTAATAGCCAAAAATTTGAGGAAAATAATTATCCATGGGCCCTCCCGTTACCTCTTCTATTTCATTATGGAGGACACCTAGCCACACATATTTCTATAATGTGAACTCTCCATCCAATCTTGGCATTCGGTCACTCAAGAGCTAGGCTTCCCAATTCTAATTCCTCAAGACTGGAGGCAATGTTTTTAAATATGGCCTACTGTGTACCTGGAAATTTTGTTTATAAAAATATACTCAAGTATTTTTGTATTGTGGTGCTAAATTTCCTTTCATGAAATATCTAGTTCACTGGAAATTGGGTCAATTTTCAACATGAATTTGTCACTCCAAGGTTGGTAAAAAATGAAGCTTTGGGCCTACTTCAAGAAACTACATGTTCCATTGGTGTTGGGAAAACCAATTTGGATCATTATGAGGTAGATGAGTTAGAGTGGTTGAAATAGCTCAATGCAAATCTAACACTCTTCAATATTCAAGTAAGAAATCCAAATAAAGGCATCCATTGGTGTTATTAGATAAATTTGTAAGTGCGGACACAAACCGATCTCCCTAGATCCACCTGGATCTAGAACAAAACAAGACAGAATAATACTCTTTCCCTAGATTCTAACTATCGAATGAACTAAGAGGCTAGAACAAGTTGCATACCTTATAATCGCTTCCGTTGGTCTTTGTTGCTCCCGCTTCGTTCCAATGCTCTCGTACAGTCAAGACCAAAACAATACAAACCAAGTGGAGTAAAGAAAGCACAATATATTCAATGGTGAATCTATGTATATGATCAAGGAGTTATACAATAAAATAGAATTAGTTTTATGGGAAAGAGACATATTACTGTATCATATTGATAGAAAGCAAAGCTTACAACCTAAGCCTTGATGTTGCAAACTCCTTTCGATGACCCTTGGCTCCGAGACACACACTTGCTCACTTGCATGAAGAAGATCAACCACCTTTGATGAACTTGTTGGAGTTCTTAGCTGTTGTAGCATCAATCCTTCACATAGTCTTTCACTAATTCTCCAATGTCTCACTTAACCTTGTTTTCTTCTAACCTTTTCCATGAGAATCCACTCAATATATAGGAGAGAATGAATTGGTTACTTGGATAGGAATGATCCCAAAATATCAGGAAATCCAGTACTTAGATAACCATTCGAATGCCATCTCATCCTTCTAGAAGATTCCCTTCTAGAAGCTTCGAGAATTCATCTTTTTCCCTTCTTTAGAAAGAGTTCGCACCCTAGAAGTTAGACAAAGTGCGAACTTCTCGCACCCTAGCTTAATGCAGACTGCGAGAATCATGCATTCTCACAGGCAAATGTATTGGCAGCCTGCAAACCTTCCTTAAAAATGATATTTCTGGAAAGAGAAAAAAGTAACTTTTCTCAAGAGAAAGTTCTAATGAAGAGCCTGAGTACAGCATCATCAATACATTATCATGACGACCAAAATCATGGGTAACAATTGGTAGCTAAGAATAGGATAAGAATCGACATATATGGTTATTTAATGGAGATTCTAAGGGAAACCCATGGGTAGAAAGTGCAAGGGGAGGGGGGGGATCATTTACAATCTTGATGGAAAAATAGAAATAGATTTTGTGTGGGGACTAGTAACTTCCACTAACAATGAGGTGGAGGCTTTGACAACTTATTAAGGAGTGAAAAGGCTCAAGGAATAAGTGGTAAGTAAGGAAATAATAGTGACCAATAATAGTTTCCCTGAAAATACTCAAGGTTGTTCTTGATGACAAAGGGGTGAAAAAAGGTCATACAATATACTATTGGAAAGATATCAATCTTATCTACATCATGAATAAGTTTTTTTCTTAATTCTAGGTTTGGTGTAGAAAAGCATATAAATCTTAGAGTTACAATAGTGAATTTATACCTCAAATGGGCACAACTTGCACACATAATAAATCATGTATATCTGAGATTTTTGGAAATATTCTAGAAATTAAACATACAACCATTGATTTTCCAAAATTGTCCTAAGAATGTCTTATATTTTCTATGCAAGACTTAGCTTAAGTGGAACCTACCTAGTGACTAGTGGAAGGGGGCAACATTGAAATTAATCATACATCTTCTACATTTGATAAAATTTGACGTGATCAACCTACACATACCCTTTTCTAATATGGGAGGATTTCATAACTCAAAATTATGCCAGTGATGGACTCCCCAAAAGCCAAAATCTATGGGATACAAAATGAGCCAAAGGTGATTCTATTGACTTTAATTTCATGCCCATGAGATCCTATTGGGAAATTTGACCTTAATAGATATTAATAACATGCAATGAAGGTTATATCATGATAGTAAAAAGTTCAAATATGAAACTCAACTGGATATTCTAGCCCAAGATCAATGAATGAGGCCTAATTGGTAGGAAACCAAAATATTTTCTACATATTCTACCATGACCATATGAACTATTGATGATGAATGATACTCATCTAGTGTTTGATAGGTCACTATAAACATGAAATGGCCAATTACACTACCTTCCTGATACCCTTTAAGTTGATAATAAAATTTATGGTGATCACTCACACTATCTTACTTAGATCCAAAACTTATATTTGAATGATTAGTTATCTTAGCCCTCCTACTACCTTGGAGAGGTATCAAATGAAAAAATTCATTATGGGACCAAAGGAGATTTTTGGATCAACAAATACTTGAATTCTAATTGCACTAACATGGATTGGAGGTTGTAACACACCCAATACCCTCTATGCACTTTGAGGATATTGGGTACTCTCTTAGCCACCCAATTCACACTAATTTTTTCTTTTATACCATTCTCTTTGTTTTTCAATTAGCTATTTACCATATGCAAGCATGACAATACATATTTATGAAACATGATGTAACCATTCAATTATACATAAGACCATAAATTATAAATATAGGCTAACACACACAGTGAAAACTAAACAGACTAGAAATTTATTCAAACCATGACATAGACCATAATAATTTAGCATTAATATAACATAATGCATAGGTATACTCATGAATATTTATCTTTCTAGAATTTTCCACCAATTTGGATATAGAAGAGGGATGTTCCAACTAATGATAGGCTCCCTACTACACAAGATATCTTTGTAAGAAAGGCCACCCTCAAGATGAGGCTATATATCCAAAAGGGTGAAATATTCCTATGGTTGGATATAATTTCTCTTCTCACAACCCAATTCATAGGTTCAAAATCAATATCTACACTTACAACAATCCTAATCCATAGCCCTCTTCTCCATCAACCTGCACAACCCAGTGAATGAGATATTGTTAGGTACCAGATATATCATAATAAGTATAAACAGAAATGATGCAGCAAATACCAGTGGAACATCAAAATGTAGAGAACCACGATACCATTAATGATACCTTTATTGATAAAAAACAATTTTCACTTGTCTCTTCGAGGGGGAAATGATATGAAAATGAAAAGGCTTGTATGTACAAATTCGCAAGTGAAATAATTATGTGACTTAGGCAATTGGATCAAGTTTGCAAACACATGAAATTAATGATTTTTTACTTAACATGAGAAGCATAAACAAACATAAAAAACCATCATAGACAATCACATAACACAACAAAATGATAAAGGAGTTCACCCCTCTCTTGGGCTACATCTCCTGGTCCAGCTTCTAATGGATCATTTTCATTAATTCTCAAAGTGTCAAAATCAGTGCTTTACAATGCTCGAAATGAAAAATAGATGGCTCCACTGGCTCCAGAATGTCCAAAAACCACTAGCTTGGCTCTTCCTACACCTGGTTTGGCCAAAACCTGAGAATAAATCACTCCCTGGAAGTTTCTCCCAATTACTTGTTATACATGCTCGCCAAAACACATTCTCTCAAAACTTAACTTGGCTCCAAGCGTTTTTCGTGCCAAAACCCAACACAGATGCCCATTCCACAATTTGAGGCGAATTGTCACACCATTAATGACTGGCACCTTTCTCGACGGATGTTATGAACATAATAAACAATAATAAATATAAATACATTATAATAGTTAATGAATAATTAATTAAGAGAGACCTTCCCAATGAAAGTTCACATCTCTTCATGGAAGGGCACCCCTACATGGGTATATAAGGCCCTCATTCTTTTTGTATCTCATCATCTCATGTTCATATACATTATTATTTAATATATTATCCTTTATGGATTATAACCTATTGTCTTGCCTACATTGGGTATTTACTTGGTGAACCAGCTTGGTTCACCACAATGGTATCATAGATTCGTCTAGATCCAAATTTTGGCCACAAATAGAGTTTCTCTAAAATCATGTCTTTGACCTCATATTGGCCATTGGCCATTTATAAATCAAATATTCTACACATTTCAATGAAAGTAAAAAATTAATTCTACACAAAATAAAAAAAAAAAGGAGAAGTAAAAAAGAAAAGTTTTTCTTAAGGTGCATGTGAAGAAGTATAAGTGCACACTAGAAAGTTTGAAGGAAATTTTCCATATTTGGCATTAGATAAGTTAACTGTCATTTAAAATGTGAGAAAAATTAATTTAAAAGAAAAAGTTTCAAAGAAGAGGAAAAGTATAATATATATGTGTGTGTGTATTTACCTCTAAATAAGTATTTCTCAAAACTTAGGGTCTCATTTGTTGAGCCCTAACCTCCGATAACAAATAGTCAAGAGTATAAAAAGGAATTTTATTATAATTCAAAACATAAGGTACTCTTTATAANTATATATATATATATATATATATATATATATATATATATATATATATATATATATATATATATTCTAAGAGGAGAACATTATCATTAAAGAGGAGAGCCCCTTTTACTTTTATCATTTATTGAAAAATAAGAAGTGAACTATGACATCTACAAAGAACACATTTTCGGCAAAAATGTCCCTATTGTGCAAAAGAGGGAGAGTATGAAAGGGGCCTTATGAATGGAGCTCGCCCTTGTCCATATTGTAAAAATATTTTTATTTTAGTAGAAAATCAAGGTGACACCCATTGGGAAGTGAAAATAAAAGAATTAGAAAACAAATTAATTAATTCATTATCAACAACACAACATAAATTTACGATTTCAAGTTGGGTTGGAGCAAATGCTAAAAAAACAAGAAGAGAGACAAAAACAAAATCTTGATGGAAAATTATAGGAAAAAGACAAATACATTTCTTACTTAAAAGATCATAACCAAAATTTATTGGTACAACTCAACGAGTCAAAAGTTAAGAAGCATAGGGATCAAAATTTAGAACAAGCTAATCACGATCTCATTAAGAAATTATCAGAGAAGGATGAGGAGAATTGTTTCCTAAAAGCTCATAATCAAAGTTTACTCACCCAAATTAAGAAGATAAAGAGTGATAAGACGATGGTACAAGACAAGTTAGAACAACTTATCAATAAGGAATCATTGATAGATAAAGAGACAATGACTGAACCTATGGAACCACAAAAGTCTTCAAATGGAAAAAACCTGATGGTGGATAAAGCAATTAATACAGACCCAATCAACCTTATAGCTCAAAGAGATTCAGTTTATGTAAAGAGGTCTTCACATGTCTAAGTAGAAACAAGCCAGGGCTATGAAGAAGACTTAATTCCAAGTGTTAATCAAGAAGAAGATACAAGTACATGAATTAAATATCAGGTTGCAAGGATGCCTTATAGACGTCCTAATCACAAAAATCGATACTTCAACCAATCAATGTATCCACAAAATCAAATGACAAATATGTCAAAAATTATTACCTCCATTACAAATGATGCTCAATGCAGAAGTTATCATGGGATTCAAAGTCATCAAATTTTCTACAAGAACCCCATAAAAGCCCCATTGTGCAGAAGATCGATTTAAGGTGGGCAGACTCCCTTACAATTCGACGGTTCTACGCAATGCTTAGAATATCCTATCGTTTCAAGTCCTCAAATCACTAATTTAGGAATAAAGAATAAGGAGACGATATTACAAACCAAAGAAAGAGATAAGTCTTCCATAAGTATGCTTTGAGGACAAATCATTTTTAAGGGGAAGAAAATGTTATGAACATAATATATAATAATAAATATAAATACATTATAATAGTTAATGAATAATTAACGAAGAGACACCTTCCCAATGAAAGGTCACGTGTATTCATGGAAGGGCATCCCTACATGGGTATATAAGGCCCTCATTCTTATTGTATCTCATCATCTCATATTCATATACATTATTATTTAATATATTATTTTTTATGGATTATAACCTATTTTCCTACCTATATTGGGTATTTACCTAGTGAATCGTCTTGGTTCACCACAATAGAGGTATTGTTCGCATGCCCCCCCATGTGGCCAAGCACCGATCAAAATTATAGCACCTGCCCATAGACTATTGGAGAGTCCCGCGTTGGTGGTCATGTGGTAAGGAAAGTGTAATGTGACCGTGGGTTGGGGCTAAGCCCTGACCCAGACTTTGCCCGGAACTACATTCATTGCAAGTTTAATTATTAGATTTTCACATAGAGGTGAAAAAAATAACCTTGGGCGGGATGGTAGCCTAACCCTTTCCAAGTCACAGTCCACGCTCAGAGGTCGTGGGTTCAAATTCGGTGGAGTCCCAAACATTTTAAAATAACAACAGGGTTCCACGTGGCACCTTCACATTCGCCTATACACTGACACGTGTCAGCACCAGAGTGTTCCATGAAACCCTGCCAACTCATCTTGCCACATCATCACCTTGACACATCACCTGTACAGTCCCCTTTCCACGTCAACAATATGGTCTGCATAGTCATCCTGTACAGACTATGTACAGTCAACATTTTTCCTATTTGGAAAAGTGGATAGAACGTGATATCTCTTTCATACGATGTCTATTTGAGCCCATTAAATTTACGTTGGGATTGTGAGGATGATATCTATGCAATGAATCCATTTTTTAACCATTTCGAGCACTTTGATTTTGATCATATTTTTGATCCCCTGGATCACTCCTCGCCATTGGGAAGATTTTGGACCTCTAAAAGACTACTTTCAGTCAATATGAAGATGAGGGTACCATTCCCTCACCTTTCCAACCTCAATCCAACTAAATTATCTTGGAATTGTTCCTTTAAGACCAACACGAAGGTATTCCACATTCCCTCGTTTTGAAGTTCTCATCCTCCTATCAAGGATTTTATCCTCGTGCAATTCTAAAAGATATTCTAGCAAGAAGTCATCTATGGAAGGAATCTAAACATGCTCTCCTTGATCATCAATAAAAGGAGGCTCATACAATCTCAAATTATCAACATTAACAACTGCATACATTTGCATACAAGGAGGCAAATCCAGACAGAAGGCATTGTTACCAATCTTTTCAAGAATCTTGAAAGTTCCATATCTAATTGGTTTTAGTTTTTTACCTTCTCCTTTAAGCCTATCTTTTCTAATGTAAAGCCAAACTTCATATCCAACTTGGAAACTATGATCAACATGATGCTTGTCTTGTCTTGTCTTGTACTTGGATTGGCTCTTTTCCAACTGTTCTTGTACCATTTGATGCACCAACTGAATTTGTTCAATGAACTTCTTTTCTCTATCAATGTCATAATGACCATCAATAGCAATATCCTTCCCAAAGATAAAATATAAAGGATATTTTTCCAAATAACCAAAACATGCCTCAAATGGAGATGTTTGAGTCAAAGAGTGCTTAGCCTGGTTATAAGCATGATGAATGTAGTGTAGGTTCTCATCCCAAATCTTAGGATGTTTGCTATAATAACCACGAAGAATATGTACTATTGTTCTATTCACCACTTATGTTTGACCATTAATTTGTGGATGAAATGTTATTCTCTTTTTCAGCTTGGTGTCCATGAGTTCCCATAAGCTTGACCAAAAGTTCCCAATAAATCGAGAATCTCGATAAAAAATAATGGATTTGGGCAACCCAAAATGTACCCAAATATGCTGAAAGAACATATGTGTCCTTTGTTCAGCTGTAACATGCTTCTTACAAGGCATTAAAATACATATTTTGCTGAAATGGTCAGCCACAACATAAAGCTAATCATGATTCTTTTTTGACATAGGTAGACCTCCTACAAAGTCCATGGAAATGCTTTCCCAAGGACGAGAAAGAACCGGAAGTGGACTATAAAAACCCAACATTCTATTGCTAAGATTACTTGTAGCACATAAAGAACATCCTCTTACATATCTTGAAACACTTTCATTCATTTTAGGCCAATAGAAATACCTTTGCATATTAGCCACCATCTTGCCTACACCAAAGTGGCCAACAATGAGATAAGAATGTGCTTCCCTTATGATGTTGAATCTTTCACCCTATGGAATACATAGCTTGCCAAGATGATACAAAAGCTTATCATGCACATGGTAATCCAATTACTCAACTTGATTAGAATGACACAAAGTTGCATAAACCTATTTAAAATCAACATCTAAGGCATATTGTTCAACATAGCTCTGATGCATGGTAGAATTTTGCTTAAGAATAACTGAAGCACTAACAATAGGCCTAGAAATCATATCATAAACTTTGTTATAAATGTCTTTCTTATAACTGATAACCAAGTGGAATTGTTGTAGAAAATCCATCCAGCTGAAGTGCCTTGCTTGTTGTAGCTTTGTTTGTGATTGTAAGTATTGAAATGGTTGATGATCTGTGTGAATGATAGTTTCTTTTCTTAACAAATAATGTTTCAATTTTTTCACACTTTGCACTAGTGCATACAACTCCTTATCATATGTAGGATAATTAATCACAACACCATTAAAATTTTTAGAATGAAAACAAATGGGCTTACCATGTTGCAAAAAGACTGCTCCCATTGCATAATTACTTGCATCTTTTTGGATCTCAAATGGCTATCTCAAATTAGGAAGTGAAAGAACTGAAGCTGAACTAATCTTCTCCTTCAATGCATCAAAAGATTTTTGTTTATTTAATCCCCATTGGAAAACTTGCTTGCTTCTTGTCATTGCATGTAATGGAGCTACAATTGAAGAGAAGTTAGCAATAAACTTTCTCCAATATTGGACTGCTCCCAAAACTATTCTTACCTCTGTCACATTGTTGGGCTTGCGCCAATCCAAAATGACTTTGACCTTCGAAGGATCTATTTTTAGTTCTCTTACTCCAACAATATGTCCCAAGGAAACAAGTGAGGTCTTTCCAAACTCACATTTAAACATCTTCAAAAACAAATTTTCTTTCTTCAAGACATCTAAAACTTTCTTTACATGCATAACATGCTCTTCACGAGATTTTCTAAATATCAAAATTTCATCCAAGTAGACAATTACGCAATCATCAAGAAAAGGCCTTAAAACATCATTCATAACTCTTATGAATGTAGCAGGAGCATTACAAAGCCCAAATGGCATAACCATCCATTCAAACAAACCTTTCTTCATTTTGAAATTTGTCTTCCATGTGTCTCCTTCAGCAATCCTAATATGATGATATCCACTTCTCAAATCCAACTTAGTAAAATACTTAGCATCTTTCAATTGATCAAGCAAGTCATCAATTCTAGGAAGAGGATAACGATTCTTTACCGTAATCTTGTTCAAGGCTCTGAAATATACACACATGCGCCATGTACCATCTTTCTTTGGTACTAAGAAAATTGGTGACCCACATGGCGATGTTATTGGCATGATAACCCCTTTGTCAATCAACTCTTGGTTTTGTTTTTTTAATTTCAGCATTCTCCATGACTGGCATCCTGTACATACCAATGTTTGGAAGAGGACAATATTGTTGCAATTGTATCTCATGTTGGATACCCCTTTTAGGAGGCAATCATTTTGGTTCCTGAAACATCTCATAATATTGGTTAACAACCTCATGTAAATCAGATTTTAACTTTGCATCACAACCTTGGAAAGCTTATTTTTCAACATTGTCTCTGGGTTTGATCATCAAGAGTATAAATTTCTTACTAGCATTGACTAATCTCTTCATTTGTCTAGCATTTACAAGTGACAAATTCAACTTCTTTGTATTTCTCTAACAATGTACTCAACTCCATTTTTAGAAAAATGATATTTGTTCTCATGACGATGAAAGATGGCTCTCCTATCATATAAATATGGGCCTCCCAACACAATACCACAAATATCCAATGGAATAGCATCAAGATCTACCTCATCTATAAAGTTTACAGTGATGGAAAATCTAAGTTTACATCTTCTTGTCACATGCAATTTGGCATCGTCACATATCCATCCTAGAGGATATGGTTTAGGATGAGGAGTAGTTTCCAAATGCAATTTATTAACTATTTCTTTAGATATGAGGTTTGCATGAGATCCAGTATCAAAAAGAGTATCTATCTTGGTATGCTTTGAAATAAACCTTATGTGAAAAAGCTTTATTCTGTATTTTTCATGTTGAGTTTCATTGAGGCTACTACTACTTGAAGAACTAGTACTTGTAATAGAATCCTTACCTTGAAAACCCATGAATGTAATTTTTGTTTCATCTCCTGAATCAGAACCTAAATCATGTTGCGCAGTTGTAGTAGTCTTTGGTTTAGCTTTGTTGTTGAACGTTTTGGGTCTTTTTTCAGGATGAATTTTCCAACAATGGTCTTAATCATAGCCATATTTTGAACAATGTTTACATGTGAGTTTCTCTCCCTCTTTCCTGACTGAAGCATTCTTCTTTCCATTCCCTTTGAATTTATTCTTTCCTTTGTCTCCATTATAAAATGGCTTTGTTCTTCCCTCTTGAGGTTCATTCCTCCCTCTTGCTTCCAAATGCATTTACTGTACACAAACTTCATCTATATTTGTAGGGTTAAACATAAGTATTGTGTGTCTCAAGTAGTGATGTAATCCTCCATTGTATTTGAGTAAAGTTTCTTGAGAAGATAAATCTATACCCAAAATCAAATCTCTCCTTCTAAATTCTTGAGTGTATCTTTGCACATTTTTCCCTTTAGTTTGTCTAAAGTTTTTCCAATCCATAATAGCTTTCTTCATGTATGCTAATGGATAAAATTTCCTTTTAATTGCAACAATAAAATCATTCCAAGAGGATAAAACTTTACCATGTTTCTTCATGTCCTCTTGAGTTTTGGCTTCCCACCAAATGAGTGTTTCACTTTCCAATCAAAGCGAAGCAAGTTGAATATTAGTTTCATCATCTTGGATTGTTTGTATCCTACAATACACTTCAATTTCACAAATCCAGATATCTAATTTCTAAACATTTACCTCTCCATTGTACATAGGCAATTCAAACTTAATATCAAGCTTAAGCAAAGGAGTTTGTGGAGGAATTTTACCATGTTCTTTTGGAGAATTTGGAGGTGGTTTGGAAATGGTAGAAGAATTGGAAGATGGAGGTGAAGGAGGTGGAGTATCACCACTCCCTCCATTTCCTTTTGGAGTTTTATCACCACTATCTTCATTACCTCTTGGAGGATTTGAGCTTTCACCTTGCAACCTTGCATTCCTTTCTTTAAATAAAACTTTCACCATTTATGTCATATCATAAAAAGATTTTCTGAAAGTTTCATCTTTTGAAGCAAGAGTTTCATGACTCTCCTCGTGAGCCATACTTAGTGAATTCCTCCTTGAAGCTTGAGGTGAATGTGTAGTTCTCCTTATTGAAAGTTGAGAACTTGGTTCTACAAGTTAACCTTCTCCTCTTGTGAGCTTCAACCTTGTAAGCATAAAAAAACAAACACTTGAAAACAATCAAACCTTCAAAAACCTTTTCTCTAATACCAACTTGATCTGAAAATGAAAAAGGCTTGTATGTACAAATTTGCAAGTGAAATAGTTATGTGACTTAGGAAATTGGATCAAGTTTGAAAACACATAAACTTAATGAGTTTTTACTTGACATGAGAAGCATAAATAGACATAAACAACCATCATAAACAAGCACATAAAACATCGAAATGATAAAGGAGTTCACCCCTCTCTTGGGCTACATCTCTTGGTCCAGCTTCCAATGGATCATTTTCATTAATGCTCAAAGTGTCAAAATCAATGCTTTACAATACTTAGAATGAAAAATAGATGGAGTCAGTGGCTTCAAAATGTTCAAAAACCCCTAGTTGGTATCTTCCTGCACCTGGTTTGGCCAAAAACTGAGAAGAAATCACTCCTTAGAAGTTTCTCCTATTAACTTGTTGTACTTGCTCGCCAAAATGCACTCTATCGAAACTGAACTTGGCTATGAGAATTTTCCATTCCAAAACCCAGCACATGTGTCCGTTCTGAAATTTGGGGTGAATTGGTGCACTGTTAGTGGCTATCACCTTTCCCGATGGAGGTAGTGGTCACATGGCCCCCCATGTGGCCAAGCGTCGATTGAAATTATAGCACCCACTCAGTAGACCATTATAAATTCCCACGTTGATGGTCATGTGGTAAGGAAAGTGTAAGGTGACAGCGGGTTGGGGCTAAGCCCCGACCCAGACTCCAGCCGAAACTGCATTCAACGCAAGTTTAATTATTATATTTACACATAGAGCTTAATAACTAACCATGGGCGGGATGGTAGGACGGCCCTTTCCAAGTCATTGCCCATGCCTGGAGGTCACGAGTTCAAATTTGGTGGAGTCCCAAACCTTTTAAACTAACAACGGGGTGCCACGTGGTAGCCCCTGGTTGGGCCACATGGCACCTTCCCATTCACCTGTACACTAACACATGTCAGCACTGGAGTGCTCCAAGAAACCCTGCCAACTCATCTTGCCACATCATCACCTTGACACATCACATGTATGGTCCCCTTGCCACGTCAAGAGTACGGTTTTCACAGTCAACTTGTACAGACTATACAGACTGTGTACAATTAGCCTTTTACCTATTTGGAAAAGTGGACAGAACGCGATATCTCTTGCATATGATGTATGTTTGATCATGTTCATGTTACGTTGGGATCGTGAGGATGAGATCTATGCAATGAATCCGTTTTCGAGCAATTTCAAGCACTTTGATTTTTGAGCATATTTTTGATCTACTGGATCATGCAACCTCCAGTAGAGAAAAACTCTATAAAAATGATTCTCAAGACAAGATTTATGATGCCTCCTACTCTTATTTATACTAATTCTATCTTCTAAATAATATTCTAGAGGAATATCTTTCGAGAAGCATAAGCTTCTATTAGGTCTTCTTATGTTGACTTGTTAACATTTATTAAATAGGCCTTATTAAATAATGTCGGAATTTATTACATGGAAAATATATTATTCTACCAAAATGAGGGGTTACGGAGGTTAGGTCCCCAAAACTCCCTCCCCCTTGAAGAACATCCTTGTCCTCAAGGATGGAGATGAGGAAATTTTTTCATAATGGTGGTCAGCTTCTAGGTGGCATCTTCTAGAGTTGTATCATTTTACTAAACTAACACTTCATTGGTGGTGCACTGACGGAGATGACGCTTTCACTGGTCCAAGAATTCTTATGGATGCAACTAAATGGAAGCTTCTTTATCCAACTTAGGGAGACTAGTTTGAGTTTGGCACTTTGTTCTATTCACTTTATTTAAGCATGAGACATGAAAAACATGATGGAGCTTAGAATGACTTGGAAGAGATAACTAGTAGGCCATGGGACCCACTCATTTGAGAATTGTATAAAGACCATATAATTTGGGAGAAATTTTATGACAATGTTCACATTTGATTGAATACTTCTTATAAGGTTATAGATGATGAAACACATGGTCCCCTTTAGCAAATTGATGTTCAAAACGACCCTAATCGTCTTGTTGGTTCATGTGATTCTAAGCCATTGCCAAATTTTATTTGAGGGTATGGAGAATATCCTCTCGTACTATAAGAGTTTTTCAACCTCCTGAACCTTTGAGACACATGGCATGTATGAGAGAAATGATGGTGGCTTTTGTTCGTAGATTGCTTCAAAAGGAGTCATGTGAGTAGTTGTATGGTAAGATGTGTTGTACCACCATTCAATTAGGCCTAACCACTAATCCCACTAGTTTTGTCTGTCAGATGAAAAACATTGCAAATATGCTTCCAAACACTTGTTGACAACTTCAGTTTAGCCATCAATCTGGGGATAATAAGTGGTGTTGATATGCAATTGGGTTCCTTGGAGCCTGAAAAATTCTTTCCAAAAATTGCTGGTGAAAGTTGGATCTCATTTAGAGACAATAAAATGAGGCATGCCATGAAGTTTGAAGATATTATCCATGAAAATTTGAGTCACTGAGGATGCGTTGAATGGGTGTCGAAGAGCATAAAAATGATCATATTTAGAAATATGATCGACTACCACCATGATGACTGATTTATTTCCCAATTTAGGTAAGCCAACAATAAAATCCATAGAAATATCCCTCCAAATAGTAAGGGGAATCGAAAGTGGTCGAAGTGTGACTAGAGAATTGAATGTTTCTCCCTTATTGTGTTGACAGACATCACATTCAACTACAAAGGTGTGGGCATCTTGTTTCATACCATCCTAGAAAAAGGAATGCTTGACCCGTTCATAGGTTTTGGTAAACCATGAATGACCATTTGTGGGCACTGGATGAAGCATGAAGCTCAAAAAGCACCATGGATTTAAGTTACGTTTTTTTTCTTAAATACAAATGTTCTTTGTAGTGAATCTCTTCACTTTTCTAAGAGTACCCTAGATAAGTTGGATAATGATGTTGCAATTGTTGGATCAGGTGAGAAATTTTGGGGTCTTGTAGCCAGTCTTTGTAAACGGCTTGGAGCCAATTAAGTATAATGAAGAAGAAGGAAAATAGGGACCCTTCTTCTTCATACTTCCTAGAAAGAGTGTCAACAACCACATTTTATTTTCCCTTATTGTAAATGATCTCATAATCATATCCAAGTGGATTTCTCATCCGTTTTTTTTGCTCCAGGGATGAAATTCGTTGTTCCATAAAATACTTGAGGCTATAGTGATCAATTTTAATTTGTAAGAATTTCCCCAATAGATAAGGATAGTAGAGATCCACATCATGCAAAATATCCAAAATTTCCTTTTCATGGATTGATTGGCCCAAATTTTTCTCTGAAAGTTGTTTACTGGTGAAGGTGAAACACCTTCCATATTGCACGAGCACTGCCACAATTCCTTTCTCTGAAGCATCACATTCTAGGACAAAAGTCTTTGTGAAGTCAAGAAGTGACAAGACAAGAGTCGTGCACATAGCCTCTTTCAAGATGTCAAAGGACTAATCAACTACTAGATTCCAAGTGAAATCATTCTTGTTAAGGAGAGTAGTGAGAGGTGTTGCAAATTTTCCATAATTATGAACAAACATGCAATAATATCTCGTTAAACCCAGAAAACCATGCAATATATTAAGAGTTTTAGGGTGAGGCCAATCCTACATAGTTTCAATTTTATTAGGATCCACCTGTACACCCTCCTTGCTGACAATATGACCCGGGTACTCCACTTTTGAGGATCCAAAGGAACATTTAGATTGTTTGAGGAAACGTTGGTGTTGAGAGACTATATGGAGAACTTGATCCGCATGGGAGAGATGGGCTATCCAAGTTTTATGATAGATGATAATATCATCAAATAAAACTAAGACAAAATGATGGAGAAAAGGATGAAAGACATGATTCATGAGACTTTGGAAAGTGGAGGTATCATTACATAGGCCAAAGGGAATTACCAAGAACTCATAGTGACCCTCATCAGTTATAAATGTAGTCTTGGGAATTTATTCCCATTTCATACAGATCTAGTGGTAGCTAGAATGGAGATCAAGTTTGGTGAAGTATTGAGCACCACTAAATTCATCTGATAGGTCATCAATGATAGGAATGGGAAATTTTTATTTGATTGTGAGTTTGTTGAGGGCACGAAAAATCATGATGCATGTGCCAAGTGGCTTATTTATTGAGTACCAATACCATAGTAGAAGAATAGGGACTCATACTAGGATGAATAACACCTGCTTCGATAAATTCTTGAACAATTTTATCAATTTTATGAGAGGAATGGAATGATCATGGATGCCACAGGAAGGGGGAAGTCCTTGGGGAGTGGTAAAAATAGCTTGATGTCGAGAGAGTATAGATTGGAGGTTGGGATGCACAGAGGGCGTCTCGATGGATTGAATGGAGTGGAGTTGGGAGATAATGCCAAAATGACATTTTTTGAGGAGCTTTTCCATTTGATGGAAATTGATGATCTCATAGGAGCCCATTGTGATTCCTTGGAACTTATACTATTGTCCTTCCTGCTACAATTGCATGGTTAATTTCTTAAAATCCATGGGAATGGGGACGAGAGTGCATAACCATTATGCACAGAGCACAATGTCAAAACCACCCATGTCAATAGAAAACATGTGATATTTCAAGTGATACTAACCAATTTGGAGTTGCACATTTTCACAACGTCCCCCACATTTCATGGAACTTCCATTGGTAATCTTGATTTGAAAATTATTGACTGCACAGATATAGAAATTTCTTTCATGGAAAATGAAACAATGAATAAAATTATGGTTGTTTCCATTGTCAACGAGGATGGTGACTTTCTGATTCTTAATGTAACCAATTAACTTGAGGGTTTGGGAAGCAGAGAAGCCAGTGAGGGAATTCAGTGAAATCATTGGGCCAAATTCTGGTGGATTAGAGGGTAGAGTCAAATCGATTGTTGGTGATATCTCATCCATAGGGGAAACATATTCCTCCTCTTTAGAAACATCCTCATACATGGCCATAAAAGTCTTATGTTCCTTACACTTTTGCCCTAGAAAATATTTTTCATCACAATTATAGAAAATACCCTTGATTTGGCATTCGACCATTTATGCTCAGGTTAATTTCTAAATCTTGAGGGGATTTGCAGGAGGGGAAGGATTGGTGGGTTTAGGGTGAGGAAGAAAGGAGGTTTTCTTGTTCTAGGAGGAGATAATTTATTGTTCTTCCTTGGCTTGTTTAGTAGCCTCCAACAAATTTTGGGGGCTTGCCATTAGGACATGGGAACATATTTCATCTTTTAGGCCACTAATAAATAATTATTGGAAGAAGGCATCTGAAATGCCCTCCATTTTGAATTCCAAGTGCTCAAAGGAGACAATAAAGTCTTCCACTATCCCAGACTATTTCAACTTGGTCATATAACATAAATGGTGGGTGTCGAAGTCAAAGTTTTCATAAAGATCTGCAACAAACTGTTTCCAAGCAACATACCCTTGGAGTGACTTTATACACCATTACCACAATTTTCACCATTCTAGATCCATATGGAGGATACCATAAAGAAGTTTGGACAACTCATCAGTAATTCCACACAAAGAGAAATAATGTTCCATTTGAGTGAGCTAGACTGTGGGATCTAAGCCATCAAATTTGTTCACCTCAATTCTGGGAAGGTGTAGGTCTCAAGGAAGGTGATTGGAATGAGGACCTTGGAAATGAGAAGAGTCAATGTCTTCACAATTGGAAGGCTTTTCAGAAGAGGTAGGGTTCAATGAGTGGCTCATCAATTGGTCAAGTGTGTCTTTGATGTCTTTGATGATGGCACATTGGTCCTGGAGGTTTTACATTAGGGAACTGAGCTTGCTAATGTTGGAATTGAGAGTCGTGATGTCCTCCTTGTTCTGGATGTTGTCAGAAATCAAGGTATTGATTTCCTGGGCACAGGTGGTTTCTATTTGGGAAGAGGAAAAAATGGGCAAGTGGGTCCTCATTGAAAATAAATTCCAGGTGAGGGGTATCATGGAAAACGAGGAAAAGAGAGGAATCAAATGGGATAGGTGGTAAATAAGGGTGTCAGGAAGGGTGGGTGGGACCAAAAAGAAAAATGTTGATAAGTGATAGGTACCACGATGATCATGGAGATAAGGGTAATCCAATGAGATAGGTCCCAAATAACAATTTCGGGAACAGGGTTGGATTCAAGGGAAAAAGAAAGTCTTAAAAATGATAGGTACCACAACATTCAAGGCGAAGAGAGGGATCCAATGGGATAGGTCCTTAATAAGGCTGTCACTCGGACCACTATACTCTTTTGTTTTACTTATGTAGAGTTATACTCTGTCCTAAAGAATACTACAATGACAACTTGCCCAAATTGTTAACAAGAAAAATTGTGTAGGAATGTCACAACCAGAATGCAGGAGGCAAGTTTGTGTGGTTATATATCTCTTCTTTTCTTTTTTTGTTCTATTCCTTTCCCAAGGGTTAGGATTTTTAGGGTTCCTACAAATAAGATTTTAACTTGTTCTATAACTCTTTGATATACATGCGAGGTTGAAAAATAGTACTTGGCCCAATATCTCAAGGCACCAACTAAGGGGGCACCAACTAAGGGGGCTTGAATGTACCCTTAGTCATATGACCCGATTACCCAGGTACTAGAGAGTATCTTTCTTAGTGATGTTCTCGATGTCACTATAGCAGTCAGGTAGATGATCGACTAATCTATATATTTTTCAAGAGACTTAGGGGACTCCCAATATACTTTCCAATACGTGGGAGTAATGGTCATGTATAGATTTTGTCTGATGTGGTACTACTCGAAGGGTACCAACATGGATTACAAATGTTTCCAACAAGGTGAAATGTTTGTTTCTTAGTAACCTCATGAATTGTCTATATTTCATGCATGTATGCTTCCCCACCGTAGTTTTACTCACTGAATAACAAATATTTGTGTTTTAAAGACACTGATAGTACATGTCTCTACCTTGGAAGAAAATGCTCACAATTTCCACATAGGAAAGTGTTCTAATACCACTTATTAGGTACCATATATTTTATAGTAAGTAAAAATAGAAATAATGCAGT
This sequence comes from Picea mariana, assembly GCA_032191745.1. NCBI lineage: Eukaryota > Viridiplantae > Streptophyta > Pinopsida > Pinales > Pinaceae > Picea > Picea mariana. The sequence goes on along the minus strand of JASDQU010099792.1, from coordinate 117,254 downwards.
AAATACCAGTGGAACAACAAAATGTAGAGAACCACAACACCAAAAGTGATACCTTTATTAATAGAAAGCAATGTTCACTTACCTCTTCAAGGGGGAAACCTCTAGCAAAGAAATGCTCTATTACAATAATTCTCAAGAAAATATTTCTCTTGCCTCCTACTTGTATTTATACTAATTCTATGTTCTAAATAACATTCTATAGGAAGATATTTCTAGAAGTGGAAGCTTCTATTAGGTCTTCTTACATTGACTTGTTCACATTTATTAAATATGCCTTATTAACTAACGTCGACCTTTATTACATGAAAAATATATTATTCTACCTATGTGAGGGGTTAGGGAGGTTAGGTCCCTAAAAGATACCCTTATCTGCTCAACAATCCCTCAAGCTATCCCACTTCCCTCTAGGGCTCCAACATAGGCTTGCCAAGAAATATCACTATTGGTATTCTAGGGATTATTAGTTGTAGCTAAACTTAATCAATAGCAATAATTATCATCTCACCTAATTCATGGATGTATCTTTCCATAATTCATTAAAAATGTGATCAAAGTAGTTCAATCAAGGATAATCCTCTTGATTCCCCCAACTGAATGGTATCTCACAAGGTGGTTTAAACTTATAATATTTCAACTCCCTAATAATTAGAATGACACCCAACATTAGAACTCCTCTCTTATTCCTCCCACCAAATGATATTTCACTTGCATGGACAAAAATTTAAACCTTAAGTAGCATGGAATGAAGGTACCACATATCCTTACAAGGACCCATTTACCTCCTTCATTTGCTACCCCCACTTCCCCAACAACTTGATAAAACAATATTAGTTAATAATCAAGAGACATAATTAAGGCAGTGCATGAAATTTGGGTTAAGTCACTTACTAAGGTTATTTTCCCTTCGCCTATTTAAGCCCCCTTATCTTTCCCCTCTTGTGGATTCATATCCCCCCTTCTTTTTCCCTTCTCTTAGGTAGCTAGTGACATATTTTATTAACATTCAATGTTTGGTTACAAATTACATTTTTCAGCTTATATCCATTCATCATATACATACAAAATACCAAATTAGGATATTACATTCCCCTCCCATTACATTTTCCATAACCTTCAGTGCAAATAACTATTCTTTACAACCATTTTTACATCAAAATGTCAAAACAACTACATATATGCCTCCTTCATTGCATCCTCCATCTCCCGTATTGATTCTTCATAACCATAGTGGGTCCATTGGAGCTTAACCTTCCTTATGACTCTATTCCTGAGTATAATGACCTTCCTATTCAATATTCGCAAAGGTTATACCTGGAAGTATCCTTCTGGTTCCACTTGAACCAAATTTCAATCAATGACATGGTTAGGATCATGCACACGCTTCTTCAACAACAACACATGAAACATATTATTCACTTAAATGGCAATAGTAAATGCAAACATGTATGCAATAGGTCCTATCCTATATAAGATCTCAAAAGAACCCTAATATTTGGCTACTGATTTAATGAAACTCCTCAACTTTAATGAACTTTTCTTTGGTTTAACTTTTACAAATGCATACTCCTCAAATTTAAATTCCCTTGGTATTCTACCTTTATCTACATATCTCTTTTCCATGTTTAGTGTTGCCTTTAAATTATACTTAATATTTTTCATTTTCTCTTCCATTTCTCTGAGCAATCATAGCCTAAGTACTACTCGATTTGATAGATTTTCCCCAACTAACTGAAGTATTACACTTTCTACCATACAATTCTTTAAATGGAATCATCTTCAATGAAACTCGATATCCATTATTATAAGAAAATTCTACTAATTGCAAGTAATCCTCCCACTTCAATGGATTATCCATCACATACATTCTTAACATCTCTCTCTCTCTCTCTCTCTCTCTCTCTCTCTCTCTCTCTCTTCCCATGAATTTGTGGATGATAGGTTGTACTGAAGTTCAAATTTGTACCAAAACCCTTGAATAGTCATTTCAAAACTTTCAAGCTAAGATCTAGATATCTATCTAAAATAATTACCTAGGGTATCTGTAAATTCTAACCTTGTACAATATCTTCTGCAAACTGATATTCAGAAAAGAACAGAAAATATACAATGGCAAATACAAACATTACTCAGAGATTTTTCACCTGGAAACCCAAACCGAGAAAACCAGCATATATTATATTCATACATTGTGTTACATTGTTTACAATACAATATACATATAGGAGCCAGCAGCATCCAAAACCCTAACCCAATGACCTGGATTAGTCCAAAACCCTAATTCCTTAACCGGAAATAGAAAACCATCGGCAAAAGACCATGTGACGAAAAACCACCTAATATCATGTGGTCCCGGAAATATGTCGTCTCGGTAATATGTCGTCCCGGAAATATGTCGTCCTGAAAATATGTCATCCTAGAAATATGTCGGCCCGGCAGAAATATGTCGGCCCAAAAAAAAAAATTCGGGGGCGCTGCCCCCGAACCCCTGCGCGAGGGGCTCCGCCCCCCTCTAACCCCCCTACACGCCCGATGCAGGCGCTCAAACACTCCGTCTCGTGCAAAGAATATAACACATACCCAACATTCTCCCACTTGTTGTTTTCTTTGCACACAGGGGGTTATAGAGTTACATAGTCAACAATGCCCATGGATCCTCTACACCAAGAGAACTTCTCAGTGCTCACAAATTTTGTTAATGAATCTGCAACATTCTTCAAAGTGTCTACCTTCATCAGTGATACTTTGTTTTCTTCAATCATGTCT
>JASDQU010099792.1:92514-105268 GCA_032191745.1 Picea mariana | reverse complement strand
ACAGTCGAATTGTGCTCTTTTCCTTCCGATCCGTCTTTTTCCAGTCATCTGCAGAAGTTCCTATAGGTGCAGTACCTGGATCTACCGCGATCCACTGATCTCTGTCCACCAAAAGATCTTCCATCTTGAGCTTCCACAGCTCAAAGCTTTTCCCATTAAACTTCTCGATCTCCATATTCAAATTGCTTGCCATTTCTTTTCACCTAAAAAACAATACCACAGATCTCCCACTGTAACAAGGCTTATCACAGTCCTGAGCCAAACCCTTGACAACAAAGGCGTCCCCCTGAAGCCAATAAATCTCTGATACCGAATGTAAATTCTAACCTTGTACAATATCTACTGCAAACTGATATTCAGAAAATAACAGAAAAGATACAATGGCAAATACAAACATTACTCAGAGATTTTTCACCTGGAAACCCAAACCGGGAAAACCAGCATATATTATATTCATACATTGTGTTACATTTTTTACAATACAATATACATATAGGAGCCAGTGGCATCCAAAATCCTAACACAATGACCTGGATTAGTCCAAAACCCTAATTCCTTAACTGGAAATAGAAAACCATCGGCAAAAGACCATGTGCCGAAAAACCACCTAATATCATGTGGTCCTGGAAATATGTCGTCCCGGTAATATGTCGTCCCGGAAATATGTCGTCCCGGAAATATGAGGCTTTGATTCAAGGAATTATCCTTGCATGAGAAATGAAGATAGAAAATTTGATTGTGACCGATGACTTTGAATTGGTACTAAATCAAGTCACTTAGAAATATAGGATTAAGAAGGAAAGGCTTAAATTATATTTCAAAAGAGTAAGTGAATTGATGGAGGACTTCTATTATTTTAATATTTCTTTCATTCCAAGGGATAAAAATTAGAAGGAGGATTCATTAGCATTGGCATCTTCATTGTTGAACCCAGAGTATCTTCAAGTGTTTGAAAATGATGAAGACCTAGAAAAATTTATAGTAAATGAAAATGAATATGAAGATAATGAAATTGCCTCTATGCCGAAGAATTTTGTCCAGTTCAAATCTCTTTTCACAAGAGATCATCATGCCAAAAATCACATGGAAGAAGTATCGGTCCAAAAATTTCAAGAAATGAGAAAATTCAATATTTGGACTAATAGTTCCCCAAAGTACATTAACTTGGGAGTTTATTGTACAACCGAAGAAGTTGATCAGTATGTCACCCTCTTCAAAGAATATCTTGATGTTTTTGCATGGATTTATGTTGATTTAAAGGTATATGATAAAACAATATTTCATCACGTCATCCCATTAAGAGAAGGAGAAAAACCTGTCAAGAAGAAAATAAGGATGATGAATCATGTTGATTAAGGTTGGTTGTCATTGATGTCAACCCTTGAAGAAATCTCCGTAGCACAAAGGTTGGGTAATAGACCCAATATTGTTTGATGTAAAGATGACTCATTATTGTCTTGTCATGGTTGATAATAAGTAGAAATGGATGAACTCCAAAGTGGTCCCCTTATGGTAAAATCCCTCACAGGAAGACGCTTTGTGGATTGAGTTATCCTAGAAGTATGGTTAGAGAAACCATGCTTATTTGTGGAATAATGAGATGAACTCCAGTGAATTTGTCAGTGAAACTATCCTAGATGGATATTTCTTTTCATTCCATTTCTGGTGGTATGTGGAGCGTCACATAACTCCTCATAGTTAGAAAGTTATGGCCATGAGAAGTTGGAGAACCCAGGTTTGGATAATGTACCAAAGTTTGTTTGATGGATAACGGTATGTGTTTTGATATATTTTCAAGTAATACTATTCTATATGGATATTACATGTCATTCCATTTCTGGTGGTATGTGGAATGTCACATAACTCCTCACGGTTTGAGAGTTATGGCCTTACGAAGTTGGAGGACCCTCATATGTCATCTAGAAGCCCCAAAAGGTCAAAGTAGTCAAAGTGGTTTAAGAGATTTTAGAAGGTAAATAATAAAGTGAAGTGATGAGTTTACTATAATTCAAAGTGAATACAAAATAAATTAATTCAATAACAAATTTAATGGAGAAATTAGAAGTGGGTTAACCCTAAAATAAGGAAAGTGGGCAAAGTGACCTAGAAGATGTTTTTAAGGAAGCTACTTGGAGAGTATAAATAAGAGGCAAGGCTCTCCCATTTAAGACACACTTGAGAATATTGAATACCTATAGGTGTCTGAGGTAACCAAAGGATATCTAAGCCTAATTTCTAAGGGAAGGTGAAGAAAAGAAGACCGGAATTCAAGGAAGGATAAATTCTTTTGATGATGCTTTCTAAGGTATGTTATTTAGAGGTCATCTCACCATTTTCGCGTCTAGAATGATTCAGACTGTGAAATTTCTATTCCATTGAGGAAACATATCCAAGTATCTGTCATAAAAAAATCATCTTTTGGGTCATTTTATTTTTGGAGTTACACTCCGTGGAAAATAGGGTTTGTGGCTAGTCCTCAAACTAGTCAAAAACAAGTGTTTTAGGTAAAAACGTCATAACTTCTTCATAACATATCCAAATTTAGTAAGAAATTTTTTTTTGGTTATATTACAGTCTATAGTATTCTGTGTATAAGTTTCATATCGATTCAACAAATATTCCATGTGGGGCACGCTCTACACGGTCACTCTCTAGAATAAGCCAAAATTTAGCAAGGTATGCCATTTTTGCTATAAATCATTTTATGAGAGGTTACAAGTAGTGACACCTGGAGGCATTGCATAAAACACACTGAAGAAAATTGTTTATCAGTTTCATATCTTTATTTATTACAGGTACAAAGTTATGATCCTTTCAAGTTAGGGTTGTTGACTAATCCAAAACTAGTCATGTGAGACTAAATAAGAGTTTGATGAAGATGCTAGTCTCTTGTTGTCAAATTTAAGGAAGGTTTGCAGGCATGTGATCATATACACTAGTTCTATTACATATTTACAAATCATATTTGAATGATGAAATTGATGAGGCCTTTTGGTTAAGGTACATGGTTGAAACAAGTAGTTGATGAGTTGGCACATACATGAGGTGTATAGTTGATTATGTTGGTACATATTGATGAGTCATAGTTGATGAGTAGTTGACACATGATTGGTACATACTTGGTACATGGTTGGATGCACTTGTTTATGCTACAGGTTGATTACAGGTTGTTTGGTACAGGTTGGTGCATGGTTGATGCACTTGTTTATGGTACAGGTTGAGGTACAGGTTGATGCATGGTTTAGATTTATTGGTACAGGTTTACAGTGGTATATCTCATAATGATAGTGTGACAGTGGCTCCATCATTCTACTTCTACTTCAGGTCAGTTGGACAGGGAAAGGAAATATGGTTGTATCCACCTTCCAGTTGTAGTCGGAGAACATAGGGGGTTGTAGCCTCCTTCTGGTTGTAACCAGAGAATTGGGGATTTGGATCTTCCCTTAGGTTGTAGCCTGAGAAAATAGGGGGTTGGAGCCTCCTTCCAGTTGCATCTGAAAACAAAGGAATTTTGTGCTTCCAATGAATGTAATTATTCAAGACATAAAGATAAAGCATTATGTGGTTTTCTCCTACTTTGGGTTTCCACGTAAAACACTGGTGTACTGTGTATGTGTATGATTGTTCATTTCTTCATTGATTATTTACTCTGCAATTATTGGATGATAATGATACATCGATATAACACTTGGATTATATGGTTAAAAATGATTAAATTTCTATACTACTGATTCACCCCCCCTCTCAGTAATCCAACAATTGGAATCAGAGCAGGTTCCTTTAGAAATCAGTTTAACCACTAAAAGGTAGATCATGGAGAGAAACAACTTGTATAAAAATGGAATACCACAGTTTTATGCACAAAAGTATGTTTTTTGAAGCATAAGGATGAAGACATATATACATGCATAGGGATTTTGAGTTTGGCAATCAATTGTAGATGGATACACAACACCAACAGTTCCACCAACAAATGACAAAGCAGTGAAACTTGGTGAGAATAATTTCAAAGCCAAAAATGAACTTTTGAATGGTCACAGTGATACGGTATTCACTAAATTTGCACATTGTAAATCCACTAAAGAGATTTCGGACACGCTTCGAAATATTTATGAAGGAGATACAAAGGCCAAAGCAGCAAAGCTTCAAACTTACAAAGGTCAGTTTGAACAACTAAAAATGAAGGAAGATGAAAATATTGTAGCCTACTTCTTACGAGTCGATGAAACAGTGAATGCAATCATAGGATTGGGAGAAGAAATCAAAGAATCTATAATTGTTCAAAAGGTACTAGGATATCTTCCTATGAGATTCAACCCTAAGATATCAACATGAGAAGAAAGATCGGATCTAAACTCAATAAGCATGGATGAAATGCATGGAATCTTCATAGCATATGAAATGAAAACTAAACAGGAAAATCCAGATGTTAAAGAAACAACCTTCAAAGCATCCAAAAGATCAAAGAAAAATAAATAGCAACAAGAAGAGTATAGCAGCAATAGTGATGTTTCAGAAGATGATGAAGAAGTGGCTAACTTCGTTAAAAGACTGAACAAGGGAACCAACGATAGGTATAGAGGTAAGATTCCTTTAATTTGTTTTAATTGTGATGGTATTGGTCATTTTGCTAACAAATTTCCTCATAAGAAAAAGAGAAAAGATGAAGGTTACTCAAAAGAAAAACACACATATAAAGGGAAAAGAACTACAAAGAAAGTTTTCAAGAAAAGATTATGCACCAAAGAAGACAACTCATCATCAAATGAAGATGAAGTCAGTGACCGTGAGACAGGAAGAGTTCTATTCGTGGCAGTAAAAGACTCTGACAAAGAAGACTCTGAAGAAGCCAAAGAAGGATATGAAGAAGTCGAAGAAGAATTTAAAGAGGAAAAAGTTGACTATTGAGAAGAATTAATGTGTGCCATAGAAGTTATCAGAAGAGAAAAGAAGAAAAAAAAGAAACTACAAGCAGAACTAGACAAGAAAAAGGACACTCGAGAACTAGAACAAATGATCACAAAATTGAAGGTTCAAATAGAAGAAGACAAAAAAATTGAAGAAGCACTCAAAGAACATCTAGAGGAAAAGGACAAGATCATTGGAAACTTGGAAGCAGAGATTATCACACTAAGAAAGGACATTCAAAAGAAAAATATGCAGAATAGCTCAAAAGTTCTGGATGACATTATCAACAACCAAAAATATCATCTTGATAAGTCTAGACCTGGATACAACCAGACAGAAAAGGGATCAAGCTCCAAAACAACAAAGCAAGAAACAAATCCAAAAAGCTATGCAGAAACAATCAAAGGGGATAGGAAGATATACAAGGAAGACTACAGGGACACTCCTCCACCAAGAAGATTCAGAATTCAGAATCAACAACAAACAGATAGGCCTCAAGAAGAAGAAGGATTCATAAGAGAACCTCCTTTTAGAAGATCTTCAACTCCCAGGTATCAAACTATATTTTTTGGTTTTTGTTATGCATGTAATAATTTTGGACATAAAGTTGTGAATTGCAGAGCTAACAACAAGAACAATAACAACTTTAAGAGTCATACACAAAGGAGTCATTCAACAAGGCTTAGTGAAACACAAAGAAGAAGTTACAACATGTTTGAATCTTTAAGAACTGAAGTGGAATGTTACAAATGCAACAATTTTGGACACGTGGCCAAATATTGCAGAATGACAGTCCCTCATAAAGAACCCCAACAGAATAACAACAGTCACAGACAAGAACCTCAAAACATGACATGGATAAGAAAGCAAGATCAGTATAGCAATGAAGAATGCACAGTTGCTCTACAAGCTAAGCAGAAGAAACATGGTTGGTATGTTGACAGTGGGTGTTCAAAACACATGACAGATGATAGAGACAAATTTCTTACATTACGAAAGGAAAGAAATGGATCAGTCTCCTTTTGAAATGATAATTCAGCCAAAATCATTGGAAAAGGCACAGTCTGAATTGGGAACAAGAACAAAAAGGCCCAAAATGTTATACTGGTAGAAGATATGAAACATAATCTTCTAAGTGTGAGTCAAATGTGTGACCAAGGTCATAAAGTTACTTTCGATTCACAAAAGTGTGAGATAAGAAGAGAAGGTTCAGGTAAATTGGTCGATACAACTGCAAGAACTTCAAACAACATATATGTGTTAAGTGAAATTGGAAATGAAAAGTGTTGTCTAGGAAAGGAAGATGAAATTTGCCTATGGCACAAAAGAATGGGTCACATGCATTTTGATAACCTTGTCAAAGTAAGAAAAAGAGAAGTAGTCAAAAAAATGCCTCAGATCATGAAACCAACCAACACTTTATGCAAGCATTGTCAACAAGGAAAGCAAACAAAGACCAGGTTCAAATCAAAGGAATATTCAACAACAAGACCACTGGAAATTGTGCATACTGATCTAGTTGGACCAACTACAACAAAGGGCTTAAAAGGTGAGAGATAATTTATGTTATTAATTGATGATTATACAAGAATGACTGCAGTTTGTTTTCTCAAGAACAAGTCAGAAGCTTTTGAAAACTTCAAGATCTACAAGGAAATGGTTGAAAATGAGATGGCTTCAATAATCAAATTCTTGAGATCTGATAATGGAGGAGATTTCACTTCAAAGGAATTTATCGACTACTGCAGCTATCATGGAATAAAAATGCAATTCTTCGTTGCTAGGACACCTCAACAGAATGGAGTTCTTGAGAGAAAGAACAAGACAGCATAGGAAATGGCTCGAACAATGTTAATGGATTCCAAATTGACATATATATTTTGGACACAAGCAGTGCATACAACAGTTCACATTTAAAACAGAGTAATGCTCAGAAACAACACTGATAAAACTCCCTACGAGCTATGGAAAGGAATACCAACAAATGTGAAGCACTTCGGAGTTTTTGGAAGCAAATGCTACATCAAAAGAGAAGATGGAAGGATGAGAAAGTTTGACTCTTGTGTGGACAAAGGAGTACATGTTGGTTACTCAAGTACAAGGAAATAATACAAGTGTTACAATCTAAGATTGAACAAATTTGTGGAAAGCATCAATGTAACAATTGATGAAATAGGCAGACCAGAATCAAAGGAAGAAGAAAATAAATAAATGGAACAACTTTTTGATGAAGAAGCAGAAGATGAAGTAGAAGAGGAAGATGAAGAGAATTTGATAGAAATAGAAGAGCAAGTTCAACAAGTATCTCCAAAGACATCTAGCAGACGAGTACATAAGAATCATCCTTCAGATCAGATTATTGGAAACAAAGATGTAGGAGTTGGGACTAGAAGAAAAATACGTTCACCAGGACAAACACACCTAGCACTCTTATCTACAATTGAACCAAATTGTTTTGAAGAATCCAACAAGGATGAATTTTGGAATAAGGCCATGAATGAAGAATTGCATCAAATAGAGAAAAATGACACTTGGGAATTGGTTCCAAGACCAAAGAATAAGAATGTGATCGGCACAAAGTGGGTCTTCAGGAATAAATTGAATGAATATGGATAGGTTACAAGGAACAAAGCTAGATTGGTATGTAAAGGATATACACATATTGAAGGAATCGACTTTGAAGAGACATTTGCCCTAGTTGTCGGAATGGAAGCAATATGTTTTCTTTTAGCGTATGCATGCTCCAAAAATGTTAAAGTATATTAGATGGACGTAAAATCAACTTTTCTGAATGGGGAACTTGAAGAAGAAGTCTACATTGAACAACCAAAAGGATTTCAGTTTTCAGAGAACGCATATTATGTGTGTAAATTAAAGAAGGCATTGTATGGTGTAAAACAAGCTCCTAGAGCATGGTACTCTAGACTCGATAAGTATCTACAGCAAACAGTGTTCAGAAAAGGAAGTTCGGACAATAACCTCTACATCAAGGTAAGTGAAGGTAATATTTTATTAATTGAAGTTTATGTTGATGATATTATTTTTGGTAGTGATGATGACAAGTTAAGCCAGAAATTTGCAAAAGATATGCAGAATGAATTTGAAATGTCATTACTTGGAGAACTATCCTTCTTTTTGGGACTTCAGATACGTCAAAGAAACCAAAAAATCTTTATTTCTCAAACCAAGTATATCATATAAATGTTAAATAGGTTCGGAATGGAATATTGCAAACCAGTTATCACTCCCATGCAAACTAGTTTCAAGTTGAGCAAAGATGATGATTCGAAGCCTACAGATTAGAGGCAATACAGGCCAATTATTGGCATCCTACTATATGTCACATCATCCAGACCATATGTAATGCAGGCAATTGGACAGGTGGCATGATTTGAAGTAGCACCAAAGGAGTCACATGTGTTAGCAGTGAAGAGGATTTTCAGATATCTCAAAGGAACATAAGAGTTTGGATAATGGTATCCAAAAGGAAAGGATCTATCACTTATTGCCTACACAGATGCAAATTCGGTAGGTTGTATTGATGACAAACGAAGCACCAGTGGAGCAACATTCTACTTGGGTGAGTGTTTAGTATCATGGCTAAGCAAGAAACAATCATCAACATCTTTATCTATAGCCAAGGTGTAGTATATTGCAGCAACATCATGTTGTACACAGGTTCTTTGGATGAAACAAAATCTAACAAATATACAGGTTGAGTATGTTGGCATCAGAAGTCACTCCTCGATTGTAGCAGGAGCAGAGCCCAATGCCCATCAGTTTAAATGTCATGATTTGTTGATAAAGGGTGATGAATGGAAGTAAACTCAGAACAATATCATTCTAACTCATAAAACTGGGCTGGAACAGGTAAGACATGTGAGGTCTTGATCTAATTTAAGCCAATAATTTTTCATAGTAGTGAGTAAGTGGAGGGAAAAACAAAGGAAATAAAGTTTGCTCCAGACATCTGGTCTTTCAGTAGCCTTTAAAAGGATGAAAAATCACAAATATGAGATCCTCTCAGATCTGAGAAACTTCAAGAAAATTAAGATGTTGCAAAACTAATATAACCAAACATACATTATATAGTCATTACAACACTCGACTGGATCGTCCATGCTCAGGGTCTTAAGATTCAGAGGAAAAAGGGGAGGAAGATGTTGGCTTCCATTAAACAAGAAGTCTCAAATATCAATCTATAACCAGGGAACCAGAGGCCTCGTTAAAGCTTTACAATAGGGAGCTTAGCTCTACCATCCATGATTACAAAATATGAAAACTGAGTCTATATACTCAGATCAATTCGCCTCCTTTGCAGCAGGAAGGTAGCTAAGACATTAAAGTCCAAATTAGCGTGTGCAAGCTCCTCAGTCAAACCTGGACGAAACTTCTTTGTCAAATGCCACCTTAACTCAACATGTCTCTTGCAAGGGGACCTACATACAAGGGTACCACGAGCTGATTGCTCCAGGATTCCCATACCTTCCATTCATGGCTCAAGATGAAGTTTCATCTACCTGCTCGATTTTCATTAATTGCTTCCCCAGAAAGTGCTCGAGACGATATGCTTAGGAGAAGACCACGTGCCTGCCCTCTAAGGCTTGGAGGTTAGCCTCCCTCTCTTTTGGAACCACCACCAATGTATCCCAGGGCCATGACCTGGTGCCCTTCTCCAAGGGTGTTTCGGCATTTTTTCTTTCATGGGTTTCTACTTCCCCTGCCTTCAAATTTCCTAGTGCCCAAACCTACGAAACAACCCTCCAGGATCGACAGTTGGATCGACTTCTAAAACTGACAGCCATGATCATTTTTCCATCAAACAACCCTGGCCCTAGGATCATGGGCCCAACACTAAAGGCTCTTTTTCATTTCATGATTTGGGGATGGCAAGGAGCTGGCCCCTTGTCCTTCAGACTCCCGGTAGCTGAAATGCCGAAATGGCTTTTCGCATTTCACGTTTTGGGGTTTCCTAATGCAGTGGAAGAGAGAGACCCCATGTCTTTCAAAGTCTCGGTAGCCGAAACACTGAAACGGCTAATCATTTCGCATTTTGGAGTTTCCCGATGTAGTGGAAGAGAGACCCCGTGTCTTTTGAAATCCTGGTAGCCGAAATGCCGAAATGGCTGATCATTTCACGTTTCGGGTTTCGGCGATTCCAGATGCAGTGAAGGAGCCACCCCTTGTCTTTCAAAGTCCTGGTAGCCGAAATGCCGAAACGGTTCTTGCGGGGCTTCTACATTTTTTGTTTCGTGTTTCGGCAATTCCTGATGCAGTGGAGGAGTGGCCCCTTGTCTTTCAAAGTCTCGATAGCTGGAATGTTGAAATGGCTCTTGGGGGGCTTTTACATTTTGTGTTTCGGGTTTCAGTGATTCCCGATGCAGCGGAGGAGCGACCCCTTGTCTTTCAAAGTCCCGGTAGCCGAAATGCTGAAACAACTCCTGGGGGGATTTTACATTTCACGTTTCGGGTTTCGACGATTCTTGATGCAGTGGAGGAGCCACCCCTTGTCTTTCAAAGTCCTGATAGCCGAAATCGCGACCAAGCCCGATCAAGAGACATGTGTCTCAACTGGATCGGACGACCATGATCATTTCATGACTTTGGCCATAAGAGATGATTCCATGCACTAAACCTCGTGCAACTCTACGAGTCAAGTTTACCCAATGACCATCAATATGCTCCATCTATGGATCCTTTCCATTGAAAACAAAATGCCCACTCACTTGATTTTAAGCCCGAAATGGACTTCTTCTGTGTGTTGCGCTTGGCGCTCATGACTGCGACCTTTGAATAAAATGCATTTGATGGGTTTTAAACCGCATTTCTACGCATTTACACCAAGGGCCCAAAATCTGAGAGAAACACCCCGCTTGCAAGAATTGGCGCTAACAATGAGGAAGCATGATAAGAGGACAGTTTAGTCAGGGGGAGAAACCCTAGATGGAAAGATACCTTTGTCATTGATGACAAAGGGGGAGAGATTTATCAGATGCAGAGGATAGAGGCAGAGGACAGAGGCATGGTTCTAGGGGGCACAGATTTATCAAATACAGAGGACAGAGGCATGGTTCCAGGGGGAGTGATATAGTGGGAACCTCTACGGAATACACCAAGGGTCTAAATGTTAGGTAGAGATAATCATCTAGAGTCTCCTACTTTTAATCACTATCCCAACATTACCCCACAATCATACATAAAAGACAAGAGAGAGGGATCCGGTAGGCCTACCTTAAACTCTGCGTCCGGTGTTGATCCCTTTGTGCTTGGTTTTTTTCTGACTGCAAATCTCCTCCCAAGGCTGACCTACATTCATCAAAAGACAAACAAGAAACTACAACCATGCATTCTATATATGGATTAGTGGGTTAGACATCATAAACAAGAAATTTAAACAAATCATAAAGATTTAAGACATCATTTGGTAGGACGGAAAAAGTACTTCTTTATATTAACCTCACAAAAATTCACTTACAACCTAAGACCGGCACTGCTCCTCGAACTTGGTCTTGGGCTCCTCTTCACCATGCACCAACTGATTCCACATCTTCTTCTCCTCTTAAGTTCTTTCTAGGAAAATGGCAAGGGCTTGCAATTGGGGAAAAAAGGGGAAATGATAAAATGGGTAGAGTTTCTTTGCTCTCGTGCTTCCCTTTGAAATAGGACCCCAAACCCTTATTTTATAGGCCAAAAGAGATAGTAACGGTTGGGGTAACTGGCTATGGGTGGTCAAACGGTTAAGTAACGGCCCGAAAACTAGTATCCTATGCAATTTTCATTTTTTCATGATATTATGTGAGTGTACGCGGGTTGTAGTGTCTCAGCAAGCATGTGTACACGGGTAGTAATGGTGTAGGGCGTGTACACCTTCAAAACAATGGTTTTTAGAAGAGTTGTTTAGTGATGGCTTGGAAAAGATAGCAAGTTAGATGGCCTGATGCCAGGTATGCATGTCTGGTGCAATTTAGGGTTATAACAAGGAGCATGAGTAATATGATTTTAGTATTGCATCTGAGCGTTTCCATCAATGCCAAAGGGGGAGATTGTTGATTAAGGTTGGTTATCATTGATGTCAACCCTTGAAGAAAGCCTCGTAGCACAAAGGTTGGATAATAGACCCAAGATTGTTTGATGTAAAGATGACTCATTATTTTCTTGTCATGTTTGATAATAAGTAGAAATAGATGAACTCTAATGTGGTCTCCTTATGGTGAAAGCCCTCACGGGAAGATGCTTTGTGGATTGAGTTATCCTAGAAGTATGGTTAGAGAACCCATGCTTATTTGTGGAATAATGAGATGAACGCCAATGAATTTTTCAATGAAACTATCCTAGATGGATAGTTCTTTTCATGTCATTTTCGGTGGTATGTGGAACGTCACATAACTCCTCATGTTTAGAGAGTTATGGCCATGAGAAGTTGGAGAACCCAGGTTTGGGTAATGGACCCAAGTTTGTTTGATGGATAAAGGTATGATTTTTGATATATTTTCAGGTAATACTATTCTATATGGATAGTACATGTCATTCCATTTCTGGTGGTATGTGGAACGTCACATAACTCCTCACGGTTTGAGAGTTATGGCCTTAGGAAGTTGGAGGATCCTCATATGTCATCTAGAATCCCCAAAAGGTCAAAGTAGTCAAAGTGGTTTAAGATATTTTAAAAGTTAAATAATAAAGTGAAGTGATGAGTGTACTATAATTCAAAGTGAATACAAAATAAATTAATTCAATAATAAATTTAATGGAGAAATTAGAAGTGGGTTAACCCTAAAATAAGGAAAGTGGGCAAAGTGACCTAGAAGATGTTTTTAAGGAAGCTACTTGGAGAGTATAAATAAGA
>JASDQU010099792.1:63005-92486 GCA_032191745.1 Picea mariana | reverse complement strand
AATATTAAATACCTATAGGTGTCTGAGGTAACCAAAGAATATCTAAGCCGAATTTATGAGCGAAGGTGAAGAAAATAACGCTGGAATTCAAGGAAGGATACATTCTTTTGATGATGCTTTCTAAGGTATGTTATTTACAGGTCATCTCACCATTTTCGCAATAACTATTTTTATATAATGATTCAGACCGTGAAATTTCTATGCCATTGAGGAAACATATCCAAGTATCCGTGGTAAAAAATTCAGCTTGTCGGTCATTGTATTTTTGGAGTTACACTCCATGGAAAATAGGGTTTGTGGCTAGTCCTGAAACTAGTTGGAATAAAGGGTTTGTGGCTAGTCCTGAATATATTATTCCAACTTTCTTCAATGGGAAACACTTTAAAATCTTCTTTGCTTAAAATTTTCTCTTCTCTTTGTACATAGTTTTTCATTTATTCTATACATCCTTATTGTTTCAACTCCATTACCCAAAGGATGAAACATTTAGTCATGAAGATTTTGGATTCTTGACAACTCTCAAGGGGTTATCATCCCACAGTTGTAGCCAGTTGTTGAACCCATTTTGTGCTTCTTCCACCTCCCAACTTATTCTATTTTCCCACCTCTTTTAATACACTTTCTTTCCCTCTTCTATATTTTCCCTTTTCCCATTTTCTTTGTGTCCCTTCTTTTTCCCTTTCTTGGAACTACTATACTTAGTCAATTTTGACATTCACGGACCTTTGAACTCAGGGACTCTCGCACTTGCATTATGATCCATTCACCTATGTATAACCCCTCCCAACACTTAGAATGATTTTTCGTTTCAGACTTTCAGACTTTCAGACCTGCGGACCTACTGATCCAATACTTAGCCATTTCATACACTCGGACTTTCAGACTTGCGAACTTTCATACTTGTATATATGCATTTTCATACTAACCACAAACCCTGATTCTCTGCCATTACTTGATATTTCACATTTTTTGATGTCACATGTATTTTTATCCCTACGGACCCAACCACCAATTTTTTTGTTGAAGTGGTCATTAATTAATGATGCTAATACTGAGGCTAGTAATAGTTATTTCATGTTAATATTTCCATAAAAAGAAATCTAACTCAAGTTAATTTTAATGTGAAAAATAACAGTTCAAGAAAAACATGGAAAGCTTCGTTGGTACAACCATGAGAAAACAATTGTTCTATGGGGATACTTTGAACCTCTTTGCTAGGGAAGATCAGAATTATCATTGGTCCCACTTCTACTAGCATTACTCAAAATTGTTGGATAGATAAGAGAAAAAAGTATGGACCTCAAGAATAGTTCTCATGGAATGTGTTCCATAAGTCTTTGAGTGCAAGGATATTGTCACTTGGTGCATCGATAAGCTCATTCAAAATAGAAGAGTCATCACATTGCAGAATATTTCTCCTATCTCATTGGCTCCTTCAATATTTAGAGAAATGTTGAAATTGCCAGAGCCGAACCTGGTCTATAAAGGAGAGGAAGCTAGAAACTTCCTAAAAATAAATAACAAAGGAATAGATATTCTTCAAGAATATTTGCATGACCTTGTGACAATGCCTAAAAACATATCAAGAACTCAAGTAAGTTCTTTAAAGAATCTGCATAAGGAAATTTCCTAGTTATTTACTCGAAATGTTGGCCAGGATTCTACAGAAACAATTCCTCGAGTGGAATTACACATATTGCATTTTGTGGTTCATTAAAATGTTATCTTTGATTGGGAAAAGATAATCTTGAATGAAATCACAACACAACTGACTAATTTCAAGTCTGATAAAAGTTTTAATATGTCATATTATTTGATATTTTATATTACATAATTTCACACTTTTGAGGTTTTGAACATTTCCTGGAGAATTAAAATAAAGTTGGACCCTGTGACTATGTGGTACCAAGTCCTATGGAGGCAGAGACTCGGCCATCATTTTTATGAGTTTTATTCATATTTCGTATCTAAATTCAAGAAATTGTTATTTGGGGAAGATACTTTGCGGTTATCATTGGAAGCAACAACTTTTCTTATGGAAAAGGGAGTTCTGGAGAAAATGGAAGATTATAACGTCATCGGGGTTTTCTCCTCTATTGAAAAACCTATCTTCCTTCCCTATTATATATTCTCATAAGTCGTTTTTCATTGAAATAGCCTAGCAATATAAATTATGGTTCCAAGGTTATCTGAGAAAAGGAAAAAGCAATTCATACCTCTCCCATGGAAAGTTGGTGAAGTTCTTCTCTGGGGAATTTCCAAAATAGATTAATATGTTGCTTATTTCAAGAATTATGACCTAAAATCCATAGAGGAAATCAAGGGTTTCAACCTGAATCATCTTTTTTATAACCATTTTCTTTCAGTCGGGCTCAGCCCTGCACTTTTAAATTTAGTCATCAATAAAGAAGAAGAAAATGCCAGTCACCATCCTAGTGATCAAGAAGTAGACATAAATTCTGAAGATATAGAAACTGTCATAAGAACTACATAGAATAATAAAGAAAGAGGTAAACCCTCGAATGATAAAAATGTCTAATCACAGGATGTCTCTAGAAGAAGTTCCTTACAAAAGGAAAATCATCAACTAGGACCATCCCATACGAGAAAAATACATAGAAATAATTCAAGAGATGATGAAAAGAGGAACCCTCCTAAAGGGAACCTGGAAAATCCCCATAAGTTAAAGGAAAAAATAAAAAGAACTAATTCATAGTAAGAAGGGGATGAAACACATTCTCAAGAAGATGATTTTCTATTGGATAACATGGATTTAGATGTAGATATTGAAAATGTTACTTTCCTAGATGTAGAAGTATGAGCTCGATAAAATGTAGAGCCTGTCTCCACACTCATGATTAAGGGGAGACATTTTCTGATGAGAAAACATTTGTTGTACAAAATGCATCTTTTGATAAGGAATCTAAGAAATTAGTTTTCGAAAGAACTACAAAGAGTGAGAGCGGGAAGATATGGTCCACCATTGATACTAGATATATGTTACCTTCCAAGTTATCATCCATTCATAAAGTTACAAGGGATGCACTTGATGTTTTAATTGCACACACGGAATAAGAGAATTCCCAGTTGAAAGAAAAAATTAAATAATTGGAGGCAACCCTCATGCCTCCACCTATTCTGGCTTCTCCCATTGTTATGATTCATCCTAGAAAGGATCTTCAACAAAACCCAAAATCAAGTTCAAGGGTCAAAGGAATTTCCAGTTTAATCATGGCAACCCGACATGTGGTTGAACAAAATATTAAGAAAATAATGTCATTAATTATAGAACGGTGGGATATGGAAAAGATTTTTGCTTCTCTTGGTTTAAGAATTTAAAATACCAAAGAATATTTAAACTCAGATTTGAAAAACGATGAAGGGTTATACACTGATGAAGTTGTGATGTTTACAACTAGAGTTTCGGCAATGACAGAGTAGAGAAGAAAGCAAGAAAATCTACCTTCTCTGAGCCACATAAAACAATTGAAATCATGTTGGATGGAAAGAATTAATTTGTTAAAAGGTCCATTGAAGTCATGGACCCTAAGTATGTTTCAAATTCTATGCTGATGACTCAGCAACATTTTGAAGAGAAAATTGAAGAATTTAAAATGATGTCGGTTGAAAAGTTTGATAATATGATGTAATTTACACATGATGGCATTGACAATTGGCTTGTCGAGTACACAAATAAAAATGAAGACATTGAAAATATATTACAAAATTTATCTATTGATCTTAGGGAAATTGAAAAGGAATTGTTTAATGTTAATATGAAACAAGAGGTAATCGTTTCTCCAATGAGGGTCTTTATTCAAGAATGGTTGAATAAATCAGTTGCCAAGATTTTTGAAATTCTAGCGGAGGTAGTTATGATTGGTAACCAAACCGCAACCAACAAGAGTATAAAGGAAGCGGCAACAAGAAAATGAAAAGAGAGAGATACCATCATAGTAAGTCTATGTTGATCATATGCTTCTTTTTTTTATCAGTTTTCATCTCGTTATTCTTCTTCTTTGAATAGAAAGGTATAACTAAATTCAGATAACTTTCTCTTTGTCTTCTTACCAGATTTTGTTGTTCGACATCAACCCACTTTATACCTTCTACTTTCTATATTCTTGAATATGTTTTCTTTATGGTCCACAGGAGCCCCAATCCCAGTCCTTTGGACAAACTCCTTTAAATTTCAAAGCATTGTAATAGAATTTATCATTTTTGAGAAATCCCAGAGAACTAATTCAGGATCATTTTTTAATGTATTTTATAACTCTAAGTTCTTAGTATAAATTATTTGAAATCAATCCATCATAATCTTCTTTTGAGCTATACAAGTTTTTACTCTATAAAAGTCCTCTTATGCGTCTAGACCATCTTCTCTTATTTTGATGTGATCATAAATCTTTATTTTCACTATGATGGATGTGAGGATTTTTTTTTTTTTTTTCTGCAATGTGTGATGTGTGAGATTCCTAGTCCTTTCTCAGTAATTCTCTTTTATAAATCTTTTATTTTTCATCATTTTAATCTATCTTTGAGAATAAAATATTGGACCATTTTAGGGTCCTATATTATTTCTTGATCTTGAAGTTATTAAGAATATCATAAGTCAAAGAGGAATACCCCTCTATAAAAACGTAGGAGGATTTATATCCTCGTGAGGTTGTCATTTTGATCCTGACGGATTCAAGTGTCAACAAGAGCTGGTTTTCTTTCCCTTTCCTTTCCACTACTTCTTCCCTTCATTGGAAGTTCCTTGCTAATTTGTTTTCCTATAACTACTAGGTTGTCCTTTATTCTTCTCCATCTCCAGATGTTTTGATTTCACACAATATTTATTCATGGTCTTAGGTTTAAACATCATCACTTGACTCCTTGATCCAAGAGGATCTCCACATGGAAAATTCCTACTTTGCACACCATGGGATAAATAATTAAAAAGTTTGATGATAGGTGGCAAAGTTTAAAATAAATAATTAATGTTCATGAATGATTTAATTAAATTGTAAAAATGATTAATACTTGGAATGAGTATGAGAAACTCATGTATTAGTCATCCAAATTGGAAAAGGGAGGAATACTTGGGGTGATTGGAAATCACGCATATTATTTGTAAAAATGGGAAATTAGTCATCGATGTTTCGAATCCGAATTGGGATTCATCATCAGGACTAATCGTCAATTACAAAGCTTGTTGATCTTGGTCAATTAATAGTAGATGTAGGACAGTTTTGAGATTTTAATTAGGTTGGCTATCTGTAACACCCTATTTCTAGAACTAAGGCAAAATTAAAAACAATTTGGAGTTAATAAATGATGATAATTAAGGTAATTGATAATGTTTCATAATTCTAGGTTTTTGATAATATTATATATTAAGTCTAGGAATTTATTAGTGTTGAGTTATAAATATAAAGGTCTAGGGTTAGAATTAGATTGATTTTAATTTATTTATTAATAGTACTAAGGTTTCTTAAATGGATTTAAGTTTAGGTATTATGTTTAAGAATTAGTTTTAAGTGATTATAAGTTTAGTTTTAAGAATTAGTTATAAGTGATTATAGTTTAGTTTAAGAATTAGTTTTAAGTGATTATAAGTTTAGTTTAAGAATTAATTCAAGTTATTATAGTTTTTAGTTTCCTAGTAAAAATACACAAACTTACACTTAAAAACTATAATAACGTTGATAACAAAAATGACACCAACTGTGGATTATCTGGCAAAAAACCTCGAAACTACTCACCACAAAAATTTGAAAATGGGAAATTAGTTTTATGTGAGAATCCAACTCAGAAATTAGTTTCCTAATTTTAAGGGGAAATTAGTTTCCTAGTCTTAAGGAGCAAGTTAAGGGTCTCGTGAGATTGTTTGGACTCTTCATCACTTTATTACAAGTGGTTTCCTAGTCTCAAGGAGGAAGTTAAGGGTCTTCCAAGTTGGTTGAGAAGATTTCTCATTTTTTTCCTTTAGTGGTTATTAGTTTTCTCACTTTTGTCCTTGAGTGGTTATTAGTTTTCTCACTTTTGTCCTTGAGTGGTTATTAGATTCTAAATTTTTGGATATTGTCTCCATGAATGTGGAGACTAAGAAAATTATTTAAACCCCTTTAGTGGGAAAAATTTTAGAGGCATTTTTGGAGACTATTTTGAGATCTCTTTGAGGAGAGAATCAAGCAATCATGTTTGTCGTTTGTAAGCCCGTTCATTGGGAGAGTTGAGCCCCCTCAATGGGGAGAATGTAGTTCTTTTGGTGTCTAAAGAAATGTCACTTGTGTGAGAGACTTGGAGCATGTGCCACATTTTGTGAGAAGATTTAAACCCTTTCACAGGAAGGGTAATCAAGAGATCCATATTCCAAGCAGATCCAGAGATGTAGTGACGATGGCCTAGTGAACTTCGTTAACAACTCGGCGATCTCTTGCCTCATGTGTGAATTTCTTATCTCATGTTTTCTTATGCTTGTTATTTCTACTATCATATTCATTAAATGCATTAGGTGATGATATATGAGATTAATAACACATTCACAAAGTTAATATTCAAGTTGAGTTCAAGCCTTCATAAGCACATCTTTACACCTTTGATGCAATCAAGTTCAATAGATTCGTAATTGTAAATACGACCTTCATTAAATGGCCTAGAACCAATTCAAGTTTGGTATCAGTGTCACCCCAGTTTCAGATCAAGTGGTATCATAGCAACATTAATAGGGATTGCAGGTGTTGAAGACATATTGAAGAGGGAATTCATTGATTTTGGAGTGCCTACTAGTAAAATTTAGATTTCTCTCTCAGTATTTATGTGTTAACAATTTCAGTTGCATTGGAAAATAGATTCCAAGATGCACCAAAGGGTATTTTTTTTTCTCAACATTCATCTCTATTTAGAATATATCCATCCCGTAAGAACCGGATTTTGTACATTCATGGAATATGTAGTCACTAAAATGCAGATTGCCAGAAACAAACACAATGGATTTGAGAAAATGATAGGGCGTTGGAAATATCTTTCAGAGGCGGATAAAATCCCTCTAAAAATAGACTATGAAAATTAGCACTCAAAGAGAAAACTGCACTAAAACAATTCTTCCTAAAAGGGAAAAAAGACAACTACAAAATTCATAAAGATTCCATGACTGCTACAGATCATTTCATAGGACCTATGGTAGCTCATTTCGAAGGATTTTTTATTATCTAAATGGGTATTTGATGCAGGAGCATCGCCAATAGCATTTAAAGAGGTCGAGTGGAGGACAACTCAGAATCTTGCATGCATTTCAAATCATCTTTGATTCTAAAGAGGGCGTGTTTGTTTTGATATTTTGAAAACATTGTAATTTAAAGCTTTTAAATGTTTTGGAGACTTGAGACATCGTATGAGATCGAAGGAGATTGTAATTTCTTAAATGTCTGTAGGATTGTACATATATGGAGCATCATCTCTTATCTGTTTATAAATGATATTTATTGTAATAAGAACTCAGTAGATGACCGTCTTAACTATGATAGGATAGCACTAATGTAGTTGGAGGGAAATCTCGATGATCCCCTTCATGTATAAATATATGTATTGTATTCCAAAATGAGATTGTTGATCATTATCGGAGAGAGTTGTTGAATCTTATGGTGAATTGTAGAGAGTTGTATGAACTCATGTGCATACTTGATTGAAGGAATACAAATAGAGAGGGTTGATTCCATATGTATGATGTTCTATGTTATTGAACCCATTGAATGCATGTGAGATTTATTTTTGTTTCATCTATTTATGTGTCTTTTATGCATGAATATGCTTTTCATGGTTAAGTGTAGAAACCTTTGATGTTTCTGTAAAGTTCATATGTTTCTCTTCTGAGATTCATGGTTCAAGGAGTTCATAGTGCCCACAAGGAGTGTGTAACCCGAGTCACGGTAGACTCAGAAGCTCAGAAGAGATAACATGAATTTATAGTTGAAGTGCAAGGAGTGCACAATTGTTCAGTTGAAGTGAAAAGAGTGCACAGTTTCACAATGGAGAACAAAGATTGGAGAAGACCCATGCAAGGAGAGCATCGGGAAAGCACATTGTTTAAGTATTGAAGAAGTCTCAAAGGAGATGAATGAAAGGAGTGCGTGAGGAGATTTTCTCAAAAATATCTAAGTCTGAAACTTGTTGGAAGTTCCAAGGATGCAAGGAGTGTGTCTGAGGTATATAAACCTCAGAGGAACAAAGCTCAGAAGAGATAGCGAGTAAAGGGTTTCTCCAAAAGGAACTTAGAAAATTTCTAAGTCAAGAGCATTAAAGTGCCAGAGGAGCACACAAGAGGGTTCCAGTGATCCTATCTATATCATATAGTCAATCTAAGGAAGGTTAAAAACTGGAGTCCCTTGATAAGGGAGGATTTTTATTATTTAAAAGTTGAATGGACAAGATATGTTTGGGAGGATCCAGGATCTTTCACCATCGTTTGATCTGGTGGAGTAGCATGACATTTATCTCTGTAAAATCATTAATACTTCACGTTCGAGAGGATAATTCATCAAGGATAGAAGGTCTACAGTCAAGATCCATTCGAGAGGTTGCAGGAGAGAGGAAAGTCGTCAGATCAAGAGGATTTGAGCGAGGTTTAATCGACGAATTCCTTCAGAATTCGTGCATTTGGGAGATTTGGCGTGTGGAGAAGTCGATACCCCCGAAGTTATGAAGGCTAGAGTGGATCGTGGCCGTCCAAAATCTGAGGACATGTCTCACCATATCATGTACTCCGGTGGTATAGCACTTAGTAGGAATTTAGGAGTGGATGTTATAGAGTGGAGGACTCCTGAATTCCTGAAGCCCCGGAGCTCATCAGAGCTATCCATCGTCGAGGACACACATCATCAAATCAGTAGATATGGAGGATAAGTACTGGGAGAGAATATAGTGAAGGGGAGTTCAATATCTCTAGAGTCCTGAGGTCTGGAATTGATCTAGATCGTTGATTAGGGGAAGGACACGCAATAGCAGATACAAAGGTCTGGAGGTCCGACACTCTGGAGGAAACTAAGTGTAGATTTGTGAGAACTCCCGAAGTATGAACAATAGAGCTCGTGTCCACCGTTGATCTTAGTGGAGAGGTTTCACTGGATCCAACACTTTGAAGGAAAGCTGGACAGAAGTAGTTGTGGTCGAGAACGCCCAGAGGTCGAAGTTCATTCGAGTGGTCCATCACAGTGGACACGTGGCACCAAATCTAGGAGTCTGGTGACAGAGCACTCTGGAATATTGGAGTATCATTCTTCGCAATTCCCTGAATCCCAAAGTGGTGAAGTGATTGAGATCTATCGATATCTACAAACACGCGATAGGATATCAGACACTCTATAGGCCTAGTACTTTGGAGGATCGATGGAGGGTTGCATTGAAATTTTTCGAAGCCTGGAGGCCCGGAGTAGATCTACATCGTAGATCGATGGAGCTTTGTGAACCAATGGATCCTTCGAAGGTTTTCCATTTCGGCACTCCAACAGGTTATTGTGTGTGGTGCTCGAAATTCGTTGAAGCCGGAGTGCCGAAGCATTGTGGGCCATTGATCTTAGTGGGAAACAAGAACTTTCCATCCCCCATTTGGTGGTTCGAGACTTAGCCAATTCAGTAGTCATGTGGATATGTAAGTGATAAATATTGGAAGGTTTGATGCCTAAAGTGTGAAGCACGCGCGTAGGTCATCTATCGGAAGGAGATATCTTTTGGCATTTCGGCGTCAGGAGATACAGGGACATGGGTAAAGTATTTTGGGGTCTTAGCAGGGCCCGAAGAGTCGATTCGTTTCTTGATTTGAATGATCCTTAGACTGAGAGGTCTCTCAGAATCAAGGATCCAAAGGGGGTCTGCATCAAGTGGTATCAAAGCCTAAAATTTGGCTCAGTAAGGAGTTTTAGTATTATGTCACCAAGGAGACATCTTGGATCCATGTTGCGAAGAGGATGTAGGGACAGACCTATAGAAAATCCATCCGTGGAAGAAGATATGAGGAAAATCCATGCGAGATTGGACCCCATGGAGATAGCGCAAAGGAGAGAACTAGATTACATGGTGACATCAGGGAAGTTGAGAGTGAAGAAATGGAAGTAGAAGGAGCTACAGAAGAAGAAGTTTCAGAGGAATGCCCGTTGAGGGTTGTTGTGAAAATGGGAGCCAGAGAAAAAATGGAAGTCTCAATGTATGAAGGAAACTTGGATGTTGAGGAGTTGTTGGATTGGATAAGTTCTTTAGACAAGTACTTTGACTATGAGGAGATATATGATGAGAAGAAGGTAAAGCATGTTGTCACAAGGTTAAAAGGACATGCAACGTTGTGGTGGGATGAACTGCAGGCTGAAAGAAAGAGTAAGGGTAAGAAAAAAATCAAAAGTTGGGATAGGATGGTAGCTAAGTTAAAGGCTAATTTTATACCCAAGGACTATCATATAAATCTATTCAAAAAATTTCTAAACCTGAGACAAAAGGGTTTGATAGTGAAGGAATACATAGAGGAATTTTATAGGCTCAACATCAGGGTAGGACATCATGAGAGCGATGGAGAAAAGGTTGTGAGGTATATCAATGGCCTGAGATATGAAATCCAGGATGAAGTCAACATGATGACAATGATAACGGTGGAAGATGCTTATCAGGTGGCACTGAAAGAAGAGGAGAATTTGGACAGAAAGAAAAGCCAGCAAAACAGAGGAAGAAGCCCAAAAAGAGGTAAGGGAACTTTCCAAGAGAAGTCCTAGAAACCCAAACTTGAAAATGGAAAGTATCACAGTCATACAAAAAGAGGAGGAAGTTCTAGAGGTGGAAAATATGGTGGAATAAACTATTTTCCTCGAGGAAGAAGAAGAGCCAGAGGAGGAGAAGTGAAATGCTATGCCTATGGAAAGACAGGGCATATGTCTTGGGATTGTCCTGAGAGGAGAAAAAAAGAAGGGGGTGGAGAAGCTTAGATTTCAAAATCCCAAAGGAAGAATTTGGAGGTAGAAACATCAGAAGATGGGAAATCCCTCATGATGAGGAAGGTTCTTTTAAAACCAGATAAAGAGGTGAAAAAACCAGTCCAGAGAAACAATTTGTTCAGAATTACTTGCAATACCAAGGACAGGGTATGCAAAGTAATTATAGACAATGGGAGCACTGATAATATGGTATCCACATAAATGGTGGAAAAGTTGGAGTTGGAGACAACTGCACATCCGAACTCGTACAAGGTATCGTGGCTACAAAAGGGACACCAAGTCATGTTAAGTCGACAGTGAAATGTTGAATTCAAGATAGGAGGTTATCAAGATGAAATTTGGTGTGATGTAATACCCATGGATGTTTGGCATGTTCTATTGGGAATACCATGGAAATTTGACAGAAATGTCATACATGATGGGCGAAAAAATACTTACACCCTTGAGAAGAATGGTTTTACACATATGTTGTTGCCAATGGAGGATAAGAAGTGAAGGAAGAATCTAGCCCAAGCATACTTCTCATGAGTGGGAAGGAACTCTTGAATGAAGTCAAGAAGGAATAGGAGATGTAGTTTGTTGTGGTGAGAAAGCCCAAAGTCACCCTTACAAGTACTTTTGTGGATGATCTTCCTGTGGAAATTAAGGAATTATTGGATAATTTTGGTGATATAGTGGTGGATGTGTTACCTCGTTATTTACCACCCATTTGGAGTATCAGCCATCACATTGACCTTATTCTAGGAGCAAGTTTTTAAAACAATTCAACATATAGGTTGACACCTCAAGAAAATGAAGAGGTCGAGAATCAATTCCAAGAATTGTTGGATAAAGGTTTGGTCAGAGAAAGTTTGAGTCCATGCGCAGTACCAACTATGTTGATTCCAAAGAAAGGAGGTTGGATAATGTGCATAGATTATAGAGCCATCAACAAGATCACCATCAGGTATAGATTCCCTTTACTTGGAATGGGTGATTTGATGGATTGCTTGAGTGGAGAAAATTATTTTTCCAAGATAGACTTGAAGAGTGGCTATCATCAGATAAGAATGAGAGAGGGAGGTGAATGGAATACAACATTCAAGACAAATGAAGGGTTGTATGAGTGGCTTGTTATGCCATTTGGATTAACAAATTCCCAAAGCATATTCACGAGATTGATGAATGAAGTACTAAAGGATTTCATAGGTAAGTTTATTATTGTATATTTGGATGATATCCTAGTCTTCAGTAAAGATGAAGAAGATCACTTAAGGCACTTGACATTAGTAATGAGGAGGTTGCATCAAGAGAAGTTGTTGATAAATATGAAGAAATGCTCTTTCATGAAGACATAACTCATATACTTGGTTTTTTTTATCTCTTAAAATGAATTGAAGATGGATCCAGAAAAGGTGAGGGGAATTAAAGAATGGCCTTCTCCGAGAAGCATATTTGAGGTGAGAAGCTTCCATGGATTAGCTAGTTTTTACAGAAAATTCATCAGGAATTTCAGTGGAATTTGTGCACCCATACTAGAAACCATAAAGAAAAAACATACGTATTTTAATTGGATAGTGGAATATATAAAGTATTTTAGAGTATTAAAGGAGAAGATAACAGAACAGATGATTATGGTTCTGCCAGATTTCAAGAAGAAATTTCAAGTCAGATGTGATGCCAGTGGAGTAGCTATTGGTGCAGTCATGAGCCAAGACAATAGGCATGTTGCTTATTTCAGCAATAAGCTCAATGACACCAAGATAAATTACTCAACATAGGATAAGGAGTTTTATACTATAATAAAAGATCTAAAAAGATGGAGATGCTACCTTGTTCCAAAGAAGTTTTTTTTGTATAGTGATAATCAGGCTTTACAATTCATAACCAGACATGAGAAGTTGAACCAAAGACATTCTAAATGGGTAGAGTTGATGCACAATTTTACTTTTGTTATTAAGAACATTAGTGGTAGCGCTAACAAATTTGTTGATGCTTTGAGCAGGATATGTCTGATTATGTAGGAATTCCAAGTGGAGACCTTAGGGTTTGAACACCTTAAGTAGATGTATCGAGAAGATCCATAATTCAAAGAGGCTTATGAAGCATGTGAGAACCCTTTGCTAAGGGACAGAAGCCAATGGATAGAGTATCTACTTCAAGATGGACTATTGTTTAAAGGAATCAAATTTTGTAACCCGGAATTCTTAATGAGAGACAACCTGTTGAAGGAGAAACACAATGGAGGATTGGTTGGACATTTTGGCCATGATAAAACTTATGCGCAACTGATTTCTTCCTATGATTGGACATGTATGTGATCCAATGTGAAGAAGTTAGTGGATAAGTGCAGATTCTTCGAGTACGCTAAAGGGAAGCAACAAAATACTGGTTTGTATCAGCCATTGCCTATTCCAAACAGGTCGTGGGATGAAATAAGCATGGATTTTTTGTTGGGATTGCCAAGAACCCAGAGGGGTAGTGATTCCATATTTTTTGTGGTAGATATATTTTCAAAAATGGAACACTTTATACCATGCCAGAAAACCGGTGATGCTACTCACATAGAAAATTTATTCTTTAAGGAGGTTGTGAAATTGCATGGCTTGCTAAGGAGAATAGTCTCAGACATAGATACCAAATTCATGAGGCACTTTTGGAGAAATCTGATCCAGATTTTATGAGAAGAACGAAATGAATACAGATTATTACCAGATGCTTAACATAGAATAACAGATATATAGTAAAACTGGATTTCTATTCAATAAGGAAATAAGCTGAAACTGTAAAATGCAGCAGAAAACAAGCTTGTTGGAATGGTGGTGGCTTATCTCTGAGAAGAGATGTGATAGCTACGCTCATTTGCAAGAAGATGATTAAAATGAGGCTCTTAAGGCCTTTTTACAATAAACGGGAGTTTCAAAAACCCTAAACATCCAAAAACCCAACCCTAGGAGATGAAGCGCCAAAAGTCATGTGGGCCCCGTTTGGGTAAGTCAGTACATCAACTTCCCAAGGTCGTAACTTTTGCATACGATCTTTGTTTTAGGTGTATGATAGCCCATTGTAAAGATATATCCGAGGACTACAACAGTTTCACAAAATTTTTGGATTGCAACATACCCCCAAAAACGTCGTTTAGGGCCTCAAAACGGCTCCGGAAATTCAGGACCCAAAAAACTGCTAAAAATAGTAAATTATCAAAATTGCTAGAAAATTGTTTTGAGCCAGATGGAAAAGGTGGGTGGCCACCGATATCCACCTGGATCAATCCTCCATCCTTAGGAATAAATGGTCTCCATTATGTTGAGTTCCCCCATCAGATGAGGAAATTTCTGCTGAATTTGGCCCCGCGTAAGCCACTTTCCTTGGTGCAGGAGCTGCCCTGCTTTGACGAATCGATAAAGTTGGATCCTTTGTTGTCGAGTGCCCTTGATCTGTGTGTCCACAATATGATCACTGGATGCATTTTGTATGCATTCGGGGTTGATCTCTGTTGGTCTCAATTATTCTGCTATGTCTTAGGTGTCCAATAATGGTGGGAAATAAGGCCAAAGGAGGTCCACGTTGAACACTAGGTGCAGGCCAAGGAAAGGAGGAATGTTGAGTGCAAAAGCATTATCCCCCACATCCTTGGTGATGGTGTACAGCCCATAATGGAGTGGGCGAAGCTTCCGATGGGGTCCTGTAAGGCATTCTTTTTGCAAGTGCAACCAAACTTTGTTGCCCACCTGAAACTTATGTGGAACTCGATGTTGATCATGGCGCTGCTTGTAGTTGTCATTAGACTTCTGTAGGATATCCGAAACCTGTTGTCGAATGTGCTGGATCCTCTCAAGGGTGGCTTTGTCAGCCTCAATTGGAGTAGGAGAGGAGTTGGTCGAGGTGACCGCAGGAGTCTAGCACTGTGGTGAGTGCCACAACTGGTGGTCTACTGAGGCAATTAGTGACACGATTGGTGCTTCCTGTTTTATACTTGATGTTGAGGTGGAATTGTTGCAAGTATGTGGACCACTTTTGATGGCAGTCATTCTGCAATTTTCCTTGTGTCTGCATGAACTGCAGTGGATTATGATCAGTGTGGATGATTGTCTCCCTCCCAAGAATGTAATGTCTCCACTAGCGGCAAGCTTGCACAATGGAGTACATTTCTTTATCGTAAGTAGGGTACTTATGGACATCATATGACAGTGTTTCACTATGATAGGCCACGGGGTGGCCGTGCTGCATGAGAACGACACCCACAGCATAGTTTGAAGCATCAGTCTCAATCTCAAAGGGTTGTTGTAGGTTTGGTAGTGAAAGTACTGGGGTTTAGCACAAGCGTTGCTTTAAATCATTGAACGCTTGTTTTTGGGGCTGGCCCCATGAAAATTTCTCCTTACCACCACCCCTGGTTATTTGGCTGAGGGCCCATGTAATATGGGAGAATCCCAACACAAACCTGCGGTAGAAATTGGCAAGGCCCAAGAAGCTTCGAAGCTCAGTGAGTGTGGTTGGAGCTGGCCAGTCACGGATGACTTGGATCTTGGCTGGATCCACATGTACGCCATGTTGATCAATGATGTAGCCTAGGTAATGGACCCTGTCCATGCTGAAGGAGCATTTTTCCAAGTTGGCGTATAGCTTGTGCTGTCACAGGGTGTGCAGAACCTGTTGAATATGCTGCAAGTGTTTGGCCCAAGTCTTGTTGTAAATGAGAATTTCATCAAGATACAGCACTACAAAAGTATTGGTGAATGGTCGCAGGATATCATCCATCATCCTCATGAAAGCGGTTGGAACGTTTGTCAGAACAAAGGGCATGACCAACCATTCAAAAAGGCCTTCCTTTGACTTGAAAGCGGTCTTCCATACATCTGTCTATTCTATCAGGACCTGGTGGTAGCCAGACTCAGATCAATCTTACAGAAGTATTTGGCCCCCATGAGTTGATCAAGGAGGTCGTCAATTCGGGGAATCGGGTACTGGTTTCTAACTGTGATTTTATTAAGAGCCCGATAATCAATGCAAAGTCACCAAGTTCCATCTTTCTTCTATACTAGCATGATTGGGCTCCCGCAAGGTGATGAGCTAGGATGGATGTGCCCCTTGTGGAGCAATTCTTGGATTTGTCACTTGATCTCCTCATTCTCTAACAGAGAGCGTCAATAGACTATCCCATTGCGCAGTGGTGCATCGAGGGTTATATCGATGGGGTGCTTGATCTGGCAGTGTAGAGGTTCCCCAGTAGGTGAGGAGAAGATATCCGAGTATTCTTCCATGACCTTATCTACTTTCTTATGCTATGTGAAGAGGTCAGCCTCAAAGAACCTGGATGTGGCTATGATTTTTCTCTCATTCTGAAAGTGGATCATGAAGAAGAAAAACTTCCGCGTCTGATAGATGACCTTCCTGCATTTCTTAGCAGAGATCAAGGAAATAGCACTAGGTGGGACAGCCTCGGGTATCCTGTACAATTTCCTATTCAAAGTAATAATAACACTACGAGGCATAGACTCATATACATCATGATGTTTCCATAAATAAGGTTGGCACAAAATAACATCACAAACTTTGAGAGGAGAAACATCACACAATACCTTGTCTTTTAAGGGCTTGATGTCATACGACAGTCGACACTGTTGGCTGACATGGAGATTGCTTCCTTGGCGGAGCCATCCAATGGTGTAGGGTTGTCGGCAGGGCTAGCCACTTGATGAACTATGCTGAGATGAGGTTCTTTTGGCTACCACTATCAATGATGAAGTGCAGTAGGGTGCCTTTTACCCACATCTGTTAATGGAAGAGGCGCTCTCCTTCTTCTGGCTCATCTGGTTCACCATGCTGGAGATTGGTGGTAGAAACGGTGGCACTGGGTTCCATGTCAATGATCCATCTTCCCCTTTCTGGTTCTGAATCAGAGTCATAACCTGCATCTGATTTAGAGGCTTTCACTTCAACCACTAGAGTCTTCTTTGAGCAACAGTCAGCAGTGTTATGCCAAGGAATCTTATGGAATTCGCACCACTTTCCGGAATCTTTCTTTGTCTTTTCGGTGTCCTTATTTGCTTGCGGCTTGGACTGTTTGTCCTGATATTGTCCATCTTTGCTCTATCCTTTGTTCTGTGGGTTGGGGCCGCCCTTTCCTGGCTTTTGTTGTAAGGGTTCCTCGACCCAAATTGTTGCGTCTTTTGTTTGAGCTTCTGCTCGATTTTGACGACATATTGATAGGCCGCGCCCAAGGATGAGATGTACAAAAATTCCATTTCGGTATGGATGTATCTATGCAGAGCACCATGATACTTGAGCACCATATGTCTCTCTAAATCTTTGATACTCATCTTGGTGCGCAAGGTATGGAAGATATTTGTGAAATCTGGCACTGCTTGGTCTCTTTCTTGCCGCAGTGTGGTCCATTTGGTATACAAGTCGTCATAACTTCCGACAGGGTAGTATTGTTCCTTAATAGCATCCTTGAAGGATTCCCAGGTGGTCGTGACTATAAATAATGAGGTTTCCTCTATTTCCTTTTGCTCATAGAAAGTTTCCCACCAATCTTTGACATGGGGAACGCTTTGAGGAGCACAAAAGTAATTTTTTCTCTATTCGAAAAGTTATGGACACATAAATACCTTTCTATTAGATTCAACCACTTGTCTACAGCATCCGCGTCTATCTGACCTTCAAATATAGGAATATTGAAGTTTATTTGTACCTTGAAGGGGGTGGTGCCTCCGCTCGAAGAAGATGTGTCTCCTGTTGGTAGTCGCCGAAGGATTTATGCGAAATTATCCATCATCTCATTCCTTTGTTGCGTGAGGGCTTCCTCAATCAACAGTTTGAAAGGATCTCTTGTCCCCTCATCTTTCTTTTCTCCTTCCATGAGAGGTCTCTTGGGTGTGCGAGAGCTTTTTTCCTCAAGAGAAACAAGCTCAAGACCCAAATCTTTGTACTCCGACCTCATTGGGGACATGCATTAAGACAACAAGGAGCAGACCGCTCTGATACCACTGATCTGGATTTTATGAGAAGAATGAAATGACTACAGATTATTACTAGATGCTTAACATAGAATAACAAAGATACAATAAAATTGGTTTTCTGTTCAATAAGGAAATAAGCTGAAACTGTAAAATGCAGTGGAAAACAAGCTTGTTGGAATGGTGGTGGCTTATCTCTGAGAAGAGATGTGATGGCTACGCTCATTCACAAGAAGATGATTACAATGAGGCTCTCAAGGCCTTTTTACATTAAACAGGAGTTTCAAAAACCCTAAACATCCAAAAACCTAACCCTAGGAGATGAAGCACCAAAATTCATGTGGGCCCCGTTTGGGTAAGTCAGTACATCAACTTCCCAGGGTCGTAACTTTTGCATACGATCTCTATTTTAGGCGTATGGTAGCCCATTGGAAAGATCTATCCGAGGAATACAACAGTTGCACAAAATTTCATCATGAAATATTATAACCACAACATACCCCAAAAAACGTCGTTTAGGGCCTCAAAACGGCTCCGGAAGTTCAGGACCCAAAAAACTGTTAAAAATAGTAAATTATCAAAATTGCTAGAAAGTTGTTTTGAGCCAGTTGGAGAAGGTGGGTGGCCACCAATATCCACCTAGATAAAAATATGTGGAAGAGGATGGGGACAAATCTATCCTTCAGTTCAGCATATCACCCTTAGACAGATGGATAGACTGAGGTGGTAAATTGGAGTTTGGGAAATCTATTGAGAAGTCTGGTCACTGAACATCATAACCAGTGGGATCAGATTCTTCCCCTGGCAGAGTTTTCTTATAATGATTCGCCAAACTGGAGTACTGGAAAAATACCATTTCAAATAGTGTATGGGATGCATCCGAGAGGAATTTCGGAGTTGAGGGATTTGAAACATGATGAGTTCCGAAGTGCAGGAGTAGAAGACTTTGTTGCAGAGATGTTGAAGCTTCATAGTCAGATAAAGGGACAGTTGTAGGATAGCATTCAAAAATATAAAATTCGAGTTGATCAGAAAATGAGAGAGAATCATTTCAAATTTGGGGATCTAGTTTTAGCACACCCAAGGAAGGAAAGGTTCCCAGGGGGAACATATAATAAACTGAAGATGAAGAAAATAGGACCATGTAAAATCCTCAAAAAGTTTGATGTAAATACTTATGAGATTGAGTTGCCAGAGGATGTGGGTATATCTTCCATATTTAATATTTCATACTTGTACCCATATAGGAAGGATGATCCATAAGGATCAAATGAACAAAAGGAGATCTAGTGGGAAAAGAAGATGCCCACAACAGAAAATCTAGAAATGGAGAAGATCATATATCAAAGGATTAGTAAGAAGACTAGGAGGAAGACTTATTTTGAGTACCTGATGAAGTGGAAGGGCCACCCAACAGAGGATGTTATTTGGGTGAATGAATATGATATTCAAAAGAATGGGAAAACAGTGGAGGAGCTCATGGACAGGATCCCATGAATTTTTGTCTAGAGGGGTATGATGCAGGAGCATCGCCATCAACACTTAAAGAGGTTGAGTGGAGGACAACTTAGCATCATGCGTGCATTTCAAATCATATTTGATCCCAAGGAGGGCGTGTTTGTTTTGATATTTTGAAAACATTGTAATTTAAAGATTTTAAATGTTTTGGAGGCTTGAGCCATCACATGAGATCGAAGGATATTGTAATTTCTTAAATGTCTGTAGGATTGTACAGATATGGAGCATTAGCTCTTATCTGTTTATAAATGATATTTATTGTAATAAGAACTCAGTAGATGACCATCTTAACTATGATAGGATAGCACTAAGGTAGTTGGAGGGAAATCTCAATGAGCCCCTTCAGGTATAAATACATGTATTTTATGCCCAAATGAGGCTATTGATCATTATCAGAGATAGTTGTTGAAGCTTATTGTGAATTGCATAGAGTTGTATGAACTCATTTACATAATTGATTGAATGAATACAAATAGAGAGGGTTGATTCCAAATGTAATATGTTCTCTGTTACTAAACTCATTGAATGCATGTGAGATTTGTTTCTATTTTATCTGTTTATGTGTATTTTATGCATGAATATGCTTTTCATGGTTAACTGTAGAAATCTTTGATGTTTTTGTAAAGTTCATTTGTTTCTCTTCTGAGATTCCTAGTGCAAGGAGTGCATAGTGCCCACAAGGAGTGCGTAGGCCGAGTCAAGATAGACTTAGAAGCTCAGAAGAGATAACATGAATTTACAGTTGAAGTGCAAGGAGTGCATAGTTGTTTAGTTGAAGTTCAAAGAGTGCACAGTTGCTTAGTGGAGAAAAAATATTGGAGAAGACCTGTGCAAGGAATTCATCAGGAAAACACTTTGTTTAAGTATTGAATAACTCTCAAAGGAAACGAACGCAAGGAGTGCGTGAAGATATTTTCTCAAAATTATCTAAGTCTGAAACTCATTGGAAGTCCTAGGGACACAAGGAGTGTGTCTGAGGTCTATAAATCTTAGAGGAACAAATCTTAGAATAGATAGTGAGTACAAGAATTTTGCAGGAGGGACTTAGAGAATTTCTAAGTCAAGATCTTTAAAGTGCCAGAGGAGCACATAGGAGGGCATGAGAGATCCTATCTATCTCGTATAGTCAAGCTAAGGAATGTTAGTGACTGAAGTCCCTCGATATGGGAGGAGTTTTATTATTTAAAAGTTGAACGAACAAGATCCATTTGGGAGGATCCAAGATCTTTCACTACCGTCTGATATGGTGGAGTAGCACGGGGTTTATTCCTATGAAATCATCAAGACTTCACGTTCAGGAGGAGAATTCATCCAAGATCGAAGGTATATAGTGAAGATCCATTTAGGAGGTTACAGGAGAGAGGACATTCATCGGATCAGGAGGAGTTGTGTGAGGTTTAATCGTCAAAGTCCTTTGGACTTCGCACATTTGGGAGATTTGGCATGTGGAGAATTTGGGACCCCCGAAGTCTTGAAATATGGAGTGTATCATGGTTGTCCAAAATCAGAGAACACATGTCAGCATATCATGTACACCGATCGAATTGCACTCCGAAGGAAGTTAGGAGTGGAGATTCTAGAGTGGAGGACTCTCGAAGCCCCAGAGCTCATTAGAGTCATCCATCTTTGAGGACATGCATTGTCATATTAGGAGATATGGAGGATAGGCACTCTGAGAGAATACAGTGAAGGGGAATTCAATCTCTCCGGAGTCCTGAAGTTTAGAGTTGATCTGGACCATTGATCAGGGGAAGGACATGTGGCAACATATCCAGAGGTCCGACACTCTGGAGGAAACCAAGCACAGAGTTATAAGAACTC
Organism: Picea mariana; assembly: GCA_032191745.1. Taxonomy (NCBI): domain Eukaryota; kingdom Viridiplantae; phylum Streptophyta; class Pinopsida; order Pinales; family Pinaceae; genus Picea; species Picea mariana. The sequence goes on along the minus strand of JASDQU010099792.1, from coordinate 71,248 downwards.
CTGGAGTTCTGAACAACGGAGCTCATCTCCACCATTGATCTTGGTGGACATGTGTCACCGAATCCAGCACTCTGGAGGAGAGGTACTCCAGAGGAAAGTTGGACAAAAGCAGTTGGGGTTGATAAATATTGTAGGCCGAAGTTCATCCAAGTCGTCCATCATAGTGGACACATGGCGCCATATCTAGGAGTCCGACGACAAAGTACTCCAGAAAATTGGACTGCCGTGCTTCGAAAGTCCCTAAAGCCCGGAGTGGCGAAGTAATTGAGAGTCGTCGATCTCTATAGATGTGTGGAAAGAGATCGGACACTCAGAAGGCCTAGTACTCCATAGGATCGGTGGAGGGTTGCGTTTAAAAGTTATGGAGCTCGAAGGCATGGAGTAGGTCTACACCATATATCGGCAGAGCTTTGTGAACCGTTGGATCCTCTAGAGGTTTTCTAGTTCGTCACTCAAGAAGGTTGTTGTGAGTTGTGCTTCGAAATTCGTCGAAGCTGGAGTGTTGAAGCATTGTGGGCCATTAATCTTAGTGGGGATCAAGAACCGCTGATCCCCCATTCAGTGGTTCGGGACTTAGCCAGCTCGGTAGTCCGATGGATTTGTAAGTGCTAAGTATTCGAAGGGTTCAAGCCTGAAGTGCGAAGTATGTGCATAGGTCGTCGATTGGAAGGAGCGATCTTTCGGCATTTCGGCGTCGGGAGATATGAGGACCTAGGTAAAGGATTTTCGGGGCTCACCAGGGCCCGAAGAGCCGATTTGGCTCCTGATTTCAAAAATCCTTAAACCGAGAGGTCGCGCAGACTCAAGGAGCCAAAGGGGGTCTATATCATTATTTTACAAAATTCGATTTTGTTAACTAATTTATGAGATATTGTTGGTTGAAGTCATATGCTTTTGCAAGAAATACGCTCGCACGCACCTTGTGTTTCAGGAAGCATTTTCTCCCTCCACAGAATAAAATAAAGAAAATATTTTATATCAAAAGAAAGATATCTTCAAGAGCTCAAATGGGTCTTCGACGGTATTTAATTTCCTCACTTGTAACAAAAGTTATGAAAAGAATTGTAGCAAGAGGTAGTTATGGTGCATATAAAGACAAAATTTGCACACATTTTTGGAGATATCACCTCTTAATTTAATTTTAGTGATATACATAGGGTGTTGTCTAAGCGTTCTACCTTTTGGTTTTTTTGGCCAGAATTCGGCGATGTGAATCTAGACAAAATCACTTTTTTTGTGTTGTTTAAATTGCATTTTTGAATGCATAAATGGATTCAGTGTGGGAAAATACCCCTAGGGAACTTCAATTATACAAACTCAACCATTCAAATATGTAGATCCAACCATTCCTCACCGGATTTCGGGAAAAATCAAATGGAAAAAATCGTCAAAAAAGAGCCAAAAGGTAGAACGTTTAGACTACGCTTATACATAAAGAATTTGAAAGTATTCATTTAATATTTTAACATAGCTTATGTTATTTGAAATAAAACGTTTATTTATGTTATTGTAAATATTTTTTTCCTCGAACCACCTTGAAATTGAGTAAGGGGGTCTACAGGACAATTTATTTGAGTGTAATTCAAGCCATTCATAGGGGCTATTTGAAGGGTTGATTGACATCTTTATTTTATATCCTCCTATGTTTCTCCATTTATAGTTTGGAAGTGTAGATTTGAAGGAATTTTCGGAAGACAACCATGGGTAGGGAATTAAAGAATACATGGCTCAACAAGCTACAAGAAATTAACGAGAGCATTCAAGCAGAGAATGTTGATTTGAAGAAGATTCTACGAGATGCTGAAGAAGAGAATCAAATATTGTGACTTCAATTACAATCCATGGAAGAGACTTTCACAAAGTTCTAAGGTGATGAAGGATTAACAAAGCCATCCCCCTCACCTGATCCATAAACAGTAACTGAGGTACACAATACTTCTTTAGTTTCATGTTCTTCTCCTCATGATGATGATTTTGGTCCTTTTGAAAAGCACACTACAAGCATTGGTTTGAAGCTAATGAAGAAAATGGGATATGACAAATGAGGCACTGGATCCAATGGCCAAGGCATTGTGAATCCCATCAAAGTGGTGGAAATACCTCGATATGCAAGATTGGGCTATGTAAAAAAGGAAGTTGGAGAATGATCCAAAACCATAGAAGAAAGAGATTCCTTAAGTGACAAGTATGAATCAGTGCAGACTGAGAGCACATCATACCTTTCTGATGATCATGATTACGAGTCATCTCCAAAGGGATATGAGCATTACAAAATGGAATCTTAGGCAAGTTCTCCTTGCCATGCCTACACCAGAGACAACCAAGCAAGATATAAAAAGTCTCATTATTCAAATGTTCCTTTTGATTACAAGCAAATTGGCAATGTAAAGAAAAGTTTATGGCATAGAAAACCATGTACATTTTGCGATTTGAATAACCATGTTGTTTCCAAGTGTTGGAAAAGAATGTCTTTGTACAAGAAGATTATGGAAACTAGTAAGAATCCAAGACATGAATCCCCTTCTCCACATCAAGAGAAAAAGAAGGGCATGAAAACACGGGTAAAGAATAACTGTTGCACCCATTGCAACAAGGGTGGACATCATGAAACCATATGTTGGACACTCCATCTAGAGTTGCATCTTAAGAAAGACAAATTTGGGGAACCAATCGATGAAGAAACTCTAAAACGAAGCCATCTATGGGAAGAAGGCCAACTACAGAAAAAGAGACAACTGGAGAGGGAGAACCTATTCGTCTTGATGACTGAAAGGATGGGTAGAATTTTTGAGTTAGATGATAGTGGCCATCATTGTAAATCACTTATTGCTTCTAAGACCCCATAGAAGGGAACATTTGTAAAAGTGACGAGTAACATCACTTATTCATGCACTATAGTGATATTTTAGGCCATTGTTTTTAGTACATGAGCCATGGGGCTAAAAAATACCTCAAAAATAAAAGTTACATAATGATGGGATGGACCTGTTGGTGTTTTGTATACTGAGATTTGAGCAGCCGGTTGAGTGCCTTGGAATGAAAACTAATGTAGGTTTTATGCATTTATTGTTTTTGTCTCTTTTTGAAAATTGCAAGAGGATGAATGTATGTTGCAGATTCTGGTGATCTTTGAGTGATGCAGTAGGGCAACAAGATCTGAATTATTGCAAGAAATTCATTGTTTGAGCCTTTCATGTAAACTAAGATGGTACAGTAAGAGGGCATTTTGACACTTCAAAAAAAATTAGTCATGTTTACAACCAAAATTCTCAAAATTGCGAGATGAGTATGATGATGATGGCATTTTTCTTATTTTTTATATTGCACATGTTTGTAATGGGGGATTTTATAAAACCATAGAGTTTCCACTAGTGCACATTTAGGGGTATTCACCTTAATTTTAATTATGTAAAGGGTTGTAATTAGCCACTCTTGAAAGTGATGATGAGAGTGAGAGGAATTTTTTTCTATTTCTGAACCTTGTAAGCCTTGTTGAAAACATTGTAATGGGTCTTGTAGCCACTGTTGAATGAGAGGCATTGTTTTTCCTAGGACTGTTTGGCAACATTGTAATCGGTCTTGTAGCCACTGTTGAGTGAGAGGCATTTTTTTCCTAGGCATGTTTTGGTGAAATTGTGATGGGTCTTGTAGCCAATATTGAGTGAGAGGCATTGTTTTTCCTAGACCTATTTTGGAAATCATTGTAAAATTGACCATGAGTGTTTTATAAACTCTTAGAAAGTATGGTCTTGCATTGAAATTGTGATCATGTAATTTCAGTTATAGGTTTTCATTGATGCAAGTGTCAACATCGAAATCCTCATTCTAAAGTACAAAGGTGAAGGAGAAGGGTGTGTCCTTTTAGGAAATTTGTTATGTAGATTAAGGAATCAACTGTAGATTTTCATTGGTGCAAGTGTTGGCATCGACATCCTTATTATTAAGTACAAAGGTGAAGGAGAAGAAGGGTGTGGCCTTTCAGAAACATTTGTTATGCAGATCAAGGAGTGGGGAAGTGCATCGTGGAGTGTATAACTCTTCCTAGAAGTTGATTGTGGAGATTCGAGTTACAGTTTATCTCGATACTTTTTCAGGACCAAAAGTTCTTTTTATGGGGAGGTTTGATCTAGGAGGATCTCCACATGGAAAATTCCTACTTTTCACACCATGGGATAAATCATTAAAAATTTTGATGATAGGTGACAAAGTTTAAAATAAATAATAAATGCTCATGAATGATTTAATTAAATTGTAAAAAATATTAATACTTGGAATGAGTATGATAAAATCATGTATTAGTAATCTGTAACCGCAAATATGATCTTCATCAAGTGGCCTAAAACCAAGTCAATTTTTATATCAGTGTCGCCCTAGTTTCAGATCACTCCTTAAATGGATGTGTAGATCTCATAAATACTTAAAGACTACATCTAGGTTCTTAGGAGACATTCCCAACTAAATTTCCTATTTTCTAAAATCGGGAGTGTACTATTGGACAATCTACCCTTATTTCTATTGGTAGTAGTGTCAATGAATAACCTAGTCCTCTTCATACATGATAGGCAAAATTGGTATTTGATGAAATTTTTAAGAACCTCCCACTTAGTTATTCATGGATCAACCTCTAGTTTAAGTGTATCCATATATCTTTCCCACCAAGTTTAGGTATGGGCCATGGCCCTCTAGCTTCAATTGGAAAAATTATATATTATTATCTTCTCCCATGTTATGTATAATGAGTTAAGATTATAAATATTTCAACCAATGATTCAACTTCACAACATCAATCTCACCTTGACACAAATTAATGTCCACTTTCACTTCCACTTTGAACGAACATTGGGATGATGTGTTGTTATAAATTGGCCTCTTCTAGCACATCTTTTGTTCATATTTCTCATTATATTTAGTGTTCCCATTAGAGTTTACAATATCCCAAAATGATCCAAACTTTCCCTCCATAAGTGACATTAATATTTCCATAATCTCGGAGATGTCAATTCAAAAATTTGCACTTCTTGTCAAGAAAATCTCTCCTTCATGCCATCTTTGGGATACTATAGTACTCATTTTCCATAGCTAGGGTTTGAGGATGTTTTCCTCATTATTATGACAATATTTAGATCCTACAATTATTCTACAAAAATACAAAAGAAAACCATTATGATACGAGTATGACTTGTCAATTGTTGTGGATATTACACTAGACAATTCATCAAAACATATGTAAAAATGATACTACAATTTACAATGAAGTTATCCTCCATTGTGCAATGATTATTTATTATTAATATGCAATATTAGAAGCGTACTACTTATACCATGGAAACTAACTAGAAAAATATAGAAAATATACCATAGTAAAAACAACACACCATTAACCCATTAAACATATTATGTTCCCTAGAGAAACCGGATTTGGGGAAAATACATCAAGAAATAAAGGGCATTCCTTCTCTTTAATTATCATATTTATAGTGCAAATTACAAAATAAGACAATAACTCACCAAGGAGTAAATTGACACCATGTCATGAATATGCTACTATATGATTGCTTCCTACCTCTAGTCTACTTTGATATACCACTCCTTTTACTTTCTCAACTATTGAATAATAAATCATTACAATAGGAGAAAAACCCATTTCTTTCCTAGGAACTCATGTTTTGGCATGTCTTTATGATTGTTAGGGTTAGGGTTAAGGTTTTTGCATGTCTCGACTCCCAACAATGGTTATGGTTTGGATCTTCTAAAATATTCTTGAAAACCCATTTCATTCTGAACAACTCATCTTTTAACATGTTCTAATATTAGTTAGGGTTAGTGTCAAGGTTTTTGTATGCCTCAACTCCTAATCGTGGTTAGGGTTTTGGGTCCTCTAGAGTCTTCTTGAAATTCTACACATGACTAGCTCTATATGTGTGAGTAATGGAAGCTAACACAACATCCACTTGGTACTACACTAGTTAAAGAATAGATCAACTTCCTAGAGATACAAATTCTTCAGACAAACTCTTATTGAGGTACACCTTGGAATATTGGAATTTTGACAAGTAATCTTTTTTTGAGGGGCTAGGAACTATGTTTGAAAAGTTATAAACCCCAAAAATGACCATTTAATGCCTAAAATGGATACTAAAATTTTTAGGACCCCAAATTACCAAATTAGGATTGACCTCTAAAATGGGACCAACAAGGACATAGATCTAATTTTCCAATTTAGAAGGTACCCATAATGATGAAAAACAGTATATAGCGATCCATTCTATATCATCCTTGATGGAGACTTTGAATTCATCTAAATCAATGTTTTTGTGGCATCAAGACTCTGTTTGGGCATACATAAATTCTCCCACCATAGAAAATATTTTTCTTCCTAACGAACTATTGTATGTCATAAAATAATCTAACTTCCTTGGTCAATTATCAAGTCACAAGGCATCCCTAGATTCAACATTGAACCTCCTCTAATTCTACTCAATTTCAAGTTACTTCCTATTGAATTTTGGTGGATGGTAACCTGTAATGTGGAAAGAGAAGAAGTTAAATTATACAAAATGAGTCGATGATTCATGATTCATTATTTGTCTATTCATAGACCTAACCTTCAAGTTGAGAGTGAAAAGTTTGACTTTATTTTATTAAATGTGGCTCTACATTTTGTCCTCCATTTCCATACTTACATAAAAAAAAATCTTAAACATAAAATATATAAAATTCAACAAATGCATATGAAATGATGTTCAAATATTTAATCCAAATGCATGCATATGTAAAATTAGTGCATACACAACAACAAATACACTGTATTGATTTCACAAACACAATAAATTAATAAATTAATTATGATAAGACAATCTATTAATCTAACTCAAATAAACATAAATAAATTCATATATAATTTATACACAATTAGCACTTGAAAATGACCATAAATCAAATTCCAATACTCATTAAAGAAAATATGTTATAAAACAATAATATGAATAAGTTTAATCTCGATGCAAACTAACACCTATCAAGCTAACAACGATTTATAAATGACCTCGAAACCCCTTTTCTCAATGGGGGTAAACGATATAAGCTAAGGGAATATGAAGCATTTCACATCATATATGTTCATATGTATAATACAGTAGCATTTCACATCATATATGTTCACTTGTATAATACATTATTGTACAAGTGTTTGGAGAAGATGAAGAGACAAAGATCATAAAGTGATATTTGTTAGGGCTATGGAGCTTGTTTTCATAACTTTTCATTGAATCATCCTTTCATGTCACTCTAATGTGCACCTCAACATCATAGGCGCTTGACTTCTAGTTGTGCTTGTGATTAAGACTTTCACTTTTTTCTAATGTGCACTTGCACTTTTCAACACTTATATAAAATTTGTGTTTATTGTATTAACCTTATGTTGTATTTAAGAACATTAATATTACTCTCACATTGAGAAAATTCTTGGAATGAACTATAGTTTAATTCTTGGAATGAACTATAGTTTGTGTGGCTTATGTAGTCATAGATTTATTAGTCTCTGCCCTTTGGGCTTGGGACTTATAGTAATCTATTTTTCATTTTACTATTAATTTGGAAAAAAAATCAAGGATATTTTTTTGTTTTAAGGTAAAGTTTTGAAAAAACATACTATTAAACATATTTTAAGAATGGGCATGGTTCTACTCATCATGGGCTTATGTGAACTTGTGAATTGGATCTATATCTTGGTAGCTTCTATATTTTATTTCTTTCGGGATTGGCATGGTTCTATTTCATCCATCGTGATCAAATTGAATTTGTTGTGGAGAGATGGACCAACACTCTACTGTGGTAATCCCTAGACCTTGCAATGAACAATACATATATATGAATTAACTCTGCAATGAACAATATATATATATATATATGAATTAAACCTACAATGAACAATGGATTTCATTCTTTTGAAGGACTTATGAAGTTAAATTTTGTACATGGGAAAAATTACACAAATTACACAATACTTACCTCGTTTTTCTTTTTTCATTTCTTCCAAGCATATCGGATGGGCATGGTTCTATTCACATGTTGCTCTCCATAGGTGGTATGCACATCAAATTGAATTCATTCAGTCCCAAGGCAGTGGAGAGATGTACCGACACTCCACAGTGGTAAGCCCTAGACCCGGCAATGAACAATATATATATATATATATATATATATATATATATATATATATATATATATATATATATATATAT
>JASDQU010099792.1:36719-62615 GCA_032191745.1 Picea mariana | reverse complement strand
CTGCAATGAACAAAATTTATATTTATTAAACCTGCAATGAACAATGGATTTCATTCTTTACACAATACTTACCTCGTTTTCCTTTTTTCATTTCTTGGAAGCATATAGTAGACAATATGAAATTACGAAATCTAAATTGTTCCAAAACACATAATTCCTTTAGTCAATTATTGTAAACAATTTTCATGCTATGCCCTAGCCTTGTCTCAGTGAAAGGATTTGATCCTACCCTTTAACCCTGTGATATTTCCCTTTAAGAATTCAAATTTTTATCTTGTCTCTGCGGATTGACATTTGATACCTGCCTGATTGACATCTGAGCGTACCCTTTTTCCAGTCTGATTTCCCCCATATTTGATACTACGAATTGAATTGAGATAACGTATTGAGCATGGACTCTTCCCGGTGTGAATCAGGTACTGGGCGCTCTCATTTAATTAATTTCACCTGCAGGAGTTGTTCTATATTCTTCTTTCCCAGCCCACGTATCTCTGATATCTCTTGCATTCCTGAGCTGCCATCTTCTTGGCTTGTTCTAAGAGAATTTGTTGTCTAATTTAATTGTTCCTGTGTCCAGAGCTCAATTCAGTGGAGAGAGTACGCATGGATATGACCAAGGGTTTGACTAAATTAGGACCCTCAAAATCTAGAGCCACGTTCGGACCCTCGTTATCTAGCTTAAGATCCTGATAAGCGTGATGCAGTTCCTACAGAGTCATAGCCCACATCGTACCTTCCATTTTTATAGCCAACATCAGGCTTTGGATCATCAACACCAAGGTTTAGAATTTCCAATCTTTCGTGATGTTGATAGAGAGTTTGATGTTGTTGATCCATAACCAGTTTCAAAGCTAGTCGATTTTAAGTTGCAGCTAAGATAGCATAGTGAAAGGGGCCCCTTCCCAACAAGAAGCGAAGCGTGCATGTGAGACAATCGTTGTATGAGATATAAGAATAATGGAATGCATGGAAGGTGAGACAATCGTTGTATGAGATATAAGGATAATGGAATGCATGGAAGGTGATTTGGCAAATTTTTAATTTGACAAAAAAGCCAAGAAAATTTCCTTGTTCAATTAGATTTTTGCGTAATATTAAATATATATTGAATTCAAAGCATAAAGCAGTTGTGATTGGGAAAAATAAGTAAAAAAAACTAAATTGAATTGGAAGTATAGAATATCTATGGGTAGTATCTGATCCGATGGTTATGTACTAATGTGCAAGCCACTAAAGATATATAGAGATGGTTAACATATGGTCTACTTCTCATGAAAGATAACCGAAGTTAAGTGACAACACATCTCATTGAAAATATAAATGCAGGTCAGTTTAGTACTCGCGAAACAACGTTGGAGTTGTTTAGCCATTGTTGTGAATGCTAATTATTTTCTGCATTATTTTGACACTAGAAAGCAAATGGAGGTGAGGATGGTTTTCCCCATAATCAAGCTTAAAGGAGAGATATCAGAACTATAGTATTTTTTGGATTTACGAAGTCTTGTCTCTTACATCAATGGAGTTCTATGTTCTTTTACCAGAGCCATCTATTTCAACAGATGGCCATGTTACTAATAAAATCTTCCATTAATTAAAAACAAAGTCGTCCACCCAATATGCGTGTTCAGCTGGGTGCACTGTCATTTGAACTTAAAATTTTTAAATCGGTAAAAACAGGCGTTTGCAAACTTCGCTTTCTACAAATTGAATTTAAGAGCTTTTGACAATGAGCGCAACAATTTATTTTGTTATTACCAAGTGTTTGTTCGTATATTGTATGGTTGTGTGTATTAGTTCTCAATCACAAAGATGTATCTTCCTCCCTGTGTAGTGCCACTAAATTTTAATTTTGAAATATGTAAGATATCTTAGGTGTAAGAAGCGTTTGCAAACTGTCACCTTTACCAGTCTTTCACCAATTGCAACTTGAATTTCAATGTTTTTAATTATTATAATGTTTTTAATTATTATATTTTGGTTTTTAGTGCAATATTTGGCACTGCACTTTTTAACTCAGTTTGTAACATTCATAACACTCACCAGCTTTTCATTTTCCAACATCGACCTAATTGGCTAAATCTTTGGAATAAATCAATTTGGTGATTGTATTTCTACTTCAAGTTATACTATTACAATTTGAACACTTTGGACTAGCGATAATAAGCATTTTCTGAATTTTGTCTTGAAAGGAAAATATAGTATCATGATTTAATCCATTCAACAAACATTACATCATTTGGGAACCTAATTCACTACAAGCTTGTGTTGTATTCAGACTTTCTTTGGAACTTCATTTGAGCGACATTCTCTCTCAATAATTCTGGCAAGTTCAAACAAAGTCATTCACGCTTCCAACAATGGCACCCTACCTTTTGTGAACCTAATTCACTACAAGCTTATGTTGTATTCATACTTTCTTTGCAACTTTATTTGAGCGATGTTCTCTCTCAATAATTCTGACAACAGGTTCAAACAAAGTTATTCACGCTTCCAACAATGGCACCCTTTCCTTAAAGGCAGGGACTTGTTGTTCTGCAACTTTCCTTATTCAATAATAAACTATTTTCATGTATTAGAAAAATTAGAACAAACTAGTCCTGTAAACATTTTCCCACTGAGAGATTTAAAAGAAAATAAGTTGATGGTTTCAAAGAATGACATCCCATAAAAGATGTATATGTCATTCTCCATTGCAATAAAAGCAGAAGCTGATTAGCTCAAATAATGTGGCTTGCTTGGTATAATCTCTTAAAAACCCTTTTAACTCCCTTGTATAGATTAGTCTTTAGAAACCATGGTTCAATAGAACCTTTGTGCTTGAATTTATGTAAATCAAAGAGCCACAACCTACATTTCAAAGCATTTCATACATCATTTTCTCCTTAAAATATTGGAATTAACAATGATCTTATTTATCATCTTGTTTTTCAAGATATTTTACAAATACACTTAGTGGCCTCTCATAACTTATTAATTATCCATATCCTAAACCAAACTTGTTAGTTTACATTATTGAATGCAAAAAAGTTCACCAATCTAAATTATTTCAATGGAACAAAGTCCATTCCAACCGTTATGTGGAATCAATTCCCTAATCACTAACATAATTTAAAAAAAAATAGTATGACTACACTATCCTCCCTTTGTCATGTCTCCCTTTGTCATGTCTCATTGAGAAGAAAGCAACAAGTGGCCAAACATTTTTAATGAAGAATCATTAACCTTAACTTTTCAAGAAAATATACCAATATCTTTAGAAATGCCCCTACTTTTCTGGATGATATTATTTTTCTATGAATTTGTTAGTCCCATGGCATTCATAAGCAAATATGGGATGAAGTCTCCTCTTTAATTTCATCATCTCTTAACTTCTCTAAGGCCTTATAAGGATTTCAAGTCTCGAGGGTGTTTAATGTAATATATATCCATTTGTCTAAAGTGATAAGTTTTGGTTTTTTTATGAGCCATTAAGCATATTATTCATTTGAGATGGTTTTCCTTCTTTTTGTTCTTCTTTTTGAGAGAAAGAAATTAGAATCGAGAAAAAATTTAACGGAGGGTGTGTAATAATTTGAGTCATAATTGAGAGTAGGGCTTTGTTATGAGAACATGTATTGTTGATTTGGAACCAATTCACTAATTGTTTTGATGGTTCTTACAAATACTTGCATCGGTCACCATTAGAATTGTAGGTAACTTGAGGGTTTGCTTGTGTTTAGGTTGTGATCAAAGTTACTTAGAGTTACCACGGGGGGTTAGGTTACAGACTTTATGGTCTTGTATTTGAAAAATGTATTGATAAATTGATGTAACTTAATAAATAAGTTATTTTATTATTTTATTTTTTATTAAAAACGTAAAACATTTTTCAAATATTTAAAAAGTTTATCATTTTATTTTATTTTGAATAAACACAAAAAATTTCAAATTTTTAAATACTTTGACATAAAGATAAACTTATATACATGAGATTTATAAATAAATAAAATAAATTCATAAAACTGTTAATGAAAATAGACATGTAATCCATGAATAATAAAAATTAATAGGTAAATTAATAAATGGGGCACCCAAACAAGATAAGATAAATGAGGAGGATGTAGATAAGTTTAATATGAAGTTATCATTTTATATAATATTAAACTAGATAAGATAAATGAGGGGAGGATGTAGATAAGTTTAATATAAAGTTATTATTTTATATAATATTAAACTAATTTGAATATGAAAGAATGGTTTATTAAATGAAGAAGGGTGTATTAGATGATATTTGATAAGATGTGTAATGTAAATAACATTTGGAAAATTAATTATTTAATATTAATTATAAAATAAAATATTATAAATTTATTTTAATTTTAAATTATATAAATACCAAATTAATTATTTATAAATTATTTTTATTTTTCTCAGTATTGAATAAATCTAAAATAAAATTAAAAATATTTTAAATTATATTATATTATATTAATAGTATTAATATTTAAAGAAAGAAAAGATGGAATTCTAAATTATTACATTAATAGTATTTTAGGTGGTTTGGTTTTTCTTAAATAACTGTGATGAGTCAGCTTATATTAGCTCCTCAATGCTCATTTGACATTTTGAATTATGATAAATTTTCCCACTCAAAAAAAATACTTAAAAAAAAAAAAAATCTAAATTCTATATAATATTAAGAAATTATTATTCCTTATCTTTTCTCATTAAAAAAATATTATAATATTCATTATCTTTACCCATTTATCTTTTATCTATAATGATGTGTATTATATTATTCTTAATATTAAGAAGTTGTTATTACTTATCTTTCTCATAAAAATATTATTATATTCCTTACCTTTACCAATTTATCTTCTATCTATAATGATGTGTTAATATAAAGGTATTATATTATTCGTTATAGGTTATCTTCATAAATTGTAATGAGTTAATAATAAATGTTTATTATAATGACGTGTTAATAATAAATGTTTATTTGAACACCAATAAATGCCAATGTAATGAATGAATCCTGTGAAAGCTAATTAGCATAAGTGTCAATATCTCCTTCATGTTGTGCTACAGATTTCTTCAAATTTAGAAAAAATGTCAATTTCCTTTTAACGCTGCCGGCTCTATTTTAGAGAGTGAAGTGTTCATTGAAAAAACCTCTAAGCGATATATAAGATTTCGTTTCATATAATATTATGAATACCCTAATTGGAAAACTCTATATTTATTCATAAGCTTACTATTTTTTGTTTTTAACTTAACAAATAAAAAATAATATTATTATTCACTATAATGAAAAGGTAAGGGATTATTTGTAATTCATTAAAATTTTGTTTAGCTCAAAAAGTATTAAGAGAAGTTTTTCAAGATCGCCATAATTTTATTGAGTTAAAAGATTAAGAAGACTAGTAATGTGACAAATATTTTGAAATTGAGATTTAATCTGGGTGCCTAAGAGAAATTGATTTTCATCTTCAACCATCTTAGTGTCACAAAGGTGACACAATCTTTCGTCCCATGGCATTTAAGAAATTGATCAACGCTCAGTTTCACTATGGAGCTCATGAGAATTTGTTCTTATTTTAGCAATGTTTATTTTTTTCTTTACACTTATCAAAACATAGAGATAATTTGTATCTTCAAAATTATGGTTGATTACCTCCTTATATTACCTTGATTTTCTTTTTTTCCTTTAACTCTTTATCAAACCACATTTTCTCCTTAAATTTTGATTTAATAATATTTTTAATAGTATCCTTATTCCGCAAAATGGTCTCTTCCATGATTCCCCAATGGCTTAACCAAGATTAGGCATCTTTATGCCATCCCCACCTTGAGTCAAAGGTGGTTATGGCTAGAGTTTGAAGCAATTTTAGGAAGCCTCTTGTCTTCCATGTTGTTTAACTTGTTCTTATATATTAGGTACCCAGTCATGGCCGTGCTCTCAATGGGGAAAAGGATTTCCTCTAAGAGGAGGATATGATAGGGAATGTTTCCTTTAATTTTGAGATTATAGGTTATAAAATTCTTTTGGATTTCTTTATCTTTCTCCATGATTCTCGAGAGATACTACATCCCCAAACTTTGCATCCATATAGAATAGCATGAGTAACAAGAGTCTCAAAAAGGAGTTTTTTCTTATCCCATATCCAAGGATCGACTAATTTATAATTGTTTTCAATCCCATAATAAGCTTTCCATCCTCCGTTTATCCTTTTCTCAATGCTATAATTCCAGTTGAGCTTGTGGTGAATATTGATTCCAAGATATTTGTAAGAAGTCACTTCCTCCAAGTTGTTTTTTTCATATACGAAGGTATCATATGTGATTTTATTGGATTTAATGATCATGAATTTTCTTTTGTCGGTATTAACAATGATACCAATATTGGAGAAAAACTCCGTGAGCATTTTTAATTCTATCTAAGATCGTGGGGACTCCTCGTCATAAGAATGATATCATCAACATAATGAAGAAGATTGATTACTATACCAGTGAGAGTTGGGCCAAGACAACCTGCTTCTTCCAAACACTCTTCTAACTTGTCAATGTATAAACCAGAAAGGGTAGGAGACAAGGGACAACCTTGCTTGACTCCAATATTGAAGTTAATTTCTTTCGACCAGCCCTCAGTGTTCTTAAACTTGGAAATAATGTTCTCATACAACCTTATAGTAGCAACCCTCAACTAAAAAGGAACTTCTATCTCTTCCAACCTATCCTAAAGGTTTTTCCTGGGAACTGTGTCAAAATCTTTTTTGAAGTCAAGAAAACAACACTAAAGATTGGTTTTAGTATTGTGGAACTCCTCTGCAATGATCCTAAGGGTAACAAGTGTTGATGTTTTGGTAGCTATGGGAGGATCTTTCCCTCTTAGATGACCTTTCTTAGTTGCGGAGAAGATTCCAGAAGTAAGAGATCCATTGGACGAATGTTGAAATACCCTAGAGAGAAGTCGACCCATAAGAATAAAGTATAATGAAGAGACACCTTCCCAGAAGATAAGTCGGCCTAGTTAAAAGGATAGGAATACTATAAATAAGGAGGTGCCTTAGACCATTTGTTCACTTGCTCACACTCTCCCAGCTACATAGAAGCAAGGCGCAAGTTTGGAGGAGGTGATGCAGTAGTTGCGGCTACACAGTTTATTATTTCTCAGTCTTTTGGTATCTCTCTCTTGTGTGCTACTCCTTGAGGAGGTGCACTACCTTTGTATGGTGTTGCTGCAACTGTGGTGGTATTTCTGGTTAATCTAGCACTTGTGCTAGGTTTTATCTGATTGGACTTTCTTTGTGAACGAAATCTATCTAAGAAAGGTTGTTGGGTTTTTCCCCCATTTGGAGCTTTCCCAGGATAAATCTCTTATGTTCTTTTTTGTCTCTTGTTTATGTTGTTATTACTGAGTAAATGATATATATGTTAATAGTAACAAAGTAAAATAACACTAGTAACACTAATGCTCTATAAATAAGGAAAATCCAACATGGTATCATAGTTGGTTACCTTCAGAACAATTTAGCCACTAGAAGGAAGATCAGTAAAGCGACACCTTGCAACTGCAATACTTTGTTAAGATAGTTGAGCACTATCCCAAGGAAGTTGGGAATAATTCCTTCACAGAACAGTGCTCCCTAACCTAGCGCACCCCCTGAAACCCTCGGTGTGCAGTTTGGTGAAGATTAAAAATTTGAGGTTTTTTAGTGCTAGAGTTTCTACCGGCGAAATGTCAACCATTATGAGAGTTGAGGATAGATTGGATGGAGTAGATAACTTCAGACCCTGGAAGCATATAATACAACACATTCTAGGATAGAATGAATTATTGTATCACGTCAACAAGATTCTTCCAGAACCCGAAGATGAAGAAGAAAAGGCAAAGTTCAAGAAGAATGAGGTCAAGGCCAAGAGGATCTTGACAGACTCAATCAAGGATCACTTGATACCCAATGTATCATAACTAAAGACACCAAAGGAGATGTTTGATTCCCTAACCAAACTTTATGAAAGTAAGAACACCATTCAGAAGATTACCCTACGACATCAACTAAGAAATGTGACTATGAACAAGTCAGAGACGATAGCCAACTTATTTACAAGGATCTCACATATCAAAGACCAATTAGAAGCCATTAGATATCCAGTATTATATGTTGAAATAGTAACCACTACGACAAATGGTTTCCCTCCCTCTTGGGACCCATTTGTCCAAGGAATCTGTGAAAGAAGTAAGTTACCCAAGTTTGACAAGTTATGGGAAGATTTCTCTCAAGAGAAATCTAGATTGATGTCCAAGAAACAAAAGGTAGATGATGAGGAAAATCAATCACTTGCAACACAAGTGAAGAAGAGAAAGAAAAGGGAAGAAGGAATCCCGAAGAAGTCTAAGAGACCTCGTTACAAGAAGGATGCGTCAAACATTAGATGCTACAGTTGCTAGAAGCTGGGATACTATGTCATTCAATGTCCAGATAAAAATGAGAAGGAAAATAAGAAACACCATGCACATGAAGTAGATGCAAAAGAGCACTCAAATTCATCAAAGGATGAATAATTTGTCTTTCAGACAATGGTGTTGTCATATGAACGATAGAAGGAAACTCAAGCAGGACCACAACACTAGACTTCAGGTTTGCATACCAGGTTTGATATTTTATATTGTTGTTGCTAAAGAAAGAATTGTACCTAGGATAACAGTCTTTACAACTTTATTATTTTCTATTGCTATCAAATGTTTAGGTGCACTTGAATACTGTCAGTATGATTACCATTAAGAAAATGATCATTGTTGATGATATACTTGTCTGCAAGATGAAATTTATCTCCTCTAGGAGATGTTGTTCTTGATTTACTAACCATTCCATGGAGGTTACCATGGAAATGTTGTTCTTGTCTCTTGTTCGGGGAAGGTCACAGGTGATAGCTCTGAGGATCTATGATGACGATTGCAGAAGGAAACTATTTAGACAGTCTACACGAACGTACACACCCATATGAAGTAGAAGACGAAGAAGGGTATCTATTATGGAGATTGACTTTGAGGAGTAGAAGGCTCCAAACATGACCGTACAATTAATTTGACCACTCTTCAAATCATCAGGAAGATTCAGTAGTACCAGAAGGGCCTACCTAGAAATGATGTATTAAAACTAGCATGTTCTCATGATACCTTGCATATTGCAAATGATATATAGATGCATGTCATTGATAATCCATACTATGAAGAGAAGCGGATGACTCCACTAGTGGTGAGGCAGGCAGCCCCATCAAGTACCAGCTCAAAAGGAGCTAGATTTCATAGGGAGTCAACCCTTAGGATCTAGTAGGGAGGAGAAACCTCCCAGAACAGTCCATAGGAGATCAAACTTTAGAAGAAGTCAACAGATGGAGTGGAAGTAGGTGGCTCCGGAGATCGTATAGACTCAGAGGGAGTTAATATTTAGAGGGAGCATGCATATTCAGAGTGAGTCTGATCTCAGAGAGGTCAGTGGCTTAGAGACTTTCATTCAAAAATAATTCCTTCTCGGATTCATATAGGAGAGAGAGACGTCTTCCAGGTCTGAGAGACAGGTGCCATGAGTTGAGGAGGCTAGATCAAAGCTTCAGGGGCTTCTAGTGGATGTGAGATCTCCTGGGAGGATTGCCTTGTCTTAAAAGACCTTGTTGCAGTGACAGGAGAGGTATCCAGTCAGAAGGAATGGGATATATATTTTACCTCAGTTCCAAAAACCACACATTTTTTCCATCTATGTGGCGTGATGAGAAACATCATTGATTCATAGCCTTCCACCATTGAATAAGTTGTTGAGAAGTAGGAAGGGAAGGATGCCATGATGGACGAGTATCATTCCATCATGAAGAATGATGTGTGAGAGGTGGTTCTGAGACCATAAGGGAAGTCAGTAGTGACTTCCAAGTTGATCTACAAGATCAAGCATGTTATAGATGGCAACATAGAAGTGTACAAGGATTGATTTGTGGCCTGAGGATTCTCCCAACAAGAGGGAGAAGATTATGACGAGACACTTTCTCTGGTAGCCAGAAGAAGTGTACATAGAGAAACCACAAGGAGTCTCATGTCTACAGATTGAAGAAGAATTTGTACGGGCCTAAGTAGGAACCCAGGGCATGATATGCCAGATCAGACAATTATTTTATGGTTTCGCATTAATCGTACATGTGGATGACCTGTTTCTGATAAGATATGAGAATCTCATAGTTGGGTCCAAGAGGGAGTTCTCTTCAGAGTTCAAGATGAAGGATCTAGGTCTGATGCATTACTTCTTGGGATTGAAAGTGTGGCAGAGATCAGATGAGATTTTCCTTAGCCAAGGAAGATACACTATTGATATCCTAAAAACTTTTAGGATGATGGACTGTAGGTCCATGACCACATCCATGACGATAAATTTGAATCTCTTAAGTGATAAATCTTCAGATTTGGTGGATCCCACGATGTAAAGACAGTTGATTGGATCCTTGTTGTACCTGGTTAACAGTAGGCTAGACATATGCTTTGCAGTGAACACCTTGAGTCAACACATGGTTGAACCTAGATAGGTACATTGGATGGAAGCAAAGAATATGTTGAGGTACCTTTGTGGTACGATTAGATATGGATTGAGATATGTCTCAGGTGGAGATGTGAAGCTGCAGGGATATACATATTTTGACTGGGCAGGGAGTGCAGTGGATCAGAAGAGTACTTCCATATGTTGCTTTAGTCTTGGATCAGGAATGATCACATGGTTAAGAAGGAAGCATACCTTAGTGGCACTCAGTACAACAGAATCAGAGTATATCAAAGAAAGCGTGGCAAGATGTGAAGCAATGTGGATCTGGAAGTTGCTAGCTGGGATATTTGATCTAGAATTGGATCCAACTTTGATACATTGTGACAATCAAAGTTGTGTGAAGCTTAATGAGAACCTTATAATCCATGACAGGTCTAAGCATATAAAGATCAAATATCATTACATCTGGGACATGGTGGAGAGAAGATTTGTGGAGCTCCATTACATATCCACGGATGAGAAGATAGTGGACATTCTCACCAAGCTCTTGTCAAGAGTGAAGTATGAGTACTTCAAGAAAAATATTGGAGTGTTGTCAAATTCCCACCCTCGTTGAGAGGGAGGTTTGTTGTTTCTTCTCATGCCGAATAACCCCTCTAGCCAAGGGTTCCCTAGATCAGTCACGTGAGGTGACTGAGGGGGTAATTCATTGTCAGACCTGCTGAGAGAAGAAACATCACACACGTAGTCATAAGAATATGGTGGAGATTGTGTGACTCTAGACAATAGTTGTGTGTTACTTCGGTGGTTTTGTACCACTGGTGGAGATTGTGTGTCTTTGGACAGTAGTTGTGTGCTACTATGGTGGATGTCTTACACTGGCGAAGGTTGTGTGAATCTAGACAATAGTTGTATACTACTTCCGTGGTTTTGTACCACTGGTAGAGGCTGTGTGACTTCTTAAAGTAGCTATGTGCTACTTCATTGGTTGTGTACCACTGGCGGAGGCTGTGTGACCTCAGACAGTAGATGTGTGTTACTATGGTGGATGTGTTCTAGTGTGGAGGTTATGTGACTCCAGAAAGTAGTTGTGCGCTACTTCGGTGGTTGTGTTCCACTAGTGGAAGCTGTGTGACTCTGGACAGTAGTTGTGTGCTACTACAATGGATTTGTTCCACTAGCAGTGATTGTGTGTCACTAGACAATATTTTTGTACTACTTGGAAACAATTGTGATCTATTGGATGGCATTGCAGTAATTGTGTGCTACTAGTTGATTGTCATGGAGATTACCAGATCATTAGGATGTAGTTTTGTATTCTATCGTTTGATCCCAGAGAGTGTTCCTGATGATTTGAGCTACCGAAGGCACTGTAGCAGTCGTGTGCCTACTAGTAGATTGCAGAGTAGTCAGTGGACTACCAAATGAATACATCGTGAAAGATGCCTTCCTATCTAAGAGGGAGTGTTGGTGTTTTGGTAGCTACAGAAGGATATTTCCCTCCTAGATGACCTTTCTTAAATGTTGAGAATATTCTGGAAGCAAGACATCCATTGGATAGATGTTGAAATACCCTAGAAGAGAAGTCGACCCATAAGAATAAAGTATAATGAAAAGTCACCTTCCCAAAAGAGAAGTCGGCCCAGCTAAAAGGACGGGAATATTATAAATAACGAGGTGCCTTAGCCCATTTGTTCACTCGCTCACACTCTCCCAGCTACACAGAAGCAAGGCACAAGTTTGGAGGAGGTGATGCAATAGTTGTAGCTGCACAGTTTATTATTGCTCAGTCTTTTGGTATATCTCTCTTATACACTACTCCTTGAGGAGGTGCGCTACCTGTGTATGGTGTTGCTGCAGTTGGGGTGGTATTTCTAGTTAAGATAGCACTTGTGCTAGGGTTTATCCAATTGGACTTTCTTTGTGAACAAAATCTATCTAAGAAAGGTTGTTGGGTTTTCCCCCCATTTGGGGTTTTCCCAAGATAAATCTCGTGTGTTCTTTTTTGTCTCTTGTTTATGTTGCTACTGTTGAGTACATGATATATATGTTAATAGTACAATGAAGTAAAATAACACTAGTAACACTAATGCTCTGTAAATAAGGAAAATCCAACAACAAGATGGTCCACAATTGAATGATATCTCCTAAACTCGACCCAACCTTTATCTCTTTTCCCCTGACTTTCCAGCCAAAGACTAATATTTTTTTTCCAAAATAATTCTTTATATCTTGGCTAAAATCAGGCTACTCATAATGGTCTTATAGTTAGAGGGAATGTTTCTATCCCTACTTTTAAAATTAGGTAAAATTAGGATTTTTGTCAAGGGTTTATGGAAGCCCTACTTGAATGCTAAATTGAAGAGCTTGTGTATGTGAGGGATGAGGATAGGCCCTTCGATTCCAAAAATTTCAACTTGGTAGCCTTCAATGTCCTTAGCTTTCCCATTTGCAATCTACTTAACCCCTAACTCTATGTCATCCAAAGAAAAACCTTCATCCTCTGTAGCAACAATAGGAATGGTGTCCATGACATTAGGACATTAGGAAACTTGTAAAGACTTTTAAGGTAGGAATTCTAGTCCTTTAAGGGAATCATATTATTTTCTTTAGTATTGCGAATTATAATTTTCCTTCAGAACTTCTTAGGGTCAAGCTTAGATATGTGTAAACAATGCTCTTTCCATTTATTTATATAGTATCTATTTTTCCTTTTAATTAGGGATTTGTACGTATTGATATTATCAAGTTTGAAGGAATCATTAGAAGCATCCCTATTGGATTTCCTAGAAATTTTACATTCTTTATCATACCAAGGTTTGGTTTTTCTATTCTTCTTTTCACAAGACACCTCGAAAGAGAACTTGTTAATATAAGTGGAAAGGCTAGTTGTAAAAGTATGATATAGGTCTTCAATGTTGTCCTTATAAGTTAGAAGATGTAATTTACTATTTAAATCCTTTAAAAAAAGATCAAATTTACTTTTGTCAAAAAGAAGTTGCCTTTGATAATAAGAATTTTCTTCAATGGTGCTCCTATGCACGACAAGATTTAGAGTTAGGGTTAAAGGGCTATGATCATAGTTGGGTTCATGGTCTTTTAAAAGGTCAAAAGTTACGATTTGGTCGGAAATGGGGATATCATATATCAAATAATCCACGACACTACTACCTAGACCATGAATACAAGTCATTTGGTTGGAATTTGGCCACTTCATTACCTCATTGCAAATTATAAGGTCTTGAGAATTTTAGAGCTTGACTAGGTCAATGCCAAAAAAATTCTTAGTTGGGTTTTTAGAGCTTATTTTGTAGCTATTAACAAAAACAAGGTCCTCATCTTTCCATCAAGGATTATGGTTGGAATCATTACTTAAAAGAATAACTTGGTTAGTTACAGTTCTAGCATTAAAGTCTCCTAGAAGGAGGATATTACCTTCATTTCTCAAACTATAAATATCTTGTTCTAAAGTATGATTGGGACAATTTCTATCTAGATCGTTTTTCTTATAAAAAGTAGAATTAATAGGTGCAAAATAGCAAATTACTATATACATCTTCTTAGCATTGATGTCTCAAATTTTTATCCAAATGTATTGATTGAGAGGGTCAGTCTTACGAAGTTGAATGTGAGGAAAAATTCTCTTTTTAATATAACATGGTATGCCTCCTATCCCTCTACGGTATGATTTTTTGTTTTGTGTCGACCACAAGACAAATCCTTCTATGCTAGGGACCTTAGACTCTTCATGCTCCCATGTTTCAACTAACAAATTGAAATAATATCAATATCACTCAAGATCCAACTTAACATAGGACCTTTGCATAAGGGAAAGTCACTACAGTTCCAAAAAAGGATCCCGAGTGTCCCAAAATCCTATTTCCCTAACAATAACGAAAGGCTCTATCCCTAACAATAACTTTTATTTTTAATTATTTCCCATTTTCCTTAATTCAACTTGGTCTTCGAGAATGATGTATTCATTTGTAAATATTCCGGACCCTTTTAAGCTTGGTGATTTACTGAATATGCTATATTTATGGTCAGTACAACTTATTTTGACACAGATCAACCTATCTTTATGTTCAATTATTTTTCCTGGCCTCTTTGCTTTTATGAGGTAGGTTTTTTCAATTTGTGATTTATTTTTTAGTTCTTCTTTTACTATTGGTAGTGTATCCTCACCCTGTTGAGATTTTATACCAAACGTTATGAGGTTCAAGGATCTTTTATTATTCTCATGATCCAATTCTATTATCTTATTTATTTTCTCTTTGATGGGTTTGATATCTAATTTTTTTTCCAGACCACTTAAAGCCAAATTGTTGATTATTTTTTCTTCTATCTCTTTAATCATATCTCTCAAGTTGTGATTTTCTTCAACCTCTCCTTCTTGGATTTATTTTTTTTGTTTTTCCATTTCTTGATTCTATCTTCCATTGTCTGCAATTGACTCTTGACCCCTAAGAATCTATCCTCTATCTATGTTTGAATCATATTGTTGAAAATTACAATTTTTTTTATCAAGCATTGCCTCTAACTCTATTTAGAGTTTTACTTCTCTTTCTTCACTCCTTTTTTTTTTAAGATTCTAACTCTATTTGGATTTTTGCATATCTTTCTTCTCTCCTTTTTTATAATGATTATATATATCCGTAAAGACTCTCTAGGGTGACTTTGAGGGCCTCCCCTTGACAAGTGAGGCTTTGGAAGTGGTGGAGTGCTTATATTGAAAAGAAGAGAAAATAAGTAACAACTAACTTACCCGAGTTAAAAAAAACAGACTTATTCCACACAAAATCAAAGAGTTATTTGAATTGTCAAGAGTTTAAAACCACAGATTTATTCCACACATAACCGAGAGTTCATAATCACATAGTTCAAAACCGTAGAATGTTCAAAAATACAGAATGTATCACCGCGGAATGTATCCTTATTACAGAACCACTGAGTTATTCAAAACTACAAATTGTATCACCAAAGAATGTTCAAAACTGCAGAATGTATCACTAAGAGTTCAAAACTACAGTTGTATCCTTATTACCAAACTTAATAGTTATTCCAAAACTGCAGAGTTGTTATAATGCTCTCCACACATAGTTATTTAATGCTCTCCATGCATATTTATTCCAAAACCAAATATATATTATAATTCTCTCCACACATAGTTATAATGCTCTCCTTGTATCACCAAGAGTTCAAAGCTACAAAATGTGTTCGCAGAATGTATTAGCAGAATGTGTCGCCGCAGGATGTTCAAAATCGTAGAATGTATCACCGAGAGTTCAAAATCATTCAAAACCACATAAAGTATCACCGAGGATCCGAAGTTGTGTCACCAAGAATCTGAATTATTCCAAAACCATAGAATGTATGACTGAGGATACAAAGTTATTCCAAAACCGAAGAGCTTTGTGAGTTCAAAACCACAGAATATTTAGGTACACTCACAAAAACGATTTTTTCTCCATAGAATGTTCAAAACCACAGAATGTTATCATTGGGCATTCAAAGACATTCAAAACTGCACCGAGGATCCGAAGGTCTATCACTGATGATCCAAAGTTATTCCAAAACAACAAAGTTTTGTGAGTTCAAAAGAACAAACATTTTTGTTATTTTTAATTTAAAAATTTGGATGGAAAAAAATAAAAGATATATGTTTTCTTAAATTTAAAAGACATTTTATTTTAAAAAAAGAAATCGTATATCAATTTAATATCTAATTAATTATTCGACTATAATTTTCAATTAAATTATTATTATTTTATTATTTGTACTGTAACACCCTGTTTCCCCCATGTTGTAAAAATAACTGGATTGGCCAAGAACTATGGCAAACTCATAAATCTGAATATGTGATGTAAATGGACCTTGAGGAAAAGGTCAATGAATGTGAATAACATTATGAATATATTACAGGACTGTTGAGAGGGGATGTGCAGAAAAAGAGACCACGATGGCGGTGGAAGGCACCTAGAAAGGTGGCGTTAACTTCCACCGAGAATTAATACCGTATTTGGACTTCACTGGCCCGGAGAACCAAAAGCGGCTCGCTGGCCCCGAATTAAATGTCTCGCATGCTGGCAAGTAGGTGGCTTAATGAGGGATGGGAGGTGAACTGCCCATCTGTAGAGCCGTTAGGCCTGACCAGCGCAAGGGTAATTGCGCCACACGCAACCTCGCAAGAGGATAAGGTGTAGGGTAGAAGCGATTGGGGCAGACGCGAGGGGAGAAATCTGGCAATATGAAGAGTGAGTGATAGCAGAGAGGAAGGATTGCAACCTTCGCTCCTGGTCACTGGCAGACAGAGACGTAGTCTCACAGCATCGTGGTCTCAGCTTGGGGGTGGCTAGTGGTAAATCCGCTGGGAGTTGCTAAGCCTATGGTTGGGTGGAAACGAGCACCCCTCTCAGCAGTTGCATAACCCCTGGTGTTATTTCTGATAAGTGTTTTTCCTCTGGCATCTTGATATATGTATATATGTTTATTCTGATAATTTTGCCCATAAGCTGTGAAACTGTGAATGATTTCATTGTAAGAGTGTCTGTATGGTGTTTTGATCAATACTGGTAGATGCATGTTTATAATGGAAAGACTACGTATGGCTTATGTCCTCATGAATCACTATTTATGTGCTTACCGACCTAATTCAGACTGCATGTCTGATTCGTGGGAGAAAGGTACCTTTATATGCCTCAGTTAGCACCCTGGGTAAACCTCCCCATAGAGATACCCTCCTTGAAAAGCCCATCAAGAACCAGGAGAGGGAACGTGAAGGCATAAGACCTTAGTAACCCTACGCGAGGAGGAATGATCCTCTTGAAAACCTGAGATGACAGCATAAGGGTGAAGTATCGAATCGACAGACGAGTTCCCGTCGGGAGATCTGTGGTCACTCACGACCGTTAGATTGAAGGAAGAAGCTGGAAGGTTAAGTACCTTATCCCTGATAGGTGTTGATCGATAGACGAGATTCCATCGGGAAATCTGCGGTCACACCCGACCGTTAGAATGGTAGGAGAAAGTAGGGTGTTAAACGCCTTACCACTTGGTTTCTCTGTGTCTTCGTGGGTAGCGAAGAGATCGGGACCGTAGATCCCCAAGGTCCGTGAGAGTATCCGGATCGTGGATATTTACACGATTAGGAATTCGTGGGAGAGCCCACAAGTTAGGAATCTGTCTGAGCCGTCAGATCTCGGCTGAAAAATCCGAAAGTCGTTGGATCTGTCAGGAGTTACCCGAGGGTTAAGACCCCAGTGTATAGGGGAAAAAAACCTTGGAATAGATATGAGTCGTCCGATTAATGGAGGCCACGTGTCAAGAGATCTCCCATTTTAGGAAATCGGGAATCACGAGATCGGGAGTCCTGGCGACAAGGGATCGGGACTTTCCTGGGTGGAAACCCCGGAGCAGTTGTGGACCGTCCGATTTAAGGAGGTGACGTGTTGAGAGATTACTCGTTTTGGGAAATCGGGGATCATGGATTCGGGAGTTCCGTTGACAAGAACTCGGGCCTTTGCCTTGATAAATCCCAACCCCTAATGACGAGACGATAGCATGTGGCTAAGTCTCAATGAAAGGATGAGATTCCTTCGGGGAATCTCAGGGTCTGTAACGACCGTCTGATGTGAGGAAGCGATGTCAACTTTAATCTGGGGTGCGAAGATGCCTTAGGGTAAGCGGTGAGAAGATCTAAATGGCCAAAGTCAAGCCGCTCAGATCTACGGCTGAGGCTTCATTCCGGAGCCCCCTTGTCATTCTGCCTTTAGTGGTGAGGGGGGGGTCCGGAATCAGATGTGCAACTCTCGAATGGTCGAGATTAATTCATCACGATCAACGGTGCTCAGGTGGATTCCAGACCCCCCTTGCCATTCTACCTTTAATGGGGGGGGGTCCAGAATAGTGTGGCGTGTGAAGTGGGTCCCCCTCCTATCCTGTCGCCCATCATGTCGCGCTTCCCTATTTCCACCTGTACTCCACTCAATCACGTGACAGGGCCCATTCCTATTGGCCATTCACTAACCCTATTGGGATTTGTCCCTATTGGCCAGATGCTAGCCTTGTCGGGGTTCGGCGATTGCAGAGTCGAATGATTCAATATCTCTATAGCGCTGAAGTCGCGAATTGTTGAGAGGCACCATGGTTACTTGACCTGTGATCATAACCCATGATCACACGAGGGAAGAGAGAGAGAGAGAGAACTAGCTTATGCTAGGCCTCCGTAGATATTTCGGGGGCTCTGATTCGGCAGAAGACCAGAAAAATCTGATTGAGGTAGTGGGTATGTGAAAAAGTGGTATCAGAGCATGGTTACAACACTTGGCCTGACTGGGCTCATGAATGAGTTACACATAAGCTCCGTTTGAAGCACTCCTACGAGGAGTAACCCCCTAACTTAACTTTCTTGTACAGGTTTAAAACTTGGAAACGAGAACCCGACTGTGTATGCATGTGAAAGAGTTATAAATTTATGTGCAGTTTATAAAATGTATCTAACTAATAACCAGCGTTTGTCTTTTCACCCAAGCGGATGATCAGCCGCGGGAATCTACAGACACAGAGTATGGTGACTCACCAAGAGGTGGGAGAAGGCTCCCACAACAGAGACAAAGAGTCTGACAAAAGAAGAGCAATAGGAACCCCTCTAGATCTAGCTGAGACTGTGAGGAGTCTCATGGTTGAATTGCAAAGCTGGAAGGTCGACAATGAAAGGATGATGAAAGAGCAAGAAAAGCAAACTGAAATTAATGTAGTGTTACTGCAGAGCTTATCCGACCTACAACGACAAATGCAGCATGAACCCGAAGTGCAGAGACATGGTTGTGTCAGTGGCCATACTGAGAGAAGCACCTCAAGAAAGGTCCACCCCAGAGGTAAAGGACCAGTGCCAGATGATTCCTCTGAGAAGGAAGCTGGTGATTCAGAAGGCTCTTCCAGCAGCAGGACCAGTTCCTATTTTCGAAGAAAACAGAAGAAGCAAAAGACTTCCAAGAGTCATAAATTTGAGTAATTCAGAAATGACAAACCTCCCTCCTTTGACGGTGAGATAAAGAAGGGAGAGGAAGACGAGGCCTGGCTACTTGTACTAAAGAAATATTTCAGAGTCCATGATCTTTCAAAAAATTTGAAGGCCCGAGTGGCCACTTTCAATCTAAACGGAAAAGCTTCCATCTGGTGGGAAGATCTTAAGAACATGAAAGGGGTCCGCGAGGAGGACCTGTCTTGGAAACGGTTTGAGAAGTACTTCCGGAAGAAGTATTTGTCGAAAAAATATTTCGACAAGAAGGCTAAAGAGTTTTATGAACTCAAACTGGGGCAACTCACTATAGAGGAATATGTCAACAAATTCCTCGGCTTATTGAGATATGTACCCTACATAAAAGCAAAGAAGGCGAAGGCGCAATGCTTCATCAGTGGGCTACCCAAGGAATACCGGAACCGAATTGAATTCGACGAGCCAAAGACCCTAGAAGACACTATTCGAAAAGCAACATATTGTCATGAACAATATGGACATCGGGAAGAGCCTCGTGGAGACTGGAAACAGAAGAGTGGTTCGAGATTTCAGAAAAAGGGGATCAAATTCTCAAGATTTAAAAACTACAAGAAGAACCCCAGAATGAACTTTCCATCCCAGAGTGTACTCCAGCAGAATTTTCCATCATCAGGCGGAAATAAAACTTCTGGACCTATACCAGCGAAGACTGATAACCCAAAGAGAGAACCTCTGAAATGTTGGGGTTGCGAAGAAGAGCATCTCCTGAGAGACTGTCCACACCGAAAACATAACAGTCAAAAAATTTATAACATTCAGGAAGCTACCACAGTCAATGATGTGGCAAGAAGTGTGTCGTAGATTTATGCAGCATTGGATAATAACCAAGCTGACCACCAAGCTTCAGTGGTAGAAATAGAAGGTATGATTTTCAACCATCTAGTGTCTGTTTTGATTGACCCTGGTTCAAATTTGAGTTATATAGCCCCTAGAGTTGTTGATGAGTGTAAATTACAGCCACAGAAACAAACCAAGCCATGGTTGGTACAGTTAGCCACTGGCACCAAAAGGAATATAGCAGAGGTTATACCAGCATGCCAATTAATGTTGGGTGAATTCCCCACCCAAGAAACCCATAACATATTACCCCTGGGATCATACGATCTGTTGATTGGTATGGAATGGCTAGCCGCTCATAAAGCCACGCTGGACTGTTACCATAAAACCTTAGAATGTGTGACCAAAGAAGGAAAAAGAATAACCCTCCAAGGGATCCGAAAACCTGTCTCAGTGAGGCAAATATCAGCCATGCAAATGAGGAAGTATTGCTGAAAGGGATGTCCCCTATATGCAATACAGGTGTTGAAAACAATTGAAGGTGCTAAACCAAGCCCTGAGGATCACCCTATCCTGAGAAAATATAGAGATGTGTTTCCGGAAGAGGTACCAGGTCTACCTCCGAGAAGAGACATTGACTTCTCGATAGAGCTCGCACCAGGAGCAGTGCCGGTGTCTAGGACACCCTACCAGATGAGCACACCTAATTTAGTGGAACTCAAATTACAATTGAAAGAAATGATGGATAAGGGTTATATTCGACCCAGCGTGTCTCCATGGGGAGCACCAGTCCTATTTGTGAAAAATAAGGATGGCACCCTTAAACTGTGCATAGATTATAGACAACTCAATAAAGTAACCATAAAGAACAAGTACCCCTTACCCAGGACTGATGATCTATTCGATCAGTTGGGAGGCGCATCTATCTTATCAAATATTGACTTGAGGTTGGGATACCATCAAATCCAAATCAAGGGTGAAGACATCCATAAAACCGCTTTCCGGACATGGTATGGTCACTATGAGTTTGTGGTAGTGCCATTTGGGTTAACCAATGCCCCTACCACTTTCATGTGCTTAATGAACAATGTACTCAGTAAATCCTTAGATAAATTTGTGCTAGTCTTTATTGATGACATATTAATCTACTCTAAGAATAGAGAAGAACATGAAGAGCATCTTAGACTTGTGCTGCAAGTGCTAAGAGAGCATCAACTCTATGCTAAATTCATCAAATGTGACTTCTTTCAGAAGCAAGTACATTACTTGGGACATGTTCTGTCCAAGGAAGGGGTAGCAGTAGATCCTGACAAGATCAGGTCTATCATGGAATGGCCTACCCCAAAGGATGTCTCAGACGTCAGATCCTTTATGGGATTGGCGGGATACTATAGGAGATTTACAAAATATTTCTCCAAGATTGCTTGTCCAATCACTGCCCTCCAGAAGAAGGGGACAAAATTCCTATGGACACAGCAATGTGAAGAAAGATTTCAAACCCTGAAACATCTACTAACCCATGCACCCGTGTTGAAAATCGTTGACCCAGAAGCTGACTTCCTTGTGTGCACAGATGCCTGTAAAGAAGGGCTTAGAGGAGTCCTTATGCAGAAAGGAAGTGTGATCTGCTATGAATCCCAAAAATTAAACGAACATGAAGTCAACTATGTGACTCATGATCTAGAACTGGCTGCCATAGTGCATGCCTTGAAAATGTGGAGGTATTACCTCTTGGGAAGAAAATTTGTACTTATGACAGATCACTGTGGATTACGGTATTTGTTTGACCAACCAAAGCTCAATGCTAGACAAGCTAGATGGATGGCCCTCCTTAGCGAATTTGATTTTGAAATCAAACACATTAAAGGGAAAGAAAATAGGGTGGTCGATGCCCTTAGCAGAAGCATGAAAACAATTCATCTAGCAGCGGTGAGTACCTATGAGTCAGATGTCAAGAACAGAGTCATAAATGCACAAGAAATAGATCCCTTCATTCAGACTATGACCTTGTACCTACAACAAGAACCCGCTGGAGTAAAATATGAAGGCTACCAGATGACCGAAGGAGGTCTGCTCACTTACATAAATAAACTGTATATTCCAGATTATGACGACTTGAAGAGGTTCATGATGGATGAATTACATAAAAGACCATATACTGGTCACCCAGGATACCAAAAAATGATCACTGCCACCCGGAAAGAATTTTATTGGCCTGGATTGAAGAAAGACATATCTAAATATTTGGCCCAATGCATAGAGTGCCAATAGGTTAAAGCAGAACATCGATACCCAGCAGGACTATTACACCCTTTACCCATCCCAGAATGGAAATGGGAAACCATCACCATGGATTTTGTCACTGGATTACCAACTTCAACCAAACAGAATGATGCCATTATGGTGGTGGTGGATAAACTGAGCAAGCCTGCTCATTTCATCCCCATCAAATCAACCTGCAAGGCGATAGATATCGCCCATATATTCATGAAAGAGATATTTTGAATGCATGGTATGCCGAGAGAGATAATATCTGACAGAGACACAAAATTTACTTCCAATTTTTGGAAATCACTGATGGCTGGTTTGGAGACCAAATTGTTGTTTAGCACCGCCTATCACCCTCAAACCGACAGACAGACAGAAAGAGTGAATCAAATATTAGAGGATATGTTCAGGATGCATGTAATGCATCAACCCAGGAATTGGGAAGACTACCTGCCATTGGTAGAATTCGCCTACAACAATGGCTACCAAGCATCCTTAAAGATGAGTCCCTTCGAGGTCCTCTATGGTAGGCCATGTAATACTCCAATCAGATGGAGTAATCCTGTAAATAGGATTTATTTTAGACCTGACATGCTAAGAGAAATGGAACATCAAGTGACTCAGATAAAACAAAACCTGAAGATCCCTCAAAACCGACAGAAAAGTTATGCTGATCAAAAGAGAACTCCAAAAGAGTTCAAAATGAGAGACCGTGTATATCTCAGAATTAAGCCCAAAAGGAGTTCCCTGAAAATGGGAGCTTGTGCCGATTTGGCACCCCGGTATTGTGGACCCTTTGAGGTTCTATATAGAGTGGGACCTGTAGCCTATCGGCTAGCACTTCCTCCCACAGTAAAAGCACATAATGTTTTCCATGTTTCATTATTGAAGAAATATGTACATGATGCTAATCATATAATTGACTGGTCTGTGATCCAGGTGGAACCGGAGGGAGAATTTCTACCAGAACCCCAATGCATACTGGACAGAAAGGAAACCCCGCTCCGGAACCGAACCATTGCACAGGTCAAGGTGCAGTGGAAACATTTTGGCCCAGATGAGGCTACATGGGAAATGGAGGATGCCATGAGACAGGCATATATGATTTTGTTTACTTCTGTACATGCAATTCATGTTAGTAGATAAGAACATCGAGGGCGATGTTCCTTTTAAGGGGGAGGGAATTGTAACACCCTGTTTCCCCTAGGTTGTAAAAATAACTGGACTGGCCAAGAACTATGGAAAACTCATAAATGTGAATATGTGATGTAAATGGACCTTGAGGAAAAGGTCAATGAATGTGAATAACATTATGAATTTATTGCAGGACTGCTGAGAGAGGATGTGCAGAAAAAGAGACCACGATGGCGGTGGAAGGCACCTGGAAAGGTGGCGTTAACTTCCACCGAGAATTAATACCGTATTTGGACTTCACTGGCCCGGAGAACCAAAAGCGGCTCGCTAGCCCCGAAATAAATGTCTCGCAGGCTGGTAGGTAGATGGCTTAATGAGGGATGGGAGGTGAACTGCCCATCCGTTGAGCCGTCAGGCCTGACCAACGCGAGGCTAATCACGCCACACATAACCTCGCAAGAGGATAAGGCGTAGGGTAGAAGCGATTGGGGAAGATGCGATGGGAAAACTCTGGCAATATGCAGAGTGAGTGATAGCAGAGAGGAAGGATTGCAACCTTCACTCCTGGTCACTGGCAGACAGAGACGCAGTCTCACAGCATCGTGGTCTCAGCTCGGGGGTGGCTAGTGGTAAATCCACTGGGAGTCGCTAATCCTATGGTTGGGTGGAAACGAGCACCCCTCTCAGCAGTTGCATAACCCCTGGTGTTATTTCTGATAAGTGTTTTGCCTCTGGCATCTTGATATATGTATATATGTTTATTCTGATAATTTTGCCCATAAGCTATGAAACTGTGAATGATTTCATTATAAGAGTGTCTGTATGGTGTTTTGATCAATACTGGTAGATGCATGTTTATAATGGAAAGACTACATATGGCTTATGTCCTCATGAATCGCTATTTATGTGCTTATCGACCTAATTCAGACTGCATGTCTGATTCGTGGGAGAAAGGTACCCTTATATGCCTCAGTTAGCACCCTGGGTAAACCTCCCCATAGAGATACCCTCCTTGAAAAGCCCATCAAGAACCAGGAGAGGGAACGTGAAGGCGTAAGACCTTAGTAACCCTGCACGAGGAGGAACGATCCTCTTGAAAACCCGAGATGACAGCATAAGGGTGAAGTATCGAATCGACGGACGAGTTCCCGTTGGGAGATCTGTGGTCACTCACGACCGTCAGATCGAAGGAAGAAGCTGGAAGGTTAAGTACCTTATCCCTGATAGGTGTTGATCGATGGACGAGATTCCATTGGGAAATCTGCGGTCACACCCGACCGTTTGATTGGTAGGAGAAAGTAGGGTGTTAAACGCCTTACCACTTGGTTTCTCTGTGTCTTCATGGGTAGTGAAGAGATCGAGACTGTAGATCCCCAAGGTTCGTGAGAGTATCCGGACCATGGATCTTTCCACGATTAGGAAGTCGTGGGAGAGCCCACAAGTTAGGAATCTGTCTGAGCCGTCAGATCTCGGCTGAAAAACCTGACAGTCGTTGGATCTGTCAGGAGTTACCCGAGGGTTAAGACCCCAGTGTATAGGGGTGAAAAACCCTATAATAGATCTGAGCCATCTAATTAACGGAGGCCACGTGTCAAGAGATCTCCCATTTCGAGAAATCAGGAATCGCGAGATTGGGAGTCCTAGCGACAAGGGATTGGGACTTTCCTGGGTGGAAACCCCGAAGCAGTTGTGGACCGTTCGATTTAAGGAGGTGACGTGTTGAGAGATTACCCGTTTCGGGAAATCGGGGATCGGGGATTTGGGAGTTTCGTTGACAAGAACTCGAGCCTTCGCCTTGATAAATCCCGACCCCTAATGACGAGACGATAGCATGTGGCTAAGTCTCGATGAAAGGACGAGATTCCTTCGGGGAATCTCAGGGTCTGTAACGACCGTTCGATGTGAGGAAGCGACGTCAACTTTAAGCCGGGGCGCGAAGACGCCTTAGGGTAAGCAGCGAGTAGATTTGAATGACCAAAGTCCACCCACTCAGATCTACGGTTGAGGCTTCATTCCGGAGCCCCCTTGTCGTTATGCCTTTAGCGGTGAGGGGGGGGGTCCGGAATTGGACGTGCAACTCTCGAACGATCGAGATTAATTCATCACGATCAATGGCGCTCAAGTGGATTTCGGACCCCCCTCGCCATTCTTCCT
>JASDQU010099792.1:21649-32463 GCA_032191745.1 Picea mariana | reverse complement strand
CCTGTGTATTTATTCCAAATTCAACCCAGCAGGGACTATGCTACCATGCAACACTTGTTTTAAATAAAGATTAATCACAAGTATATTTTTCTAATGTAACCATCTATGTAACTTTTTGAAAAAAAAAAACAACATACTAATACCAATACATATCTCTGTTTTTATGTAATTTTTTTGGGAAAGAAACTCATATCTATTATATGTATAAAGATAAAAAAGTGTAAAGAAGGTATATGTTCAAGTGAAAATTTTAACTCAACATTTTTTTTAACCTCTTTTTTTTAATTTTATTTTTCAATATATTTATTTCATAATAAAAAAATTCAACCATATAATTTTACTTTTATAAATTTTTACCGGATTCAAATTTAAAAAAATTAATATATTAAAAAGGTTTTTTTTCAAAACGAGATTTCTGAAAAGTTTGTCCCAGTAAAAAAAGGAAGTCAATGACTCACAACATAAAGTACATACTCCCTTCGTCCAATCCTCAGCGCTGATTCATTCGTTTAATAAAACAGAGTGGACCCGTTGTGCCGACATTGCCCCCTGTTTCATTGAAGGCCTGCCAATCAATACATATCCGTTGAAGGAGAAACACACAACCTGTCAAATATATCATGAATCTTATCTTGCTTTTGGCATTTTCCACATACAAACATATATTTAAGACAGGCACCGACCCTGTCTTAGATGATACCTATTCTATATCCTAATGAACCATCATTCTCCATGCTGCGGTCAATTCTTGGGGTTGCGCGCCATCTCCATATTTTTGTTTCTTACCATTTCACATCTCATCTCTGCAAGTATTTGATTACCAGATACTGATATTGAATAAGACTTCAAAACAGTGATATTGAATGAGACTTCCATTCATGAGTTTGTTATTTGTTGATTGTTTTTCAATTTACATTTAAAAATATAAATATAAGAGAACAATATACAGTCTGTTATGTAGCATTGAAAATTTTTATATACACTCGACTAGACAGATGACATAGCATTAAAAAAACTTTATATACACTATATGTATCGAATATACCCAACATATATACCAAAATGATTAGACTATATATATATATATATATATATTATGGACAATAACATTGAATGCTGCGTATTACATATTATCTTCCACTTAAATATTTAGTTTTTCTGTACATAACCATTCGCCTTTTTTAAAGTTATCAGTTTTTTAGTTTTCCCAGTTTACAGGAAGATGTTTCCATTATTGTTGTTGGGTTTTCTGGCAGGAATTGGTTGGAATCGGGGGATGTAATTTTTGTTGTTTAAATAGTTTTTCTGAATGCATAAATGGATTCATTGTGCTGAAAGACACGAAAGAACTTTGATTATAAAAATTTAGCCACTCAAATCTGCATATCCAATCATTCATCACCAGATTTTGAGCAAAATCAAACTAAAAA
Source organism: Picea mariana (assembly GCA_032191745.1). NCBI lineage: Eukaryota > Viridiplantae > Streptophyta > Pinopsida > Pinales > Pinaceae > Picea > Picea mariana. Next base: position 31,033 of record JASDQU010099792.1, on the reverse strand, counting down.
AATAGCCAAAAAACCCCCCAAAACTAGAAAAGCAATATACAGTCTGCAATGGAGCATTGAAAAGCTTTATATACACTATACTCAATAGATGACATAGCATTAAAAAACTTTATATATATATATATATATATATATATATATATATATATATATTACGAACAATAACATTGAATGTTGCTTAACAAGTTGTTTATTACTGGTCATGTATTACATATTATCTTGCATTTAAGTTAAAGATTGCACTTAAATATTTAGTTAAAGATTTAGTTGTTTTGTACATAACCATGGCCTTTTTTAAAGTTCTCAGTTTTAGTTTTTCCAGTTTCCAGGAAGATGTTTCCATTATTGTTGTTGAGTTTTCTGGTAGGAATTGGTCTATATAAATTTTGACAAAATCTATTTTTTAATGTTTAAAATGTTTTTCTGAATGCATAAATGGATTTAGTATGCTGAAAAACTCCTGAGCACTCGGATTATACAAACCACTCAAATTTGCAGATCCAACCATTCATCACCAAATTGTGAGCAAAATCAAACTAAAAAAGTAGCAAAATAAATAAATAAAAACCTCTAAAAGTTAAACCCAAAACCCAAAAGGTAAAACGTTTAGAGTACTGCTTTTTAAAGTTCTCAGCGTTTTAGTTCCCCAGTTTCCAGGAAGATGCTTCCATTATTCTAAGAGAAAATAAAATAAAAAAATTGAAAAGAAACGTAATTGTATGAGCTTTCCAAACATATTCTTTTTTAAACTTCACACGCAACATACTGTATAGATTGCATTATCTTCTCTCAACCATTGAAACTGTGTATTTCAAAAAATTCCGCTTTTAGAAAAACTATGCTCACTTCAAAATAAGGGATCACGTATTTACAAGATATATTTGATACAGAGACTGAATCAGTGGGTGGATGAGATATATGGATCATGGCCTAGATATCTACAATATGGCATTCTAGAAATCATATTCATTCAGCACCCCATTGCTACATCATGTGGTGCCCATTACTGTACAGTGAAACCTCCCATGCTCCGCTGTGCACGCTAACAGTCCCAAAATTAAGTGGACCCAGCAGAATTTGCTCACATCTCTACAGTTATTGCAGACTGAGCAAAGCCCTCAAAGTCATGCGGCCTCTCAATGGGAACCCACTTCCAGGAATTGTCCAGCATGTAACAAACCTGATCGCCACCACTGCAAGCAGAACCACTCACAAATATCTTGTCCCGCCACACCGTCGCGCAAGTAGCAATTTTCATATCTCCAGGAAGAGATGCCGCCACTTCCCAAACGTTCTCCTTACTATTATAGAACATCACTTGTTGCTTATGGAAGAAATACAGATTCCCAAACGCAGCTACGCACGACCTGGGGCATGTCCCAATACTCCACATGTTCTCCACTCTGCTCCAAACGCCTGTACTGGGATCGTATACTTCCGCACTCCTCTCGAATCGGCCCTGTGATTCTGTGGTGTACCCGCTTATCACAGTGAATTTTCCATCCATAAAAACTCCATGGCATTCGTCTCGCTCTTGGCTCATGGGAGGCAGAATTTCCCACTTGTCTTTGTTCACATCGTAAGCCTCTGCGTCCGGCAGAGCGTTTTTATTGCCGTCGTGTCCTCCGGCAACATAGATAAGCCCGTCGGGAGAAACAGAGCAGGCAAAGAAGGATCGAACCCTTGGCATATCGGCTCCCCGCCGCCATGTATTGGACTTGAAGTCATAGATAAAAACAGAATTCATTGCCTCCCAGTGGGAGGGATGCCATCCTCCAATTATAACCAGTTTCTGATCCACCCAAACACAGTGACAGAAGAGGGGAATCCCATCGGAAAACTGGGGAATTAAAGGGAGCCTGTCCCAGGCGTCCTGCAGAGGGTCAAATAAAGTTAGCCGATAAGCCGGCGCTCCCTGCCGCTTATCTTCCGTGGACTTCCCCTGAGGAATAGCCTGAACAAGGCATATCAACTGCTCGCTCGTCCCAGTTATCTTTCTATCCGCATAGAACCGGGGGCTAGTCAGCATAGCCTCCCAGCTTCTACACACAGATTTGAGCTTCTCGTGCGATTTGTAAGACACTCTGAGCAAGCACTCTCGACCGATTTCGTCTGGAAGACTGGGAATAATCTCCATGAATCCACCTGGAGAATGATCCTCAACCCAAACAAAAACCAGTTGCCAATTAAATCGAAGAGATTCGAGGCTGCCTCGAGCTATTATACCCAAAACGAGTCGATGGTATACGCAAATACCACTAAAAAATCTAAAGCCTTTGAATGGGAAGGAGAGTAGGAAACCATGGATAAGTATATATGAGAAATCTAAAGGAAACCATGGACAAGTATATATGAGAAAAGGGAAGTAACAGGGCCTGCATAAAGGCGAGGCCGGGCTAAAGTAATGTAATTTGAGAATCTAGGGTGTAGGGCGAGCCGACTAAAAGTAGATGCGTAAGCATCCCAAACTTTCTTCCAAAATCTTCTAGAACAATATTTCCTTCACAAGTTTATCCAGGTCCAGCGCGATTTGGCAATTATAGGACGTTGATGCGTCAGCCTAACTATGTGAGTTCATGGCAAGTGATAAGCTCTGTTTGTATTCTGTACAACTCCCGATAAAGTGAATTGAATTTAACCCTGGGTTGGTCTCTGAAAATCACCCGAAAGACTGGGACGACTTCTCTTTTGGGGTTTTTCCACAGGCATCACCCGCTCTTGTGAAAAAAGACAATTTTAATTGATTGATGTGTGGTACAGCTGGGAACCATGTGGAGTCGGCATGAATACGGCCTTATCCACTTTAGATTAGATAGTTATCTAGTAACGTTCCATCCACAATTACACCCCAAAAAACCTTTCCCCCATTAAAGTGTGAAACTTGACAGTAATTATTTTAGATTAGATAGTTATCTAGTAACGTTCCATCCACAATTACACCCCAAAAAAACTTTCCCCCATTAAAGTGTGAAACTTGACAGTAACTTTGTTCACCAGTTTGTAAGTTATGATTTTCAAAATAGTTGATAGGGTAAACTGGTAGATCTTTAAAGTTCGTCTTAAAGAATATATAGTTAATACTATTCATAATCATATTTTCAAGTATTGCTGAGCACTTTTCTAATTTCAAATACTTATATGTTTTGATAAAAACAAATTAGTTTAAGTTTTTTTTTACTCTTCACGCCTTATTGTGAAGCTTTAATAATTGAAAAACTTCTTAATAATTGTAATTGCCAAGATGGCTACAAGCTTAGCCATTCATGGAAACCTACTATTTATCTTCTCAATAATTTGAATTGGTTCTGTTTCATTTCTAACCCTTCTCCTTTTCTCTCTAAACCTTATTCTTTTTGTTTTTCGTAATCTTTTTATTGGGTCTTTTACATCTTTGACAATTCAAAAACTTTTACCTCACTATATAGCTTTCTTTTACTTTTAATTTAAAATTTCACATTCAGGATCTTTTTATATTCTTATATCATTACCATCTTATTTAAGACTCTTCATGTGTATGATGATGGATGAAGTATCCACTCTAAACATTACAGATTTCAATACTACTTACACAATTTCTATCCATAAAATTTAACAAAAGAATACAAATATTTTTAAAATTTTCAATATATAAATAAAATTTTAAAATAAATAAAATAATTTTTATCTTTTAAAATTTTATAAATTAAAATTAATTTGATAGAAATTAATATATATTATTATATATTAAATTTAAAATTAATTTGATAGAAATTAATATCTATTATTATATATTAAATATATAACATTTCAATAAACAATTTTCCCTTTAACTTAAAAAATATTTAAATTAATAATTTGTCGATTCTCTCGACTCAAATACAAATACAATTGAATTAAAAATGTATTACTTTGAGTACAATGTCAATACAAGATTCTTAACATAATCACGATAATGACTTAAACAAGATTATGCACGTGTTTTAATAGATTGATTTTTATTTGATTAATGTTATATGGTTTTTAAATTATTAAATGTAAATAGATTGATTTTTATTTAATTCATTTTATATGGTTTTTAAATTATTAAATGTGAAATGACAAAAATGATAATTACTAGATTAAATTTAGTTTATGGAATTTAAAAAAGGTAAGGAATTATTTGGTTTACTTTAAAATTTTATTTTTATAATTAAAGTTTTTTAAAAAGGTATTTTTAAATCATTATAATTTTGATGAATTAAAAGGTTAGAAAGATTAGTGTTTTAATCAATATTTTGAAATTGTAATTTAATGTTTGGATATATACCACATTTTAAGAAAAATATTTTTCATATAAAAATGTGAAAATACAAATTTTATTTGTATGAATAATAAAATAATAATAATTTAATTGAGAATTGATGATGATGATGATGATGATGATTAACGTCCACTAAGACCGAATTGGTCTATTGGACCTTAAGAGGGTAAGTGATTACTTGTGATTCTTTAAAATTTTGTTTATATGCTTGAAAAGCTTTCCAAGATCACCATACTTTTGTTGAGTTAAGAGGTTAGAAAGGTTGACAATGTGACAAATATTTTGAAAATGAGATCTAAATGGGTATAGGTTGGACAATCTAAGAGAAAGTGTTTTTCATCTTCAACATTCTTAGTGTCACAAATGTGATACACTCTTTCATCCCATGGCGTTTTAGGAATTGACCAACGCCCAGTTTCACTATGGAGCTCGTGAGAATTTGTTCTTATATTAACAATGCTTATTTTTTTCTTTACACTTGGCAAAACAAATAGATAATTTTGATCTTCTAAATTAGGGTTGGTTACATCCTTATAATACCTTAATTTTCTTTTTTCCTCCAACTCTTTATCACACCACATTTTCTCCTTAAATTTTGATTTAACGATTTTTTTACTAATATATCTATTCTGCAAAATGGTGTCTTCCATGATTTCCCAATAGTTTAGCCAAGACCAACCATCTTTATGCCATCCTCGCTTGAGTCGATGGTGGTTACGATTCAATTTTGAAGCAATTTTAGGAATCCTCTTGTCTTCCATGTTGTTTAAATTGTTCTTATACATTAGGTATCTAGTCATAGCCATGCTCTCAATGGGAGAGAAGTTTGTTTCTAAGAGGAGGATGGGATAGGGCGTATTTCCTTTAATTTTGAGATTATAGGTTATAAAATTCTTTTGTATTTGCTCTATCTTTCTCCAGGGTTCATGAGAGATACTACAGCCCCAGACTTCACATCCATAAAGAATAACATGTGTAACAAGAGACTCAAAGAGGAGTTTCTTCTTATCCCAACTCAAATGATCAGTTGATTTACAATTGTTTTCAAGCCCATAATAAGCTTTCCATCCCCAAATAATCCTTTTCTCAATGCTATAATTCCAATTGAGCTTGTGGTGAATATCAACTCCAAGATATTTGTATGAATTCACTTCCTCCAAGTTGTTGTTGTCATATACGAAGGTATCTTAAGTGATCTTATTAGATTTAATAATCATGACCTTATTCTTATCAGTATTAACAGTCATACCCATATTGGAGCAAAAATCCTTGAGGACTCTTAGTTGATTTTCAAGATCATGGGGACTCCTTGCCATAAGAACGATATCATCGACATAAAGAAGAAGATTGATGACTATCCAGTTAGAGTAGGGTCGACACAACCTACTTTTTCCAAGCAATCTTCTAACTTGTCAACATATATGCCAAAAAGGGTAGGGGACAAGGGACAACCTTGTTTGACTCCAATATTGCATTTAATCTCTTTTGACCATCCCTTAGTGTTTTTAAACTTAACAATAACGTTCTCATACATCCTTATTGCAAAACCCTCAACTCGAGAAGCACTTTTATCTCTTCCAACCTATTCCAAAGTTTTTTCCTAGGAACCATGTCAAAATCTTTTATAAAGTCAACAAAACAACAAAAATGATTAGTTTTAGTATTGCATAACTCCTCTGCAATGATCCTAAAGGTAACAAGATGGTCCATAGTTGAATGATATCTCCTAAACCTGACATGTCCTTTATCTCTTTTACCGTGACTTTCTAGCCAAAGGATAATCTTCTTTTCCAAAATAATTCCATAAAGCTTCGCTAAAATCGGGCTAATCATAATGGTTCTATAATTAGAGGGAATGTTTCTATCCCCATTTTTAAAAATAGGAACAATGAGGCTTTGCGTCCAAGGTTTAGGGAAGCTCTGCTTGACTGCTAAATTAAAGAGCTTGTGTATGTGGGGGATAAGGATAGGCCCTCCAATTTTAAAAATTTCAGCTTGGTAGCCTCCAATGTCCTTAGCTTTCCCATTTGCAAGTCACTTAACCCCGAACTCTATGTCATCTAAAGAAAAAAATTCTTCCTTTGTAGAGACAATAGAAAAAGTAGAATTAATAGGTGCTAAATAAAAAATTTCTATATACATCTTCTTAGCATTGGTGTCTGAAATTTCTATCCCAATGTATTGATTGAGAGGGTCAATCTTAAGAAGTTGAATGTGAGGAGAAATGTTGTTTCTAATATAACAAGCTATGCCTCCTATCCCTCTATGGTGGGATTTTTTGTTCCATGCCGACCACAAGACAAATCCTTCTATGTTAGGGACCTTAGACTCTTCATGCTCCCAAGTTTCAACTAGATAAATAATATCAATATCACTCGAGATCCAAATTATCATAGGACCTTTGCGCCATGGAAAGCCACGATAGTTCCAAAAGAGGATCCCGAGTGTCCCAAATTCCTATTTATTATTATCCTTCTGGTCTCTATCCCTGACAATAGCTTTTCAATTTTTAATTATTGTCAATTTTCCTTCTTTCCTGGTTTCTTTTACCTTTTGAACTTCCTTCCTTAATTCATCTTAGTCTTCAAGAATGAGGTCTTCATTTATAAATATTCCTGACCGTTTTAAGCCTGAAGATTTACTGATTATGCTATTTTTATGGTCATTACAACTTACTTTGACACGAATCAACCTATCTTTGTAATCAATTATTTTTCCTAGCCTCTTTGCTTCTATGAGGTAAGTTGTATCAATTGTGATTTATTATTTAATTCTTCTTTTACTAATGAGGTAAGTTGTATCAATTGTGATTTATTATTTAATTCTTCTTTTACTATTGCTAGCGTATCCTCCTCTTCTTTTTCTTTTATACCAAAAATTATGAGGTTCAAGGATCTTTTGTTATGCTCATGGTCTAGTTCGATTAGCTTATTCATTTTGTCTTTGATGGGTTTGATATCCAATTTGTTTTCCATATTACTGAGGGTCAAATTGTTGGTTTGTTTTTCTTCTAGCTCTTTAATCCTATCTCTCAAGTTGTGATTTTCTTCAACCTCTCATTATTGGGTTGATTGTTTATGTTTTTCCATTTCTTGAATTCTATCCTTCATTGTCTACAATTCACTCTTGAACCCTAAGAATCTATCCTCTATTTGAGTTTGAATGGTATCTTTGAAGAGTCTAATTTTTTTTAATCAATCATTGCCTCTATTTTTTTTATTTGGAGTTTTACGTATCTTTCTTCACTCCTTTTTTCTAATGATTCTAAATCTATTTGGCTTTTGGAATATCTCTCTTCTCTCCTTTTTTCTATTGATTCCATATAATAGATTATAAATATATTTTAAATTAAAATTGAATCAAAGTAAAAATTGACTCACCTCATTTCAAAATTATTCAAAATTATTCTCTTAAGAAAAGGTAATCCCCATTAAAAAATGCAGATATATAATGTTAGAAATAAAATATATCCTTCAAATCCGTAGAGAAGTATTATTCCCTTTAAAAAACAATAGAGATATAATTTCAAAACAACAGAGAAATATTATTCTGGTTCAAAACCTTAGAGATAAAAAAAAAACACCACCCCTTAATCTGATATTAAATTATAGTAGAGTAATTAATTAGATATTAAATTGATATATGAAAATATATTTTAAATTTAAGAAAATATATATTTTTTATTTTTTTCCATCCAAATTTATAAATTAAAAATAACAAAAATGTATGTGGTTTTGAACTCACAAAGCTCTTGTTTTGGAATAACTTAGGATACTTGATGATACATTCTGAAGTTTTCGAATAACTTTAGATCCTTGTTGATACAACTTGAGATCCTCGGTGCGGTTTTGAACGGATTTGAACTCTCGGTAATATATTTTGCGGTTTTGAACATTCTAAGAAAAAGTCAATCGTGTGAGTTTACCTAAATATTATGTGGTTTTGAACTCACAAAGCTCTTTAGTTTTGGAATAACTTCGGATCCTTGGTGATACCTTCTGTGGTTTTGGAATAACTTTGGATCCTTGGTGATACAACTTCAGATCCTCGGTGATACATTCTGCGGTTTTGAACCCCAGTGATACATTCCATAGTTTTGAACATTCTACAGTGATACATTCTGCGAATAAATTTTGCAGTTTTGAACTCTTGGTGATACATGGATAGCATTATAATTATGCATGGACAACATTATAATAACTCTGCGGTTTTGGAATAATTATGCATAGATAGCATTAAATAACTATGCGTGGAGAGAATTATATTAACTCTGCAATTTTGGAATAACTCTTTGATTCACTAATAAGGATATATTCTACGGTTTTGAACTCTCGAGTCTGCGGTTTTGAACATTCTGCGGTGATACATTATGTGGTTTTGAGTAACTCTACAGTTCTATAATAAGGATACATTCTGCCGTGATAAATTCTGCAGTTATGAAGATTCTGCGATCTTGAACTCTCGATTATGTGTGGAATAAATATGTGGTTTTGAACTCTCAGCGATGCAAATAACTCTACGATTTTGCATAGAATAACTTTGGAGTTTTGAACTCAAGTGAGTCAGTTGTTACTTATTTTCTCTTTTTTTCAATATGAGCACTCCACCACTTCCAAAACCTCATCCTGTCATGGGGAGGTCCTCCAAATTCACCCTAGAGAGTCTTTATAGATATATAGAACCATTAGAAAAAAAGAGAGAAGAAATAGATGTAAAACTCCAAATATAGTTAGAATCATTAAAAAAAGATGAGTGAAGAAAGAGAAGTAAAACTCCAAACAAAGTTAGAGGCAATGCTTGATAAAAAAATTTGGAATTTTCTTTTTTTTTTAAATGAAAAAGATGAAACCTGTTATATTAATATAAGCAATTTACAGCACCATTGGGGATGCCAGCTGTCCCGCCTTAGCAGGAAACCGAGGCAGCTGGACACCCCCTGCCACATGTCATTGTCTTTGCTAACTGAGAGTGGTCTGAGAGTATCAAAAATTACAGCACTATCTCCCGCCCGTAGGAAACCGGGAGTGGCAAAATTCAAACTATTGTTTGCTATGAAAATTAAAACAGACAGGAAACTAGCTATCTTCATGCAAATATCAGTAAAA
>JASDQU010099791.1:527574-568027 GCA_032191745.1 Picea mariana | reverse complement strand
TGCCATGAGGTCTAGGAACTACGGTCCATACATCATTCTTTAAAATAGAATCATATTCTTCATTCATAGCATCTTTCCACACTTGATGTTTGGAGGCTTCAACAAATGTGGAAGGTTCTGAATCAATCACAGTATTTAAATGAGCTATGAGATCGGAGTACTTATCTGGTTTCTTGCTTTCTCTGAAGGTGCCCTTAGGAGCTGAATGCTTTTCTGCTTCTTTCAATATTTCCTGACACCAGGCCGGTTTCCTTTTAGTAGGAAGTATCTCCATTGGAAACTCAATAGTATCCCTTGAGGGGTCCACTGGAAGTTTTGAGGTTTCCTCCCTCTGCTTATCTGGAAGAAGAGAGTCTGAAGGATCAAGTGGTGGAGCTTCCTGCTTCTCTGAATCACATGGAAGTTCTCTGGCCCAACGAAAAGTTGTTTCTTCATGAAAAGTCACGTCTTTGCTTACTTCGATGAACTTTTGACCAGGGATATAAATCCTGTAAGCTTTTGAGGTCTCACTGTATCCCACAAAGGTTCCTTTCTTACCAGAGGGCTCTAGTTTAGTCCTCTTCTCTTTTGGAATGTGTATATAAACTGGACTGCCAAAGATTCTTAAGTGATCAACTGAGGGCTTACATCCGGTGAAAACTTCTTTAGGAGTTTTCGCTTCAAGGGCTTTGTGTGGACATCTATTCTGAATGTATACTGTAGTACTGACAGCCTCAGCCCAAAGCGATAAAGGTAAGTTTTGGTCATGCATCATGGCCATGGCTGTTTCACATATAGTTCTATTCTTTCTTTCAGCAACCCCATTCTGCTGAGGGTTGTATGGTACAGTTAGCTCCCTCTTAATTCCAGAGGCTCGACAGAGTTCGTCGTATTTGAAGGAGTCAAATTCTTTACCATTATCTATTCTGAAAACTCGGATGTGTCTTTTTGTTTGATTTTCAACAAGGTTCTTGAAATCTGCTAAAAGATTCATCTTTAGTTTTTAAGAAATAAATCCAAGTTTTACGCGAACAATCATCAATAAAAATGATATAAAAAATACAACCATGCAGACATGGGCCCACAAAGGTCAGAATGAATTAAATCCAAAATTCCATTTGATTTTCTATTACTGAGAGGATAGGGTTTCTTTATGTTCTTACCAAGTGAACAACCTTTATAAACACTATCATGCTCAACAAAAAATACTGGCATACCTGTCACCATCTTTTGCAAACCTGGAAGTGCGTTATAGTTGAGATGTCTAAGTCCCCTGTGCCAAAGCTCGCATGGATTGATCGTCTCATGAACTAGAGCTCAAACAATCTGACCTGAAATCCTATAAAGTCCACTCTCACAAGTTCCAATGGTTATAGCAGTACTTAAATCTTCATTTGAGGATCACAAGAGGACCTTTCCTTTGGAGAAAACTACTGAGTAACCGTTACTTTCTAAAACTGGAACATAGATTAAATTTTTCTTTAGACTAGGTACATAAAGAATTTCATCAATGTGAAAGATATTACCCGAGTCAAATCGGAAAGAGGTGGATCCAAAACCTTTTATATCATAGGTGCCATCATCACCTAGTTCAACCTTTGCCTTGAATTTCTTGTCTTGATAGTTTGCAAGGTTTTGTTTGAAGCCTGTCATGTGTCTGGAAGCACTGTTGTCTATTAGCCAAATCTCCTCTGACTTGGTGATAGTGTCGGAAAGAGCTAAGATGAGATAATATTCCTTTTGTTGTTCTTGCTCTTTGGTGGCAGCCCTGGTTTGTCTTCTTTGAAGCTCCTCTTGGGGTTTTGCCTCTTCAGTGGCAATTGAGGCTTGGAATCTTCCTCTCCTTTTCTCTGAAAGGGAGGACTCTTGCAATCTCTTGCATAATGTCCTAACTTATTGCAGTTAAAACATTTAACTTTAGATAAATGAGGATTGAGATGAGATAGCTTACCTTGGGGTTTCTTACCTTTGCCTTTTGATTTAGGGAACTTCTTCCATTTCTTGGTCTTTGCTGCAAGGGCATGATCTTTTAGAATTGAATAATCATTTCTGCTGTTTAGTCTTCCTTATTTTTCTAAGCAGTCATGCCACAATCTTTCAAAATTAGGTTGGGATTCTCTTCCATTTGCGGATGCAAGAAAAACTCCCCAAGAATCAGGAAGTCCATCAAAAGTTGTTTGAACAAGATCATCATCATCTACAGGAACACCAATTGCAATAAACTGATCTTTGGTTTGTGCAATCTTGGAGAAGAAAGTAGCAATTGTATCATCCTTTCCCATTTTCAAGGTACGTAATTGTTTCTTCAAAATTCTTTTCTGAGTTGGTGCTTTTTTTTCATAGAGGTTTGCCAAGGCATCAAAACAATCTTTGGCAGTTCTTAGATGACCAATGATGGGCATCATGTTGTCTTTGATAGAATAAAAAATGATTCTTTTAGCCTTGGTTTGTTTCCTTTTGTATGTTGCCTTGGCTGTGTTTGAGGTGGGTTCTTCAATCTCCCTAGAGATCAACTCTTCTAGATCATTCTCTTCAAGAATGTTTACTATTCTGTATTTCCAAGCATTAAAGTTTGCAGCCCCTACAAGTCTGTCTTCAACTTTAACTGATGAGGAAGCCATGCTATGATCTGGATTAGCTTGATCTTTGCAAAACAACCCTAACAAGTGGATTTGTGTAGGCTCAAGATTTTATCTTTGAGCTCTCAGCACACCCTTAGCTCTGATACCATGTTAGAATTAGGGAAGTAAAGCAGAACAAAATCGTCTTTTTAAAATTTCAGCGAGAATAACAACTAAGTCTTATATTCAGAAAACAAAACTACACTGCTTGAAAACTGGACAGAGAAACAAAAATATGTACTCAAATCTAAGCTAGTTTAGATATTAGCTAATTAGTAGATCTAGAATAATCATCATTTCTAATCTACAATGCTGGTGTAGATCTTATACAGATCAAAACTCAAAATAAACACAGATCTGATCATGAGCAATATAACAAACTTCAAAAGCAAGGAATAACAACCAAACTCAAATTAATGCCCAGATCTGATAAAGGTAAACTGATCTAAGCAAAGAGTAATCTATATAACTAGATGGACGTTTAATCTATGGATCTAATATAGATCACATCTAAAAACAAAGTTGGATAGATCTAGATCATGAAAACAAATTAAACCACAATAATTTGAACAAGTCACTTACCTTATAGGAGTTTATGCCACACACAATGGATGTAAAGCCACTTGAAATTATGCTCAGAAAAAATTCTGGATCATAGATCTACCATATAGGTTAGATCTCTTGCCTAGAGATGAGTAGACTTTCTTGCCACCAGGAGGAGAAAAACACATAGACACTACACACAAGTTTTGTGGTTAAACTTTCATACACACATGAAAATCCAAGGATCCAAACTCACACACAGGGCAAGGGTTACAGGCTGCTTAGAGGGCCGCGACTCAAAAGGTAATGATCAGGACTATAAAGGGAGAGGCACAACTCACTGAGAAGGGGCCAGATTCATGCTGGAGAAGTCACGGCTCAACAAATCTGTCAACAAAGGAGGACGACAGTCTCAAACAACATACAAAACAGCTCAGCAATCCTCAACGCAGACTTGGTATTAGCAAAGAGAGATGGACCTGTCAACAAAAGAGGACGACAACCTCAAATTGTATACAAAACAACTCAACAAAGAAAAGACCTTCATCACACCACACATGGACCTGTCAATACAAGGCTGAACTGTTGAAGGAGGGACGCAACTAGCAAAGAGAGCACTGTTACAAAGGGGGCCGCAACTAGCAAGGAGAGATCTGCTCTCTTTGATGATAATAAGAGTGTAGTGTGAAGGGTAGAGGGTAGGCCTTTATTTATAGTTTAGGCTAGGGCAAAAATAAGGGTAATAGTAATTAAATTAAAAATAAAAATAATATGTTTTCATTAATATAAATATTAATTCAAAACATGTTATAATTAAAATATTTAATTAATATTTTACATTAACCCTTAAGACAAAAACAAAACCCCAAACAAACACAAACAAGGGTAAAGGGGTTTTAAGTGCGGTAGCTTGGTGGCAATACTTGTCCATTCACATTCAAGGTGACCTTATTAACTTTATCATCATTGCATATGGGATACATCCCTCTTGTGGTCATGCCCACCTTCAAGGAGGGTCATACACCAACAAAGTACCTGATCAAGGATCAAGTTGCCCCAAAACATTTTTGGGGTCTTATCCACCAAGGTACAAGACCAAGGATCAACCCATGCCCCAGGCATGGGTACCCTGGACCATGTCCAGGGGCCCTAGACATATCTAGGGACTTTAACTGCTTGGTCCCAGACCAAGAACCCTAGTCATATATTGGGGGCCCTCTCAGGGGTCTTTACTGCTTGGTCCCAGACCAAGAACCCCAGTTATATATTGGGGGCCCTAACAAGGGTCTTTTGCCATGGCACTGACTGTTTGGTCCTAGACCAAGTACCCCAGGAGTGCACTGGGGGTCCTAGATCTCGGTTAGGGTCTTTGCCATCCTCCCGGAGAATGGCTCTTGCAGCTGCTATAAATTTAACAGCATCATAAAGTGAACATAGGCTGTCTTGGGCAATAATATTGCCATGTAAAAGTGAACAGGAAAAAAATGCATTCAAATTGATATTTTCATCCAGTACAATTCAAGATACGGTTTGCTGTTCTTTGACAGTTGTCGGACAATACAATCTGCATAAGCTTCTCCTTTGCTATTGAATTCAAGATACAGTTTGATGCTCTCTGACAGCTGTGGGAAAATTCAATTTGCATAAGGTTTTCATTCGCAAATGTCATTAATACGCAAATTTGCAGATTAGATTCCAGGTAAATAATAGAACTTAGATCTAATGCTCTGATTAAGAATAGATGGGTAGTATTAGGAACATTACTTTTTACGAGGGGCTATTTCTTCTTCAGAATAAATGCCAGAAAACACAAAAGTAGTGGAATTCCTCTGAGTTTCCTAAACACCTTGCCATTTTGTGATGTCAACAAGTCAAGCAACTGCCACGAGCTGGCATCTTTGAGTAAACGAGAATATGTTTGGGAAGAAGGAATATTAGGAAAGAAGCAGGAAAGGAAAGCAAGATGGGAAGAGGAAAAAGACGGGAAAAATCCTTTCAGCTTTTGTGGTGAAGCTTCTCCACTTTTATATTTGGAACAAGTTCCTTCTTTGAATACTCCCTTCATTTTTTGTGGCAGCAATGAGAGCTGTCTTTGTGGTTACCAATGCTTTTTAGCTTTTTGTTGTCAGTCTATGGAGGCTCTGCATGTTATCTTGTTGTTTCATAGTTGCCATTCTGCCTCCATTTTTGTTATATTCCAGATAATTTTTCACAGATTTGTAATCTTCAGTAATCTTCAGGTGCAAGTCACGAGGAATATTAGTAAATGAAGAAATATAACACACAAGATCATGACAAGAACTTTGGCAGAAAGGGCCTCAAGCCATATTCTTGACTTGTATTCATTTTAATGATACAAATATATAATACAATAATGAAACCACCTCAATTGTTCTCACATTGACACCTCATTGGGAGATAAGTTAGGAGGAGGCAAACTAGGAATCTAGAAACACACTTAGGATAACAACTATATCCTAGTATGTGAAATATACAAAGGTGGTATACTAGGAATTCGTGATTGTATACAAGTAAGAGGCTAACATTCACCCCCTTAATCATAAGTTCGAACCATAACACCAACACTGCAACATAAATTGGTATCATCTCCAAGTCTTCATGCTAAAATTCTTGAGTTGAGTCTCAATGAAGAACTGCCTGAAAAACCTCCAAATCTGGATGTTGAAAAATCTGGAAAATGCCACTATGTATTCATGTGAGCCAGAGTGCTTGTAATTTGTTCACTGATGTGAACTCCAATATGATGAGAGCGAACCAAGAGAAGTGAATCGGCTGCAAGTCTGACGCATCCTTGAAAATGCCTGACAACTCAATCAAATGCCAAATTGTAATGCAGAAGGATCCAACTGCCCTTTGCTAGGTCGAATGACCATCCGGGTGAACACAATGTCCACAATATTGCTCTCAAAATCAACATCCCAATCTTGTATTCTATGTATGATTCAATTGCAAGTCATTGAACCATAATTCTGCCATCTACAAACTGCAGTTGCCCATTTGGCATATTTGTTGTTGAAACTTCCAGTCTGACAACCATCATCAATTCCCCCCTTTGTTAGCTGAAAGGAGAGACCACAAGTGGTTTCAAGAACCATCTTCACTTGATTTTTGAACTTCCCCCCTTAAGGTGCAAGAAAGTTTCATCACTGTTTGCTGCAAAATTCGTCTTTACTTGAGATTGAATTCTTCAGTAAGACTGAAATAATCGCTTAGCTGTTGATGACTACTGCCAAGGATCGATCCACTCATAATGAATCTTCATTCTCGCAGTTTTGTTTCTCTTGGAACATTTATCTGATGGATGTTTCTTCTTGCCACAATGTTGGCAAGGATGGAGATCAAAACATTAATTCTCCATGTGACCAACTCAATTGCAATGTTAGCATTTAACATTTTGATGCTGAATTGGAACAGGGGAAACTTCTTGAAGGAATTCAACACTTTGAAACTAGATTGGTCTGGAATAATCTAGAATATGTCCTGTTTTGTGCTTGTTGTAGTTGATTTCTTCCCAAGGTCCAATGATGGGCGTGGAAAGAGTATTCTTAACCTATTACTTTGACATCTGTGTAACTTGATTCACTGCATGCTGTTGCATCATTGAAAGGTTTTCTTCACTAAACTCAAAAGAAAACTCTTGAAATGTAGGTTCATGGATAGCTTCATCTTCATTTGCATCTGGAGTTGGTTGAAAGCATCTAGAAATTTATCTACAATGTGGTAGGAAGAGGAATTCCCTTGACCAAAGGGAGAGAAGGGAGGATTCTCTCGTCATTGAGGGCGGCACTCTTAAGGGTGAGGATGCAATGGGAAAGTGGACCAAGGCCATTATTCCAACCCTAGCGACAACCAGGAAAAGTAGATCATTTTCGTGTATTCACTCAGGAATTGGATTCTTAATAAAAACCACCGTAAACGTAGTGTGGGTGAAGAAAACTTCCGTTGCTATGCTACCTACTAATCAGAATCATCATAATCATAGAGAGGGTTGAACAAAAACTAGTTCATAACATTGAAGATTCTTTTGTTGAAGTTCATCTTGAAGACGTTGAGTTTGAGTTCGAACTCCGATAATTCTAGATTTCGCTCCATTTGAACTCACTCACTTGCACTCGCTTGGTTGAATTCCTCGCTTGAACTTGTTTCCTTGAACTCACTTGCTTGTACTTCACGCTTGCTTGAACTTGTTTCCTTGAACTCACTTGCTTGTACTTCACGCTCGCTTGAACTCTTGAAGTCGCTCGCTTGAACTTTGCTTACACCAAGCTGAGGGTGTCAGATACTACCAAAAATGCACCCAAAGTGTGATGTTTACAATGAGATGACTCAAAAGTAGATACTACCAAAAATGCACCCAAAGTGTGATGTTTACAATGAGATGACTCAAAAGTACAATGACTCATGGGTGTTGGGCTCAATCGAGAATGCACCCTAAAATTACAATGTAATTCAACTTGATTTAATTTTACACTTACAAAAGAAAACTATGCAAGTTTTTTATCTTCAAATTTGATGATGCTTTGTCGATGCTTTTGAGTCCAGTTCTCCTTTGATTACAAACTTGATTTGTTCATTGTTGATGTGATTGCTAATGTGATTGACAACTTGAATGTCTTGAGAATGCATTGCAAGAGTTTGATCACATGTGCCTGATTGTAAGTGCTTGATTGAGATTAATTGTGTGCTTACATTTATTAATTTGTTGTGTACTCCACATGTGTTGCATTGAATAATCAATTATGTCAAATCTAGACATAAATCACAAGCCACCATGAAAAATTCACCATCGCACACAAGTACAAGTGTACCAATGATCCCCTTATTCAATTTCAGGTGGATCTAGGACACTGAGCAAAAAAAAAGATTTTATTATGAACTGTCTTTCTTGCGATTACAATATTGTGCCCAAATACAAATAAAAGCCTTCAATCTATTTCCTCCTTCATGATAGTGCTCCATTACAAATACTACTTCACAACATTTCAACATTTCACCTAATGTTGAGGCAAAGTTTATTGAAAATAAAGTATTCAATGACAAATTTTTGTTTTTCTTTTTCATCAAACAGTTTCCAATCTTCTTTTAACCAAAAGATCGATAGTAATACCATAACCAACTGGATGGAAGCAAAAACGAATTTACCTTAGAACTAACTCTCTAAGTCTCCCAAGCAAGGCGTTCTTTTTAATAAAAGAGAAAAATCACCATTCACTTTTCCTTTTAAAAAGTGGCACACCTCGTACCAAAAACAAGCATTGACAAATCATACAAGCTCTGCTTCCCTTTTTTAATCTGTGTGTTGTGCAGAGATTATGATACAAAATGAACTATTAATAAAGAATTGCATGCAGGGTTTTTGAAAAGAACAGAATATACCTTGACTATTATGCCCCTTTGTTTAGAATGTGCATGGGAAAATCAAGGCATGGGTGAGCTATCTCAAGACAACATGCAGTATTCAACTTTTCTAGGCGATCCGTGGGCAATCCAGTTGAGATTTTCTTGAGATCTCTTGAACCAGCTCAATCTTTGAATCAGTGCCGAACATTTTCTAGTGCTTTTCATATATTTCCTTTGCCAAAACCAGTTTCCACCCTTGGAATTCGTGTCTTGAGAGGAGAGAGGAATCATGTGCTGGGGGTTTCTAGGGGTTCATCAGCAGCAAATTTTGAAGTTTGAATCTCACTGTGAATCGTCAGCTAGAGGTCGAAAAATGTTTTCTGAGGTCGAAATTTGTTTGCAAAATCCTCGGTTTTGACTGGAGCGGGCTTGGTTTACATTTTGTGCACTGTCACTGCCGTGACTCGAACTGGAGACACCGTGACCACTCTGTATTGACCCTTCCTCTTATTGTTGCAGATCTGATCCAAGTCAAAGGCACGGGATAGGGCAGAACGAGACTACGGCCACTCTTCTTGCTGTGCATTGGGATTTACCCAATTCATTGTCATTTTTCATGCAATTTGCTGGGCGATTGAGTGTGAGAAAAGGACAAATTCACTCAGGTTCGTTACGATAGCCATTAACAACAACAACACCGACTGCTGAACTTTCTTCTAAACCCTCCTTAAAACCACAAAATCGGACTGAGAAAAATTCAGCTTTGGATTTTCGATGGAAATTATGTTGGTTGGGGAGTGGGCGATTGAGTCTATCGCTGCTGGAAATAGTGCTGGAAATTAGGAGGCTATTAATGTGATTAGGCAGGGAAATTGCCAGTTCTTAGCCAGGAAATTCCCAGGAGTAAGGTGAGAAATATCAGAAGGAAATAAGTGTTTCGAAGATGCCAGAGATGCCCAATCAGGTGATAAGCTACAAGCAAATAATCGATGATTTAGAGGCCTTGGGCAGGCAATAGAGCAGGCACAATATTTTAGAGCTCCACAGCTTGAACCATGCTTAGGTTCAGAAGAAACCATTTGAGGACCAGATCGATCATTCAAGTAAAATTCCAAAGATGCACACTTTTAGAATTCAAAGTCATGATTCAAAAATAGATCATCGGACAAATCGAATGGGCAGATCCGATCAGATCTAGAATTTGGATCTAGGCAGTTGATTTAAACAAAAACCAGATTGCACACTAGTTCTTGGAAAATATAATGCTGAATAGATCAGATGCATCGTATGCATAAAAAATGCTTACAACAAAATTTAAATCAAATTACCAGATTTCTTGATGGTCAATGATCATTTCTCATATTTTCCATTGTATCTTAAAAGAGGTATAGATCTTTGGTCTATTGGCGTAGACATTGTGGCTTCTTTTTCATGGATCACTACCATGAACCTTGAATTCCTCACCTTCAATGGAAAAACTACCATGGAGATATCAGGGCCTTAAGACTAAAGATGCAGGGCCTTAAGACTAAAGATGCTCCGATACCAATTGAAGAAATTGAACACACAATATCAGGACAAGATGCCAATTGAAGAAATTGAACACACAATATCAGGACAAGAACTTTGGCGGAAAAGGCCTCAAGCCATATTCTCGACTTGTATTCATTTTAATGATACAAATATATAATACAATAATGAGACCACCTCAATTGCTTTCACATCGACATCTCATCGGGAGATAAGATAGGAGGCGCCAAAATAGGAATCTAGAAACACACTTAGGATAACAACTATATCCTATTATGTGAACTATACAATGGTGGTATACTAGGACTTCATGATTGTATACGAGTAAGAGGCTAACAGTAAATTGAGTGAAGAGTGCATTAAATTTATAATTAGTATCAACTTCTCACAATGCAACACTGAATAATTTCAATTTTTATTCCACTGACAATTAGATTTTGACAGGATTGGAAGTTTAGGTGAGTTTTACCAAAGCTTTCTTTTGATTTGTTTCGAAATATTGCATCTAAAAAATTAACGGAATGCCAAGGAGTCTAGAACATTGGCAGTAAAAGTGCATGACATAAATTCTGCTGGAGTGCATGAAAAATAAATTTGTTATTATCTCAGATATATTTAAAGGTAGAGAACAATTCTGGCATTGATGTGCAAGATTCGTACTATGGAAGTGTAATTAAATTTTCATAGTGAGTAGAAATTTAAATCTTAGTTGTAGTCATTAGATCTGCCTATGTCCATTAAGTTTTCAATTAAAAACAAGGAAATACTTATAAATAATTTATTGTGTTTGCAGGGACTTGGCCCATCTGAAAAATCGAAGCCAAAATCACTTAGAGGAATCGATTCTTCTCCATCAACTGGTGGTAAGGTTGGACAATTGATTGTATCATCTCAGCTCAATTCTCCACTTCGACAAACTACCAGACCTGAAACTCCCAAGCAGCCTCAAGCGGGGAAGCTTCTAGTTCTGAAGCCAGTGAGAGAGAAGAACGGGGTTTCTAAATCTGTTAAATATGATAGTTCCAGTCCCACAAAGGGAGGCAATATCAACAACAGCTCTATTGGTGCCCCAACTGCTGGTACTGGTGCAGGTGGAAATGCTGGTCTGATAGGTACAAGGAAGGTGAAACCCTTATCAGATTGGAAAACAGTGCCCATGCCATCAACATCTCTTTCAACTGGATTTGATTGTGTAACGGGGCAACGCTCAAAGGATAACAGCTTAATGAATGAAGAGAAGAAACATCTGTCTCAGGCTCAGAATCGAAGTGATTTTTTCAATGCTTTGAGAAGGAAGGCTTCAGGAACAGTTCCTGTCACAGGGATCCAGGATAAGTCAAGTACATCAACAGAGGACAAATCCCTTGACCAAAAAAGAAATGGTGTCTCAGATAGAGTGGGTAGAACAGAAGCAAATGAAAATGGTTCTGTTGAGAGTGTGGGTGAGAACTCTGGTATATCTTTGTCTACTGTTGAGATAGCATGCTCTTGGAACAACAATGCAACTGCTGTGAATGGTGTTGACCATGGAGAAATTCATACCACTGTGGATTCTAGTGAAACTGGCAGTCCAACATCTGTAAACATGTGCTCTGTTATAGGTGGGTCTGAAGAGGAAGAGGCTGCCTTCCTTCGGTCTCTTGGGTGGGAGGAAAATGCTGGAGGGGAAGAAGCACTAACAGAGGAGGAAATCAATGCATTCTATCAGCAGGTAAACATTCCTGTGCTTTCTAGTATCTGCCTTCAGTTACCACTAATTTTAATCAAGCAAAAAACAGTTTCGATATATTATTGCATGAATATTATTTAAGCAAAAACAGAACAATATGCTACTACTCTTCTTAATAAGTTGCTTTGGCCATATGCAGCAGATGAAGTCAAGGGGAGTTGATGCTACATTTTGTCAGGGAAATCACACACTTCGAAATGTGGCAGTTCAGATGCGTGACCAAAGCTTGGAAAATGTGTCATCTGGTATGAGCTCGTCTGACTCCGAGCCTGATTGTGATTCTTAGCCTGATGGTAACACACTATCCAATTGTGTAGATTTGTCAGGATTGTATTCGAAAATGATGCAGGATAATGATGAAATGAGTTAGTAGGTTTTAATGTCAACAAGATATAGAAAAACAGGATTGATTGGGACATCAAAAATAGTGGCTCAGTCATCTTAAAGCTGCTTAAGTGTGAATAGAGAATATTTTGGTAGCACAGTAGTTCCTTTATCATCTATAGCTATCATGACAAAAGGGGTTGCTGTTGGAAACAATTTTACAGCAACCAATTCTGTAGGATTCAATTACTTGTGCAAGTGAGCATAATAAGTTTCCGTTCGAGCAGCACGTATTCATGAATGCAGTCTTATGCTTCAATGGCTGCAGCAGACAACTATCTGTGCCCTTTTTGGCAGGTCCATTATTTTACCTGGCACTTTCTGAAGAGTAAGATGCTTCTGAATTTGTAACAGTGGCTGCTCTTGCCGCAACATTCATTATACAAGTCTCGTGATTGAAGCAATGCCATTTTGCAAATAATTTTTCTGCCTTAATAATTGGGATTGGGTATCTTTTATTGATGAATTTTGAAATGCCGTTGTGTCAATATCTTGTGATGTCTTATTCCATTTTACATTTCATAAACTTCTCATATCTATTTGATTTACTGATGAAGAAAGGCATATTCGTTTAGTTATCTTGTTACAGGTAAGCAATCACATTTCTTATATCAAAATAGATGTCAGGTGTACATTGAAGATATATTTAAAATGATGGCACCTTTATAAATCTCCACTTTTTTACATCTATAGGCCTTGATGTTTTGCATTTTAATTTCTAGCCCTCTGTGATTTCAAGCTCCGTTTGTATTTGATAACTAAAATCCGAAGAAAAGAAACTCCAAATATGGTCACGAAGGTTCCTCGAAATCTTCTCAAAAAAGGGAAGAAATTATTGACTTCTGGGCATTTTCAAAGGAAATGTTAGTATGTTTTACATTGGACATCCTTTCTTCGATCAAGTAATGTTGAAGGGGTTTAAAACTTGATATGTGTACTCATGGAATTAAATTAGTGTTGGGTATTAAATTTTAGCAGGGGTTTTCGATCAAGTAATGTTGAAGGGGTTTAAAACTTGATATGTCTACTCATGGAATTAAAGTTAGTGTTGGGTATTAAATTTTAGCAGGGGTTTTCTTAAAAGAAGTTGTAACAATCAGTTTAACAGAGCCCTCGGCCATGTAGTTTAGTTAGTAGTTTCTCAGTGACCATATTGGTTTAAAATTCCTAGTAGAAGGTTCTAAACTTCTAATTGTGTTATTCTTTTATAGGCGCGTATGAATATTATTTATTCTTATTGCTCTCACATCATGAGTTTGACTCGAGTCAAAATTGCATTATATGGTTACTTCGCATACAACTGTGTACCGTGTAGTTTTTAGTTTGCTGCTATTGGTTTTAGCTCATCTAGTTCCTCCAAATAATGCATGCTGTGGAAAAGGATTATCATTGAGCACTTTCATGATGTGTTGATAGTTTAGGATTTACACAAGGTTACCTAAGCATCAGGTGTCTGTGTTAGCAGATCTATACAGATGAGCACTTTCATGATGTGTTGATAGTTTAGGACTTACACAAGGTTACCTAAGCATCAGGTGTCTGTGTTAGCAGATCTATACAGATGAGTGGTGTCATCAGGTGTCTGTGTTAGCAGATCTATACAGATGAGATTGTACATAAATCAGCATAGATTCATTTTAAATTTGGATTTATCGTGTATAAGGATCAAATATCTTAAGGTATAATTTCTTTTTTCATTTAATTCCATGGTATAATTCCTTCATATTAAATGATATAAAAATTACATCTCAAATAATTTGATCGTTTGTGTTTTGTGTTTGGTAGATGTGAGTTTAAGATGAATCTATGTTGATTTCAAATGTTGTTTCATATATATATATATATAGTTATGTATTTTTAATTTAATTTTTTTGTTGTTGTCAATAACGATATTGACAGTAAAACACCTCACTACTCTTGGTGTAATCAGAATAGTCTCTGTGCTTTTGATGCTGCATACCATCTTCCTTTACCTGAATATGCATAAACAGGCCACTATGTTTTGGTACATTTCTTCCGACATGAATAAGTTCATGTGCTTTGGTTATAATCTCACTATATGCATAAACAAGTCACTACGTTTTGGTACATTTCTTCCGACATGAATAAGTCCATGTGCTTTCGTTATAATCTCACTTTATTGGATTATTTGTGTGCTCGTGCATATCTTCCCTTACGAATGTTTCCATTTTTAAAGTGTTTATCCACAGTTTTCATGCCTCGTACAGACTTTTATGTCATTATGCCGATCCTCTTGTATATTCATTTCAGTGGGGGCAAATATAAACAAGTCGGTTTCTGTGGTGTAAGAATATAGTTAAGAAGACAATGATGATGGTTAACTTATAATGAAATCAAATTTGGTTTATTAAATATTTAAGATGAAATCAAATTTGGTTTATTAAATATTTAAGATGATAATGATGATGGTTAACTTATAATGAGATTAAATTTTGTTTATTAGATTCTAAAAATAAAATAAAAGGAATTAAATTTTGTTTATTAGATTCTGAAAATAAAATAAAACGAATTAATTGATTTTCTTTAGAATTTTATTTATATATTCAAAATTAATTCATTTGCTTTAAATTTTATTTATATATTCAATTTTTTTTAAGCGAAACATTTCTTAATCACCATAATTAATAATATAAATAAGTAAACTTGTTTCAAAATCATGTTATTTTAAAAATTTAGAAAAAATTTAGGAATAAATCCTGGGTCGGTGAGTATTTATGAAGATATTTTACATTGTGTTGAGTATCTGTGAACTACCTCTATTGCTTGTAAATTTTGTCCCTCTGATAGCTGCTCAATTTGATTAATTTGGGCAGAGGGTGTGATACTCTCTTTTTGTTTCGGAGACTACATATTTTTGAATCCTGTATTTTTGGGTTTTTCGGCCAATTAATTACTGGCATAATGTAATGTTGGGAATAAATATGAAGGGTCTAGTTTGCTCTCTTTTATTGTCATCTTTAATGTTAATATGTATCCTAGGGAACAAATATTAATGTTCGGCCATACTTATTGAAAAAATTAAGAATATAAGAATTTTGGTAGTGTGGAATAAATATTAGGGGTCTAGTTTGCTCTCTTTTATTGCCTTGTCCATTTTAGAAGTTTTAGAATTTTGGTATTGTGGAATAAATATTAAGGGTCTAGTTTGCTCTTTTTTATTGCCTTGACCATTTTAGAAGTCTTTTTGGTGTAAGTTCTTCTCATGAACAAGTTGGTTATTGGTTTAGCTATTTACTTCTAGTTGGATTATTGTTTACCTCGACTTTGTAGATATTTGATTAAAATGACAAGCTGTCATTATCTTTCAACTTTTTTACTGTTAGTTTTGTTGATTTATGAAGTATTTATTTTCTTGGACATTTTTGTATAAAAATGTCGAGTGTATTAACAGATTTTTATTACAACTTTTATGGATGTTATTGTTGCAGCATGGGTTTTTGAAATATGTTTATTGGGTTTTATTTCTTCTCCATTTTCTATGAAATATCTTTGAACATATTTTTAAAAACCACCTGATTTGTGAAATATGTTTATCGGATTTTATTTCTTCTCTATTGTCTATAAAAGATTTTTGAACGTATTTTTAAAAACCACCTGATTTTTTAAGGGCACTTTTAAACTAGGACATGTAAAAGGTGAAAAAATTAAATCATCCCAGCATTATACAGCTTTTTGAATGGATTAAATAGGACCAGGGGTCGTAGGGTTTGGAGTTGGGCGAGGTAGTTGGTTATTTCTTAAAAAAGACAAATTAAAAGTTATTCATTAAATAATATTTATAATGTATGTCATTGACGTTGTTAATATTAAAATAATGTTTATAATGTATGTCATTGGCATTGTTAATATTAAAACAATATTTATATTAATCAAGAAATGGTTTAAATGTCAATATTAAAATAATATTTATAATCTATGTCGTTTTTAATATTAAAACAATATTTATATTAATTAAGAAATGGTTTAAAACTTTTTACATGTAAAGTCAACATATTAAAAAAAAATCCTAATATATTTTGTTGTTATGGTTTATAATATATTTTGTTGTTATGGTTTATATTAAAAATGTTTGTTGTTATGGTTTATATTAAAAATTGTTTAAATTTTTTTACATGTGAAGTCAACATATTAAAAAAAAATCCTAATATATTTTGTTGTTATACTTTATATATATAAAACAACAAATTAAAAATATTATATATATATATATATATATATATATATATATATTTAAAGTAAAAATATTTAAATGAAAATTTTAATTTATATTTAAAATAAAGTCATTAAAGAGTGGTTATAATGCATGGTATTGTTAATTTTGTTAAATATTAAAATCAGTATAAATTAATCTTAATTCTGGATTTATCAAATGTTGAGAGAGAGGGATGAAATCTTTAGATGTACAAACTTTTAATCTTTCATCAAATTTTGGATTTTAAAAAAGGTCTTCATCTTGAGAGATTTGATCCCTTTCGACGCACACCGAAGACCTACATCCAAACTCCCTCGAAATTTGTGAAAGAACGTGGGGTGGTCAAGCATTTTCGAAATATTGGGGGCTCAACATCAAGAGCATCTTACTCAATACCAAGAGTATCTTATATACCCATTTAAAGGTATCACATGTCACTTACAACGGATTGAACCTAGATGGGATGAGTAACAACCATTCCTCCCAACCACCAAGCTACATCCCATGGACATTTAAAAAATATTAATATGTTTTTTAATATATTAATATAGTTTATAATATATTACCTTGTAATCTATTAATGGAAGTTAGGGCAAATCAAAATAGAACAAATATATATATATATATATATATATATATTTTTTTTTTCCTCGGAAAAGATCATAATTTCATTATGGTATAAACAAAATTACATACACAGATATGAACCAGTTAATACGTAATTGCGAAATGGTGTTTTGTCTCCCATGGTTGCTTATGCATACTTCACTTAACAATTTCTGTTAACATTTTTGTTCCCAATATTTTTAGTAGTCTTCTATAATAGTTCCATATTCATATACAATCCTTCCACAGTTCAAAAAAGAAGTAATATAGTTTCTTCAAAATATAGAGGCTCCTCTCATGAGAGGTATTCTAGTTCCCCAAATTAGTTGTCATGTCTTTCATGGAAGGGTCGATGATAGTATCCCTCTGTTCCATCAAGAGTATGTTTAGTAATGTGCCATAGTTCAAAGTCTAACTGCGTGGCTTCCTTGGAAAGTTTGTCTGCCATTTGATTCCTTTCCCTGGAAATATGAGAAAAAGAGATATTGTCAAATAAACTTTTGATTTGGGTTACATCCTCTAGCAAAGGAAGCAAGCGAGAAATTTGGCATCTATGTATCCCATTAGCCCAGTGGATGATAACTAGAGAATCACCAAAGACAGGTAGAGCTCTGCATCCCTTCTCTATAGTAAAGAGTAAGAGTAGTTTTAAGAACCATGAGTTCGGAGTAGTTATTTGTGCCGGCCCCCAGCCCCTCCTTAAGGTAAAAGTAATGTGTATGTGAGAGAAAGAGGCAGCCAGCCCCNCCCCAATTTCTCTGAGTAGACGGGGAGGCTCCATCGAAGAAATCCCACGGAATATTTAGATCGGGGGATTCCTCCCTGATATCCCTTGGACGCACTGCAGTGCCCCCATCAGAGCAAGACAAATATTTGTAAATCCCAAAGCTATGGACTGCTACCTTTTCGGTTGAAAAAATTTCTTCCCGGAAGATGTGACCATTTCGGGTGATCTAGATTCCCCAAGCGATAATGAAAGGGAAGGCCCAAAGTTCCTCTTGTCCGCGTCTTGATAACCGGGCCTTTAAGGCCAATTCAAAGGAGGTGCCTTGCTAGTTTGGGAGAGTGGATAAAAATTCCTTTGCGAAAGTCCATACTTCCTGAACAAAAGGGAACAATAGAAAAAGATGGTCCACTATTTCGACGTGTGATTTACAGAGAGCACAACAACCTGGCCTGAAAAAAAGGCGCCTTTGTAGATTGTCCCAAGTGGGAATTTTGTTTGCAAGAATTGACCAGATTAAAAGTTTCCCCTTCGCTGGACAAGATTGGTTCCATATCTTACACCACCACCAAATAGGCTCCCGTTGATGAAGATCTCCTGTTAACTTTAAATATCCAGAACGAGGAGTATATACACCATCCCCTACACTGTCCCAAAGTAATTCGTCATCTCTATCAACCATGCGTATTGAGGATTCCTATAGGTTCTACAAGAATTTGTTCTAATAAGGCAAGTCATCCTCTAAGAGTCCAAGCCTATGCCCCTCCAGCCATCCTTGATGCCACAAATTTGTAGTAAGGGGGTTGCCCACCTGTGCCAGATGGAAGAAGCCTGCCTTAATCCCTCGGGCAAGATATGTCCAAGCTGGCTCCCAGGCCAAGGATCCAGGCCTAGTCGCACCAAGCATCCATTACTCACTCTCCACACCAAACCCGTCCCCATGAGTGAAAAATCCTTAATCAAAGCCTTCCATATAATAGAAGCTCCCACTGAAGACTTATTTAAGGATCAGACCCAATCTAAAATTGAAAGTGGAGCAATATACTTCTGGTGGATTACTTGGGTCCAGAGACTAGAAGTCTTTATCAACTGCCAAGAGAATTTTGTCGCGAGAGTTGTAGAGAAGAAGAAAATGTTCTTTAGGCCCCATCCATCGAGGGCCTTTGGATTTGCAATCTGATCCCATTGTAACTAGGGTAATTTTTTTTTGTCCTTATTGCCCTGCCAGAGATATGTAAAGCATAATTTCCTCATTTTATCCATAGTTCCTTTGGGAATCCAGGCTAAAGACATCCAGTAGACTGGAATAGCTTCTATTACTGACTTTACTAATACTAGCCGCCCAACCCTTGAGAGCCATCAACGACTCCAACGTTTAAGCCGTTTCTCCAATTTAGGTATAAGCCACTGCCAGTCGATCTTCCTACAATCATTTGGTTTTATTAGAAACCCGAGGTATTTCAACCCTTCATCAATATGAAGGACTTGAAAGGGAAGTCTCTCCACAATGTAAAGTGTTTCCTCTTCATCCAACAAAGAGAAAGTGATACTTGACTTTTGTTTGTTGATTTCCATGCCAGTTGCTTGTTTGAAGAGTAATAGACCATCGCACAGTTTTTCAATATCCTGTCTTGAGCCATCACAAAATATTAAAATGTCATCCACAAAGAGTAAGTGTGATATGTATAATCCCTGAGAGATTTTGATGCCTCTGAAGTTGCCTACAAATTTGGCTTCGTTCAAGTAATGACTGAGACACTCCGCAACTAGAAGAAAGAGAAGTGGAGAAAGGGGACATCCCTGTCTAAGCCCTCTTTCCACCTTGAAAAAAGGGGTGGCCGAGCCATTGATCAGGAGAGAGAAGGATACTGAGGATAAAAAATCCATAATCCAATTTGTAAAGGCTACTCCAAGTCCAAGATGTATTAACAACATGTGAATATAAAGCTAGTTTACCCTATCGAAAGCCTTGAGAGATCAATTTTTATTGCTGCACCTTTAAGTTTTTTGATTTTCATGCTAAGTAGACCTTCATGTACCACACCGATTTCTTCATGGATCTGCCTGCCTTTTAGAAACCCAAACTATTCCCCCGTGATATGCCGTGAAAGAGTATCTTTTAAGCGAAGGTTGATGACTTTTGAAATGATTTTGTAGATGCAGTTGCAGAGAGAGATCAGAGGAAAATCATCAAAAGAATCTGGATTATCAGACTTTGGAATTAGAGCAATAAAGGTGGCATTTAAAGGTTCGTGGATGCACCCATTTTGCCGAGATTCCTCCACAACTTTTAGAATATCGTTCCCCAATAAATCAAAGAAACTCATAAAGAATTCAATTGGCCATCCATCTGGTCTAGGGCTCTTCCCTTTCTGGAAGGATTTCATGACAACTAGTAATTCTTGTTCAGTGACCAGAGCCATAAGTGACTCCCTCTCCTCGTCCTCCACGAAACGTGGGAAGACTCTGGCTGCTTTCACAATTTCCCCGATTGAGGAGCTCGACTGAGCTTTGAACAGTTCTTTAAAATGAGATATCCCCAATGTTGAGAGTCCTTTGAAAGTGTTGACCAGTTGGATGTCCCTCTGTGTGAGACCCCAAATGGTATTTTTCAATTTTTTTCCTTTGGCAAAAGTATGGAAGAATTTTGTGTTCTCATCCCCATAAGTGAGCCAAATAGCCCGACTTTTAAGTCTCCAAAAAAATTCCTTGTCAGCCAAAATAGTTCTCCTTCGAAGTTCCACTTGAGCAAGGTCTTCTCCAACTTCCCTGGAGCTGAAGCCAATATCGGGGTCATCCTTCCAGTCCAAAATATTTTTTTCAAGAGAGAGTAGCTCCTGATCTTCTTTTAATCGTTTCTCATGCGCCCATGAGATGGTAGCCTGTTTAACTTTCTTTAGGTTATCCATAAAAATAATCGCTGCATGCGCATTGTGTAGAGGTCCAGTGGTATCCTACATATTGCGAACTAAGGACTAAAACTCATGATTCTTTAGCCAACCTTCAAAGAATTTTAAGGGGCTGGGTGTGCGACGGATGTTGCCCCTTAATTCCAAAACAATCGGGTTATGATCTGATTCTCCACCACTAGCGACCCATTGACGGGCAAGTCCCAAGGAGTCCACCCAGGTCCTACGACAGTAGAAAGCGATCCAAACGTTTTTCAACTCTAGCTTCACTAATCCTCAAATTCATCCAGGTTAGCTGTAGTTTAGCCGGAAGTAGATCCAACAATCCCAAAGTATCAAGAAGATGCGAGAAATAGTCAGTTAAGGTATCAGGAGTCGAATGGGGCCCCCAGACCTCCGCCGCTCCCAAGGAAAAATTTAGGTCCCCTCCCAAGATAACCCTCGCCTGAGAAATCCAAGGGCATAAGTCCAGAGAATCCCAGTATTGTTTCCGTTCAGCGCAGGGACCATAAATATTAATGAGCACCAAGGCAGGCCCTATCTCCTCAGAGAATAAAATGAGATCAATCCCCGAGTCAAAGCCCCAAACATGATCACATCTGCCACTCTTGAGTCTACATCCTATGGCTAGACCCCGAGAGCGTCCTTTGGCATCAACCGCCACAAACGACCAACTAGGAAGAAGTTCTTCCAAAGAACGTACCACTACCTCACTATCTCCCATGGTTTCCTGGAGAAATATTATGTCCGGGTTGTTACAGAAACAAGTCTTTTCAGAGGCGATGTTTTGGTCGGGCTCGTTGAAACCTTGCAGTTGAGAGAGAGAATTTTTATGAGGTAACCAACTCCTGGGGTTGCTTTGCTCTAAGCATCCATTCAATGGAGGATTGCCTGCCCGAGGCCAGATCAAGTTTGGCTCAGTATTGAGCCAGAAGAAAGTGTGAGTGTCTGCCCCCCTCGAGGAAGACAAAGCCCTAGTAAGAGACCCCAAGCCAGCCCCAAGTTGTTCATCCGCAATGCATCTGCTTGAAGTTTCAGAGAAGATATCCCTATTGTGAAGGGTATAACGAATCTTGGACCCTTCATAAGACTGGGAACTGGAGGAAGAATGAAAAGCAGAGAGGGAGGAAGTCCCACCAGGAGGACTAGGAGAAGTCTAGGGTAGGGGAGAGTCAGTGTCCAAAGGTAAGGAAACAAAGGCAGAAGAAGAACCCCCAGGAAAAAAATTCATCCGGGTTGCCGAAACCAAAGGGTCCTCGACCGAACATAAATCACTTGACGCTTGACCCTGAGAAACCAATGGCGTGCTAAGCAAAGAAGGAAATAAGTCCTCAGGGGGGAGGGAGCACAAGGCCGACACAGGCCGTGAAAGAATAAAGGGAGAAGTGTGCCCCAAAGGAGGAGGGAAGTCTAGTCCCAGAGTGCCCAAAGGAAGTGCCAAATAAAAAACAGAAGATGCAACCAGAGGCAAAGAAAACTGTTGCTTACTCGACGTTAGATGAGTTCTTGGACAAGTTTGCCGAGAAGATTTATGAGCCTTTGTGAGTGTCGGGTCTCTGTCCACCAAAGAAGGACCCACCGGAGGAGTCGTTTGTCGCCTACTGACGCTACCAGAATCCCCATCCTGAGAGATCCCCACCAGTTTGCCTCCAGTGACCCCGTAGTCCTGTCCCGCTCTGCCCAACCCTTGGCTTGTTCCAACATCCAAAGGGCCCCAAAATTTTCCCTTAAAGGGAAGTTTGCAGTTCACCACTCCATGCCCATAAGCATGGCATCTATGGCATCTGAAGGGGATTCCTTCATAGTCCAGGGGATGAAGAAAAGTACCAGAGGCCATCTTAATTTTCATCTCCTTTAATAGACCCGGCCAGAGGTCCAAACGCACCAAGATCCTGGCTACTGCCATAATCCCCGATTCTTCAAAAGAGTAATCGACATCCAGAAAATCGTCGAGTCTTCTACCAATGGCCGAGAAGCGCGCAGAGTTCCAATATTGCATAGGAAGGCCCAGTAACTGGACCCAAACTGGAACCACATCAACTCTTTCCCTTTTAGCATACAAAATTGGGGTCCAGTGCTTAAGAACAATAGGGGTGCCCACCATTGTCCAAGTTTTAGAGAGAACCCAGTCCACATAAGAGGAGGCCTTGAAAACAAAGGAGAACCAACCCCTAGCTAACAACCGAATACTGGGAAAGGAAGTAAGTTTTGTGCCCCAGGATGTTTCCACCCAAGAGCGAAGAAGGGCAGTTCCAAACCTTTTGCCTCTTGCTCGCCCTACAACAACGAGTTTGGAGTACTTGACCACACGATCCATAGCAATGTCCTCTCCAAAAACCAAACAGTCTGGATCAGATCGATCCTGAGCACACTGTGTACTCCTAGGTGCCGAGCGCTTTGAACCCCCATAATATTTTGGTCGATTGCGTCCTCCCCTCTTTTCCAAACCCTTAGGTCCATGATCCGAAGGAGATTCAATAAGGATGGAAACCCTACTAGGGGAGGGTTCCCTCCCAAAGTAAGCACCAACCATCGTTACAGGTTCCAGGAATGTTCCCTGTTCGTTGATGAGCACTGAGGGAGAGAAATGAGCTCCAGAGTCATCCTCCTCCAAATATTTTTTTGGTGAGGCCCAACAACCAACATTAAATAAATCCCCAGGCTCGGATCCGAGGCACTCAAATAAACCCTCTGACAGACCCGAAAGCAGTTCCAGCCCAGTCTCAAGACCCACCAAAGTAGTCGTCGATGGTCCAAATGTCAGCCCACTTGAAAAAGACAAAGCGGGCAAGGTGTGATTCCCCAGATAAACGCTAGATGTCAGAGGTATTTTTAAGCCCTCTAGGTTCATCTCTAATCCCAATGAAATAGTGACACGGTTGTCTGGGGCCCCAGAAATTGGTCCACCCACCACAATGCCCGAATCCAACGCCCCACCCAAATCCAAGTCGATCTAGCCAAAACCAAAAGATGCACAAAAAATCTGCTTTCCAAGCTTAAACCGATCCGATCCCCCAAAAATAGCTAAGTCCTGCCTCGAACTCACTGTTCGAAAGTCACCACCCACTCCCGGTCTCGACCAAAGAAAGACTAGAAGTTGACCCCAGCCCAACCGCTGACCGCCAAGCCCAATCTCCACTACCTGAACTCCTATCCAACCTCCATTGTTTCAAAACCCTAGTAACCCTCATATATATACATATTTATTTATTGTTATTATTTGGATAACATTTATTAAGAAACTTTTTAATTTTGAAATAAAAGTTTTTTTTTTTTAAATCACGATATTTATTTGTTAAGTACAAAAACATTTAAGAAATTAACTTAGTTTTAAATAATATATAAATATATTGTAATAAATTTGTTAAATATGTTGCCTTTAGATTTAAGTTTGAATATCAATGGATTCAATTTAGATTTCCTCGATTTAAGTTTGGATATCAATGGATTCAATTTAGATTTCTTTATCCATTGTAGTATAATATTTGTTCGAGGATTTCATTTTCTTCATTATTTTTAGAGTTTTATCTTTTTAACTTTTGTAACTTCCAATTTCATAGAATGTTTCTTTTATTTGGAATATTTAAAAAATGAAAAGTTTTTTAGTTTATTCATTTTAACAAAGGGTTTTATTTTATTTCCTATATAGATAGTTTGATATTTTTAACTATGGGTCATATCAAATATAAGTTTATAATTATTTTAATAATTTAATATATTAAAGTTTTCGAGGTGTAGGATAGTTGATGATTAAGGTATTCCATGATGTTAAGTCATCAGTGTAAATTCTAATTTTGTACAATGTTAAAGAATAGAAAAGATACAATGGTAAATACAAACATTATACATAGATTTTTTCCCTGGAAATTTAAACTGGAAAATCAAACCAGAAAACCAACATATATTATATTCATTCATTGTGTTACATTGTTTACAATACAATATACATAAAGGAGCCAACAACATCCAAAACCCTAACCCAATGACCTAGATTAGTCCAAAACCCTAATTCTTTAACCGGAAATAGAAAACCATCGGCAAAAACCATGTGCCGAAAAAACCACCTAAATACATGACACATTTCCCAAGGTAGGTGTCACGTTTCCCGAATATCGAATAATATAACACATACCCAACAATCGGTTCAAAACCCGCGGGGACAAAAAATCCAACCATGTTAAGGGTTGGTGTGGCTCAGGTCAGGTGCGATCCCCGGATGATTTTGACGACTTAGATGCCTCTGAGTTGTGGTTTCTCAGCCACAAGCTAGTCTCCCAAGTCACAAACAAACTAACAAAAAAAAAGGTAATTCAATATATCAAATATAATCTTATAATCACTATAAAAACATGACCTATTATGAATACTTTTGAAACCTCTTCCTACTAGAATTGGATTTCACTTTGACTAGTAGTATTCAATTCTCTTTTTCATACTTCTGATACTTTTAAATTTGGAGATGTCCCAAAAAATTTGCTAATAAATACTAGGCTACTCATATAAACAATTTTCAACACCTTAATTTCACCATGACAATTTTTAACATATTTTATTGCATTATGAACTTGGGGAATCCCTTACCATTTGATTCATGAAAGCCTCACCCCATCAAGTACCCCTTAGCTGATTTCTTTCTTTATTGTACAATTCTAAGGGATTTTAACCTTTGAGCTTGTTAATGACAATGCTGACAT
Organism: Picea mariana; assembly: GCA_032191745.1. NCBI lineage: Eukaryota > Viridiplantae > Streptophyta > Pinopsida > Pinales > Pinaceae > Picea > Picea mariana. Next base: position 542,734 of record JASDQU010099791.1, on the reverse strand, counting down.
AAATATAATAGCCCCTCAACTCTTACTATATAAATGTAGTAACAAACCTTAGAATATAGTTAGACATCTTTTTTATTGCACCATGAACCTTGAGAATCCCTTAACATTTGAATAATGAAAGCTTTATACCATCCAAGTACCCCCTTAGCCGAGTTCTTTTTTTATTGTACAATTCTAAGGGGTTTTAACCTTTGGGCTTGTTAAAGTCAATGCTGACATAAATATAATAGCCCCTCAACTCTTACTATAGAAATGTAGTAACAAACCTTAGAATATAGTTAGAGTTCGAGCATATTGAAAATGTTCTAATTGTATGAGAAAATTATTTTTTAAGTGTTTTATATAATAATTAAAATTTCATTAAATAAAATCTACCATTACAATTTGACTTCAGAAAGTTGGACTTCAGAAAGTTGGACTGTTAATAATAGATTTCAATGAACACAAATGAATAATTGAAATTCTATTTTTTTTTTCCAATCAAAAAAATCTAGCAAATTTATAAAAGAAAAATTACAGTGGTGGATGTTGAGAAGCATTAAAGTATGCTTTTACAACTATGTAGCTTTAGTTAAAAGACTATTACTTGTAGTTTCAAAGTTTTTTTACAAAAGGAAAATCCTAGACTAGTAACTATACTAATGAAACATCATATACAATTCTTATCAAAACGTTCAATAAAGGATAGTCTTTATACATAAAAAAGTTCAAGGTATGCATAGCCTTCTTTATACACTAAAAAAGTTCAAGGTACCCAACCAGCCTTTCCACGGAGAGACAACAATAATAGAGCTCTAAAGTAAGCAAAAGAAACTTAGAACCAAGGAACATGAATATATTCAAGGAGTGTGTAAGAGTGCTGTCGGTGATTTTCCAGATCCCATTTTCCAGTGCCACTCCATCTTTAGATAGCATGTTTGCCTCATATTTTCTTCCCTTGTAAACATCCGTAAAAGAGATCTGAGAGAACATTTATTTTAGAAGCAAGATGTCATTAAAAAGATGTTGCAGTGTGAAGTTGTATAAATTGGATTCTCCTTTCATCCATTGAATCACAAGCAAAGTCTTCATAGATATGTGTTAAAGTAAATATTAGCTTATAATAATTAATTAGATATTAGATTTAGGCATTAATAAAGTCAACTCGACTTTAGATTATTTTATGCTTTTATGTCTTATTTCACTTTATTGTGTTTGGTAAGTGGATTGACTTGACTTGCTTGTAATGTTATATAAGAAAGCTTTCACTTTCTCATTAATTAGTCAATACAAAGAACTCCTTCGAGTTATCTTGGTTTCTTTATATGCTCGATTTTCGTAATATGGTATCAGAGCTAAGCATTATAGAAGCTGTATCAAGAGTCTCGAGCCTTTGAAAGACAAGGTTTCCACTCTTGTGACTTCAATATTTTTGAATCCGTATCAAGAGTCTTGGACCTTTGAAAGACAAGGTTTCCACTCTTGCGACTTTAGTATTTTTGAAGTCGTATCAAGAGTCTCGGGCCTTTGAAAGACAAAGTTTCCACTCTTTCGACTTCAATGGTCTAGGTGCCATAAAGTTTGTGTGAGCTTGAAGACCTAGGGGTTGTTGCTGGAAAAGACAGATTGTGGGATTGCTAGCGTAGCAAATTGAAGAACCAAAAGGGTTTCACTGAAACTAGATTTTCCTAGATCTACGTGTTTTTGGGTTGTTCTGGGGCAGATTAATTATAAATCTGCAAGTTTTTCAACATATTGTTTTTTTGGATTAATTTCAACCTTCACATATGACATATTTAACCAACATTACGCTAGATTGGAGTCAAAGGTTCACATGAAAGAACTATAACACATGGAAGGAATGGATGCTGACCACTTTTGAGTACATGTGCTTGGCGAATATTGTCCTTGGTAAACTTACCTGGCATGACGTTGTAGGTGAACACCTAGATAAGTTTGATGAGAAAGATAGAGAAGATGTGATGCTGATTAATTTGTTTGTGATAGATGAGATGTTTACATAGGTATAGATAGGTAATACTTCATCAATGATTTGGACACATTTGAAAATTTTGCATGAGACATCAAACAAAAGCATAGCATTCTTCCTAAAGAACATGTTGTTTTCAATGATGATGGATGAGCATGCATCCCTCCAGGAGCATTTGCTCAAGATCAAAGATATCCGAGAACACTTGATGGTCATTGATCAAAAGATGGAGGAGGAAGACATGGTGATAATCACACTAAAAGGTTTACCATGTGCTTACAAACACTTTATTGAGACCCTACATCACTTCCACGAATGTTGACCTGAAGTTTGATGAGCTTTGCAATAAGCTCTTACATCAGGACAAATGAAGAAATAGTTCAATAGTAGTCGTGAGACAGAGGGTTCTGAGCAGACCTTTGCTGTCAAATTAAAGGGAAAATGTAATACCCCTAGGTTGAACCCCAGTTGTACATATAAATGTAAATGTTTTATAGGTTGATGAGCCAGGTTGTTATAGGCAAGAAGGATTATGTGATTATTAGGCCGGAGAGACTAGATGCTAAAGTCCAGTGAGCCTATTTTTGTAATATGTAAACACTCATACTATTAATGAAAACACACACCACTATTGTAGACCGACCACATAAAAGAGTATCAGGGGATAAACTCCACTAGAAAGGGAAAGGGGGGGCTAAGAGTCTAGGAAGGGGCTAATCTAGGGGATTTGATCCCAATGGAATATTATATTAGTATTCCCTTAAGCTAAAATAATGGATATGAATATATCCTAAGTCTCGAAAGGAGGGACAATAGAGTCCCTTGTCGTGCCAAGTGTTTGAAAATACACATGCATATATATACTTGTGGATATAGTGCGAAGGGGCAATTACGGATTATCATGGCTATTCCTTCATGGGGGAAATTGTGAATCATACCTTACGGTTGGACTGTAATGAGGAACATGTACTTGTACGGTTAGCACGAGAGTTGAATTAAAGAAGCGATTGTCAGGCCGTATTACGAAAGAAGYGGGTTGTCAGGCCTTTGAGTAGTTCTCCAGGTGAGAAACTACTCAGAGTTGTTCCTTGGTGCGCTGAGAAATAACTACGGGGCTCTGAGACTTCTTGTTTGGCTGATTGATAAATCCCATGAAGGGAAGTGGGGTAGTCGAGGGACTGTTGAGCAGAGAAGGGRCACACTCCCTGGGTTGGGACATGCATGTGGGGAATGTGAGATTGTAGGCTAGTTGCAATGGTTGGGCACCTTGGATGAAGAAAATTCTATTKCTTATCAGACCTTATATTGGATTAATATACCCTTTTCCCTGGCATAGTTTATCCCCAGCTCGAGGGTGACCAACTACTGAGAGTTAGGAGTAGTGCAGTCTAAGGCTAGGAGGAACGTGTAAGGTCTACATGCAGTTGATGTTTATTTTCCCAAGATAAGTGTCATTCATGTGCTTATTTCCATTACAGTGTATGTGTGAAATTATGAGTTTCTATCATGGAATTTATATTGTTAAATTCTACATATGAATTGTTACTATGCATGCATGCTGTTACTATTTCCTGCTTAACTCTATTCATGTGCAAAGCAGTTCTATTGAATTAAATGGTAACATAGTTTGTAACTCTGTGTGGCATATCCCAACATGGTGGCTGGGTATGTTACAAATTGGTATCATAGCGGATTTTTTTGGTGGACCTGTCGGTAATGGGGACATTACAAATTGGTACCAGAGCCCAACTTGCAACACTGAGTCTGCATGGGCCATTTAATAGAGCACTGAAGTGAATTACTGAGTTTGCAAGTGAATTATCTGACATAATGTCAAGAATATTTTGTTTGCAAAGTGTTTGACAAAAATGTTACGGTGTTTCCGTGGCGGAAACGGGAGAAGCCGGGTGAAATTGGGCCAAAGCCCCAATTTTTGTTGTTAAATTCCTAAGGAATTTGGGAAAATTGGTTTGAAGGATGAGTTTTTATGGACTTTAATCTCTGTCTGAGAAAATTTAGAACTGTAATTGGTTGAATTTGAAGTCAATATAAGGCTATGGCCAACTGAATGAACTTGGATAGATTTAATGGTTTCCAAGCAACCATGGTAAAATGGACTGAAATTGGCCAAAAGCCCCAATTTCCTGTAGCTAATAATGACAAATTCAAAGTGAAAGAGTCGAATTTGAAAAGAAACGAACAAACATTTATGTACCTGGCTTGAATTGGTTGTATCAAGCTTAGTCAAAGAGCTCTAATGATGGCCCAAGAAGGAATTCCATTTTTTTGGCAAATTTGAGTATTTTTGGAACTTTGGAAAATATGCAAAATTGGAAAAAATTTGGTATTTTTCTGTACAGTCACGTCAACATGACGTGGGGAAGGTCCATGTGTCATTTTATGTGGCAGCATGTGACGTGTATTTCCATGTTGGAAAGTACATAGAGTCAAGGAGATGAAAATAATCTAAGTGTGGGATTTATGCTTTCGTGAGTTCGTGAGTCCGAAGAAGTGGAAAAATGCTTAAGTGTTGGGACTTATCATGAGTCTGTGAGTCCGAAGAAGTGGAAAAATGGTTAAGTGTTGAGACTTTTCGGACGAACTAGTGTTGGGACTTATCATGAGTCTGTGAGTCCACGAGTCTGAAGAAGTGGAAAAATGGTTAAGTGTTGGGACTTTTCGGACGAACTAGTGTTGGAACTTATCATGAGTCCGTGAGTCTGAAGCAATGGAAAAATGGTTAAGTGTTGGGAATTATCATGAATCTGTGAGTTCATGAGTTTGAAGAAGTAGAAAAATGGTTAAGTGTTGGGACTTATCATGAGTCCGTGAGTCCGAAGAAGTGGAAAAATGGTTAAGTGTTGCGACTTTTTGGACGGGCTAGTGTTGGGACTTATCGTGAGTTCGTGAGTCCGCGTGTCTGAAGAAGTGGAAAAATGGTTAAGTGTTGGGACTTATCATGATTCCTCGAGTCCGCAAGTTTGAAGAAGTGGAAAAATGGTTAAGTGTAGATACTTTTTGGACAAGAAAGTGTTGGGACTTATCATGAGTTCGCGAGTCTAAAGAGGTGGAAAAATGGTTAAGTGTTGGGGCTCATCTTGAGTCCGCGAGTCCACGAGTCCGAAGAAGTGGAAAAATGGTCAAGAGTTGAGACTTTTTAGACGAACTAGTGTTGGGACTTATCATGAGTTTGTGAGTCTGAAGAAGTGGAAAAATGGTTAAGTATGAGAACTCTTTAGACAAACTTATGAAAGGGAGAGTTATGTTTCCATGAGTCCGCGAGTCCGTGAGTTTGCATAGATGAAAATAATATAAGTATTGAGACTTTTTAGGAAGATCCATGAAATAAATAATTCTGATACATTATTGGAACAAAATCATATGAAATTTTATGTAATTGTAAATTATTAAGCCTAATAAATTTTATTTGTTGCACATTTGCAGAATTAACAACATTTATATCAGAACATGATCACCACAAAATTCAGAATCATGGAAGATGCACAGGGAGCTTACAACCATGAAGATGAGATTAGAGGGTTGTATGTCGATATAGGAAATGAAAGTACAAATTCAAATGGACATGGAGAAGGCAAGGAGGAAAACAAGAACTTGGTAGAGACCATAAAAAGTTTGAAAAATGATGTCCAAAGTTATAGGGTTGATAATGAGAAGCTTATGAAAGCCAAGGAGAAACATGAAGACTTCAACATCATGTTAATGCAAAGCTTGGACAAAATAAAGAAGAAGATGGATAAGGAGACTAAGACAAGCAGATCAAGGAGTCACAGGTCTCACAATGAGAGGGGAAGAATAAGAAGTGTTGGAAAACATCACCATCATTGTCCAAGGCATTCAACTAAAAGAGCACACAAAAGCTCCAATCTATTGACGCCCAAAATCGCAACATAAAATTCCTTCCCACAAATGGGTTGCAATGCATTATTACTTATATATATTTTAAATAATACTAGATAGGTGGGACCCCTTTAGAAAAATAATGATAGAAAACACTCCTCTTATTGCGCTCATGATTACCTTACAAGAAAGATTCCATAGTTTGAGAATAGAGAGAGAGATCCTAACCTCTTTCTATGTGCAATTAATGGATGCTCGATGTGTTCGCAATTTGATTTTAAAATGGAGAAAATGTTTATTTTATTAAACATATTAGTTTACTCTCGCTACACCTAGATTTTGATATATTGCTCCAAATATAAGCCACATGCAACTTATGGTATACTTGTTATATATATGGACGATGATTATTATGTGGAATGATAATACTCCACTAGCAAGGAATGCCGGCATGCTATTTTGGTGTTACGTGTTAAATGGGCCTATTATTGCTATGAAATTCATGTGGGAGGCCGATTCGACTTTGAGTTTGGAAATTGTATGTTATGTTTTATGGCTATTGGATATATGATGGTCGATATTATATGTTTGGAACAAGGTTTTTGGAAGTTGGGTGCACTCCATATTTGGCTGTGGTTGATGGCATTTAATGAAAAGGATTACAAGCGACGTGCATTTATTTCACATCGTTCTTACCCAACCTCGAATCCACCACCTTCACTATTCTCCTTGCATTCATTTTTGCTGCTTTGGTTAGTAGCGCCTCAATTGTGCTTGACCTTTGGCGAAAAAATAGTTGTGCTCTTTAGCTTTTTGGCATTCTTATTACATGTATGTTGGATCTTATCTCTCCATTCATGGATTGTTAGATCTGCTCCAGATGAAATCGATTTGATTGATCTTATAGTTTGCATGCATAATGTGTTTGTTTTCTAAAGTTTACAATGGATTTGTCGTCGGTATTCTGGTCGTGTAACTCACATTTCGATTTAGGTTTCTTCTTGTTGGCATTTAAATGTTTCAAACCGAAAGTATTTGTTGGGTATGTGTTATATTCTTTGAATGAGTTGTAGTGTCTACATTTCATTGGGTGCGCAGGGGGGTTCGGGGGTAGCGCCCCAAGAATTGTTTTTGCCTCGGGAAACGTGTCACATTTTTGCCTCGATTTTCGTGTCCATTGTTGGGTGGTTTTTCAGCACATGATTTTTTTCCGATGGTTTTCTATTTTCGGTTAAGGAATTAGGGTTATTGACTAATCTAGGTCATTGGGTTGGGGTTTTGGATGTCGCTGGCTCCTATATGTATATTGTATTGTAAACAATGTATCACTATGAATGAATATAAAATATGTTGGTTTTCCCGGTTTCGGTTTCCAGGGGAAAAATATCTGTGTAATGTTTGTAGTTTACATTGTATCTTTTCTATTCTTTTACTGAAAATCTATTTGCAGTAAATATTGTACAAGGTTAAAATCTACAGTATTGTTCGACATTTTATTCTGTTTGAAGTGTATGGTTGTATGCACATGGAGAAAATGTGGTATTACTATAATATGGATGTTGGAAAATGTCTATGGGTGAATGTGTTTGATTTCGCTCATTTCGTATGACTAATTTTGAGGGTTCCCCTATAAAAGAAAAATAACAGTCGAGTCTTGTGACTATTGCATAGTACCCTCATGCTGGAGGATATGCAGTCTTATTATTGCCACAACTTGTGATGTTATGGGTGGCCTGTGTGTTTTATCTTGTTGTCATTTTGATGGGAAGGAGTCGATTTTTCTTTGCCTACAACCCATGTTTCAAACCTTACGCCCATATGCCTGCTCCAGGCATCGTTTCCCCTTCCAATATACATGCAAACGAATAAATGAAAATCCAGATTCGAAATTTGGTTTAATTGTTTTGACCCAACAATGGGAAAGATTGATATCACCCATAAAATCATGGCTCATTTGTTATTTATCTATGTGGGGATTTGGTCAATTTTGAGTTTAGTATGAATTCTATGGAAACAATTCCCACCAGGTTCACATGGGGTTTCGAACCTAGTTTGTTTTACAACTGTTATTTGAGGTTGTGATGTAAATGCTATATAACGAAAGGATGATAGATTTATGTTTCTCTTCCTCTCTTGATGTTTCGAGGCATTATGTTATGATTATGACCGAGTCAAATTGTTTTGTAAATGGTCTCCTACAGAACGTTAAGCTATTTTGAAAGAAATATCTATGGTTTTAAAAGGAGAAATGAAATTTGCAGGTTTGATAATCCTTTAAATTGCCTTTGAGTTTTATATTGCGTAGCTTAAAATTATTTTTGCCATGTTATGGATTCTGTGTGTTGAAGTTTAAAAGAGTGTTATGGCACAAAAATAATTCAGTGGGATTTTTGGAAATAAATGGGCATGGTAAACAATGGATATTCAAATGATTTTAAGGATGATGGCAATGCTGATTTTAAAGTCAATGAATGTTATTTCTTGTAACATAACATTAATCACTATCATTCCCGTTCATTGTCTCATTTTTCACTCATTATATTCCCACCACCTTCCCAGATACATTTAATTTATCCCCTGTTATGTTATTATGAATTTCATTCAAAAGGATTGGATGATGACTTGTGTTGGAAATTTTGATATGAAGACATTGTTTTTATAATGAAAAGGCCCCTGCATTTTTCTTGAACAATATTCATTTGTTGGTTCCCTTCCATACTACCATTTTCAATTCATTACAAATCCCCTCATCTTCCCAATAACCCTATCACTCCCTGTTCAAATTGCAATTGATTATTGAATTCAAATGTGGTGATTTGTATCAATGGATGGATTGCATATGCTTCCGTTGTGAATGATAGAGCCAACATATTGATTTTATTTAGGTAGAGTATTAGTGAATGGTCTGTTAAAAGTTTTCATATTCTGATTGGAATATTTCTTCACGATGAGTTTATTTATCAAGGAAAACAATGACAAAGGTGCAAACATAGGTAGAGGAAATAATTGGCAAAGAGGCCATGATTTTAAATACATTTTGACGCTGATACACAAGAACAAAATCATATTTTCCAAGTTGTGTTTTTTAATATAGTTGGCCAAGGAATTTTGCAGCCAATACCTAAGAGGCGTCCTTTCCAGCCCCATCAAAATTTCTCTGGTATCCGTGTCACCCCTCATGTGTCAAGCAGCCATAAATACCTTCCAATGATGGATGGAAAGATATTGTCCATCAACTTGCTGCACATCATCATGGTTGGCCTACAATATCGTTTCCATTTCCCCCTCCTCCACCACCATTCAACCCAAATTCCCAAGCTGATTGTGTTGCCTCGCTAGTACAATCCTCTCATGCAAGCAAGAGATTAAAAACTACCATCCTCGAGCCATAATTAGATAAAGGAAAAGGGGTGGCTAATCCCTCCAAGTCTTCCAAAGACTCCTCTGAATCAATGCCCTCTCATCTCCACCTCAACGATAATTTTTCCCATGTCATCATTGAAATCAACCCACAAGGTTTCAATCAGTTGAAGGTTATTGCACATGAGAAATCAAAAAATGGATCAAGAGAAGAAACCAGTGAAATGAGGCAAAATGCCTCTCACAACAAATATGGTTTTTAATGTTATTTTCTTTTGAGGACATTTTATTGGTATTATGACATAATGTTTTGGACATCAAAGTAACATTTAGATAGAACGTTTTGGACATTTGGCTATAGTCATGTTTTATTTTGATACTAAAATATTTGACTATTGATGTGAGGATGGGAGTTACAAGGCAAATATTTGAGTTAATTTTTGGGGTATTATATTTTATATTTTGATGATCATTAAAGAAATGAAAATTGGAGTGACAAGGGGTCCCACCTATTTAGTTATTATTTAAATATACCCTTATTTATGTATTATTATTTATTTGTCTCAACTAATTAGTTAAGATAATTAAGCTCAAGAAAATAAAGGTAGTTGAACTACCATAACTTATTGGGAAAGAATAAAAGCTCAATCAAAAGAAGAGACAAAAGGGGAGAGAACATAAGGGGAACTTCTGATATAATGTTTGCTCTTTACTTGTGAGGTAATTCTTTTATTCATTCATTCTGAGTTTACCAAAAAGCTAAACCATCTTGATGACATCATGGTCTTATTGAAGGAAACATGATTCAAAACTGAATCATATCTTTCAGTAGCTTGTTTCTAAAGGTGTATAATCTATCTTAAGGAGTCTGTGTGTTCTTGTTTGTTTATGGATTATATTTCATGACTGATAAAAAATATTTTGCAGAGGCAAGTGCCAACATTTTTATGACAAGTTGATTGAGATATTTAGCTTTGGTTTTCTTTTGTTGTAAGAGTATTTTTGTATGGTGCACATCAGAGACTTCTAAATTTGAATTTGGTCCCCACCCTCGCAGGGGTTTGTAAAGAGAATTCTGCTTTGTATCTCAGAATGAAGTTAATATAAAAATCTTATTTCTGATTTTAGTCTCACATGTGTATCTTAATGATATTTTTCAGATTTTGCTTTTATCCTTGTCTCTTATCCATGTACACAATTATGTATATTTTTTCCTTATTTCTTTTGCACAATTGCATATTATATATAAAATCAGACTTGATCCCTCGTACATATTATCTGTGGATTAAGTGATTGTTTTGAATTTAAGGATATAAACTCCGTGTAACAATCCCAACTATCTTTCCTTAGCCTAGCAAGATCTGAAAATGTTTGAGTAAGGTTTTTCGTACCTTTTCCTCAACATTTATTTTGCGACCATACTGGGGAGATCTTTCCATGTCTCTTTGGTTGATTGTATCACAATTGTATTATATTTTCTTGTTTTGTTCGATTACTCTTGGACTGATTTTTCCATGACAATACCCATTGTGAGACAACCTAATATTGGAAACGGTCTTGATGACCAGACCAACATTACCTTGACTTTATTCAACAATATTTTAGGAGACTTCTAAATCTAACTTTGGTCCCCACCCTCGCAGGGGTTTGTAAAGAGAATTCTGCTTTGTATCTCAGAATGAAGTTAATATAAAAATTGGATTTATGATTTTAGTCTCATATGTGTATCTTAAAGATATTTTTTTTTCAAATTTTGCTTTTATCCTTGTCTCTTATCCATGTACACACTTATGTATATTTTTTCTTTCTTTCTTTTGCACAATTGCATATTATATATAAAATCAGCCTTGATCCCTCGTACATATTATTTGTGGATTAAGTGATTGTTTTGAATTTAAGGATATAAACTCTGTGTAACATTCCCAACTATCTTTCCTTATCCTAGCAAGCTCTGAAAATATTTAAGTAGGGATTTTTGTACCTTTTCCTCAACATTTATTTTGTGACCATACTGAGGAGATGTTTCCAATTGTTGGATTACTGAGAGGAGGGGGGGGGGGTTGAATAAGTAATAGAGAATTCTAATCTTTTTTAACCATATAATGCAAGTGTTATATTGATGTAACATTATCATCCAATATTTGTAGAGTAAATACACAATGAATAAATGAACAATCATACACATACACAGTACACCAATGATTTTGCGTGGAAACCCAAAGCGGGAGAAAACCACATAATGCTTTTTCTTATATGTCTTGATGAATTACATTCATTGGAAGCACCAACTTCCTTTGTTTTCTAGCTGCAACTGGAAGGAGGCTCCAACCCCCTAGTTTCTCAGGATACAACCTGATGGAAGCTCCAACTCCCCAATTCTCTGGCTACAACTAGAAGGAGGATAAAACCCCTTATGTTCTCCGGCTACAACCAGAAGGTGGCTACAACCACTTGCCCTTGCCCCGTCCAACCACCTTGACGTATAAGTAGAATGATGGAACCACTGTCACACTATCACTGTGAGATATACTGTTGTAAACTTGTACCAATAAACCTGCACCAAACAACTTGTACCAATAACTAGAACAATGCATCAACCTGTACCTCAACCTGTAATCAACCTGTACCATAAAAAATGCATCAACCATGCACCAACCTGTACCAAACAACCTGTAATCAACCTGTACCATAAACAAGTGCATTTGTTAATCCTTAAATAGTGGCTCATTACCCCTTAATTAAGGCATATTATATTAGTAATGTTATTTTATTTATGTCGGATTTAGTCCATTAGCTGTAATTATACCTCTTAGTCTCCTATATATACCAAGGAGACATTTTCATTTTAAATCATCTTGTAATTGTACATTTATGTGGGCATAAGGAGGTTTCCCCCTCGAAGAGGCTTATTATCTGAGTTTCTCTCTTTTCCAGGGCATTGAGTACTTATTCTGAGGTTTTTCTATGCTATATTGATATTTGGTTCTTAACATATGGTATCAGAGCTCAAGGTCTTGGGGTTTCGCTGCTACATTTGAGACACCTTGGAATTTTTGCTATAATTTTTTTTATACAACGTTTTAGAAGGAATGACTTAGATTATATTTAGTATATGAATCAAGGTACGTTGGGTTAAAATTTCATCTCCTGAGGCCTTATACTTTCGGAGATACATCCTGTGCAAGATAGGGTTTTGGAATCATCCTGAACTAAGTCATTGCGAAATTTTTGCTATAATTTTTTTTCTATAATGTTGCAGAACCTGAAATCCGGAGGCTATTCATGGAAATTATTAAGGTATCTATGGTAAAAATTTCATCTTCTGGGTCATATTAAATTTGTAGATACACCCTGTGGAAGATAGGGTATCTGACTAGTCCTATTGACTAGTCTCAGGAAGGTGTCCCAGGTAAAAAAATCATAAATTATTCCTAGAGTATCCAAATTGAGTGAGACCAGTTTCATTGGATAGTGGGCAATTTGTAGTATTTCTGGTATGAGTTTTAGAGTTTTATATCATTTATTTTGTGCGGGGAATGCTATACAAGTGAGATCTCCTGGAAAGGCCAAAAATCAACAAGTTGTGGGGAAGTTACCATAAATTCCACTTGGCACATCCAATTTTGATCAGACCTATGGCATTGCAGAGAAGAAATATCAAATAACTACAAAAAAGAAAGTTTCATACCCAGAAGGGCCGAAACTTTGGAGATACAACAAAAGAAATATTGTCTAGCAGAACCACCTCAAAATCAAGGTTCAAAAGTGATACTTGGCCAACATGCCACCCAAAAATGGAACTTCTACACCAAATAAGCCTCCAGAAAATCCTAATTGGACTATTGATGAAGGTGAAGAAATGCGTAGGGATATAAATGATTTACAAAAGAAGACAATAACAAAAGATGAACTACAAGAGATGGAAGCTAAGTTGGAGGCAATAAATGCTAATATGGATGGTTTAAAAGAGGAGATCATGGAAGGATTGAAATATTTCGTAATAGAGAGGACACCTGAAAGTGAAAATGTATCCCATGAAATTCATGATGAGGACACAAGGAAGGTGAATCAAGAATGGAGAAACTCTAACTTTGGGTTCAAGACCAACCACGTTCCTAAACTCGATATGTGGAAGTTTGATGGCAAGGACCCTATCACATGGATACTTCATATGGAGCAATTCTTTGATCTACATAATGTTCCACATACACAAAAGGTACGAATTGCTTCTTTATATTTAGAACCCAATCAATTTGTATGGTATAGATGGATTTGTTCTCGTAAATCACTCGTCACTTGGACAATTTTCACGGAAGAAATGATAGCACACTATGAGGATACAAGGAGCAATACCTTCTTTAGCCAATTGATAAATCCCAAGCAAAAGGGTTCAGTTACAGAGCACATTGAGAACTTCCAAAGATTAAATATAAAGGTAACAGATATTCCAGATGAGCACTTGATTGTTGTATTCATAGGAACTTGAGAGATAACATTCAACATGAGGTTCACCTTTGGGAACCCAAATCATTTGAGAATGCATTTAGGGTGGCAGGAAATGTTGAAAGTAAAAATATGGCTATGGCTACTAGAAGGACCAATCCTAACATCTATAGAGAGAGTAATGCTCCTTCTTCTAAAACACCTTGACCTACAAGGTTGACACCTCAATAATTGGAGGAAAGAAAAGCAAAATGTTTATGCTTTAATTGTGACAACAAGTATAGTAAGGGACATACGTGTGGTGAGAATAAATTATTCTACATAGATTGTGAAGAGGAAGAAGAACAAGAACATGAACAAGAAACATCTCAAGATGAAAACTTAGAATCAATTTTGTCTGAAGAGTTGACTCCCACGATATCGTGTAATGCATTGGTTGGAATTAGCACTCCTCAAACCCTCAAGATCGAAGGATATATCAAAAAGAAAAAGGTAATAGTCCTAATTGATTCTAGCAGTACTCATAATTTCATTCACTATAAATTATCCAAAGATCTCAATTGCTTTGTATATCTAGCACCGAAGTTTCAAGTAATGATTGCAGATAGAGGAACTATCAATTTCTCAGGAAAATGAAATAAGGTCAATCTTACTATGGGGGAATATTTAATGAATAGTCCAATGATTGCTATACCCATGGGTGGTGCTGATGTTGTACTAGGAATCCAATGGTTACAATCATTAGGAACAATGGATTTTAATTTTCAAGAACTTTTCATGAAATTTTCATTGGAAGAAAAAACATTTAGCTAAGAGGTATCACAGGGAAACCCGGTAAGGTGATAAGCTCTAATGGAATGACAAAATTATTGAAAAAGGGGAATCAAGGTGTTATTGCACAACTATGCGCACTAGATGTTCAAACATCTAAGCTATCTATTCCTCTAGATCTCCAAGGGATCATTGATAAGCATTCCAAAGTATTTGAAGATATTCCCAAAGGTCTTCCACCCACTCAAAATCACGATCATGATACTCACCTAATTCTTGGGAGTGTTCCTCCTAACATCAGGCCATACAAATACCCTTATGCCCAGAAGAGTGAAATTGAGAGCATGGTTGAAGAAATGTTAGAGGATGACATTATTAGACCTATCCAAAGTTCTTACTTTGCACCGGTGGTAATGGTATTCAAGAAAGATGGCTCATGGCGTATGTGTCCAGATTATAGAGAGCTCAACAAGATTACTATTAAAGATAAGTTTCCCATTCCTATCATTGATGAATTGTTAGATGAACTAGATGGAGCAATCTATTTCACAAAGTTGGATCTTCGTTCAGGGTATCATCAGATTAGAATGAAGGAAGAAGATATCCCAAAAACAACATTCCAAACTCATGAAGGCCATTATGAATTTTTGGTCATGCCTTTTGGCCTTACAAATTCACCTTCCACATTCCAAGGGTTGATGAATTCCATTTTCAAGCCCTTCCTTCGAAAATTTGTGTTAGTATTTTTTGATGATATAC
>JASDQU010099791.1:465668-524143 GCA_032191745.1 Picea mariana | reverse complement strand
CATAGCTCATCCTCAATCTAATGGAAAACCGAGATAGTGAAAAAATGTCTGGAAGGATACCTTCGTTGCTTAGTCTTTGATAAACAAACATTCAAATGGTTAACCTTGGTAGAATGGTGCTATAACACTTCCTTTCATACTGCAACAAAAATGACACCATTTATGGCACTCTATGGATACCACCCTCCTTCCATCACTTCTTCTCTAAAAGAAAAATCTAAGGTTCAAGCAGTGCAAGATCACATCGAGCATCAACAACAAGTTCTCCAAATATTAAAGGACAACCTAACCATGGCACAAAATTGTATGAAACAACAAGCATATCAACATCGTAGTGAAAGAAGTTTTGAAGTAGGGGATTGGGTGTTTTTAAGACTACAACCATACAAACAGATGTCCCTCAAGCAATCCAAGAAGGATACTAAATTATCACCAAAGTACTATGGCCCTTATAAGGTGTTGCAAAAGATTGGTACTATGGCATACAAATTGGAGTTGCCTGCATCTTCACGAGTACACCTAGTTTTCCATGTTTCATGCTTAAAGAAGGTTATAGGTGACAAGATCCCAGTTCAAACTACATTTCCAGAACTTGACGAGGAAGGAAAAATCATATTGGATCCTGAAGCCATCACTGACACAAGAATTTGCTAGCTGAGGAATAGATCCATTTCAGAGTATCTCATTAAATGGAGGAAACTATCGGCTGGAGATTCCACTTGGGAAGATGAGTCTTTTATACAGAAGCATCCAGAGTTACTCAAGCGTTGAGGACAACGCTTGTCTCAAGGGGAGGGGCATGTTAAGCCCTAAATAGTGGCTCATTACCCCTTAATTAGGGCATATTATATTAGTAATGTTATTTTATTTATGTCGGCTTTAGTCCATTAGTTGTAATTATACCTCCTAGTCTCCTATATATACCAAGGAGACATTTTCATTTTGAATCATCTTGTAATTGTAAATTTATGTGGTCATAAGGAGGTTTCCCCCTCGAAGAGGCTTATTATCTGAGTTTCTCTCTTTTTCAAGGCATTGAGTACTTATTCTGAGGTTTTTCTATGCTATATTGATATTTGGTTCTTAACAGCATCAACCATGCACCAAACTTTACCTCAACCTGTAATCATGAATACATGCATCAACCATGCACCAAACTTGTATGAATAACCTATCCAAACAACCTATCACAACAACTTGTCTCATTAATATTATCAACCAAATCAGATCTACTCACCAAGATCAATCACCAAGACAACTCTCAAAGATGTGCATCAACCAAGCATAACACAACAACTCATAATCATCACCAAGATAAATCACCAAGACAACTCTCAAAGATGTGCATCAACCAATCATAACACAACAACTCATAATCATCACCAAGATCAATATGTGCTTCTAATAATATACCAATACAAGTATGCTACATCATCCATAAACCATGTGTCAACAATACTAAAAAGTGCCTCCAACTATGTACAAGTATGTACCAATCATGTATCAACTACTCATCAACTATGAATCATCAAGATGTACCAACATCATCAACTATAAACCTCATGTATGTGCCAACTCATCAACTAATTGTCTCAACCATGTACCCAACATGTACCTCAACCAAAATCCCTCATAAATTTCACCATCAAAATATGATTTGTAACTCTGTAATAGACCTGGTGTATATGATCACATACCTGCAAACCTTCCTTAAATTTATCAACAAGAGACTAGCATTTTCATCAAACTTTACTTTAGTCTCACACGATTAGTTTTGGATTAGTCAATAGCCCTAAATTGAAATAATCATAACTATGTACCTGTAATGAATAAAGATATGAAAATAGTACACAATGTTCTTCCATTTTTTTTATGCAATTCCTCCAGGTTTCACTACTTGTAACCTCTCAGAAAAGGAGTTAAAGAAAAAACGACATATCTTGTTGAATTCCGGCTTATTCTAGAGAGCTAACTTGTAGAGCGTGCCCCACAGAGAATATTTGTTGTATGGATATGAAAATTTTACACACAATACAATAGAATGTACTCTAACCAACACATTTTGTCTTACTTAATTTGAATATGTTATGAATAAGTTATGACATTTTTACCCGAAACACATGTTTTAGACTAGTTTCAGGACTAGCCACAAACCCTATTTTCCACAGAGTGTATAACTCCAAAAATACAATGGCCCAAAAGATGAAATTCGTAACACAACTACTTGGATATGTTTTCTCAATGGCCTCTCAATTTCACGGTTTGAATCATTCTAGAATTTTTTTTTGTTGCGAAAATGGTGAGATGACCTGTAAATAACACACCTTAGAAAGAATCATCAAAATAATTTATCCTCCCTTGAATTTCGGCCCTCTTTACTTCACCTTCCCTCTGAAATTCAACTTATATATCCTTTTGTTACCTCAGTCACCTGTATATATTCAATATGCTCAAGTGTGATTAAAATGAGAGAGCCTTTCCTCTTATTTATAATTTCATGTAGCTTCCTCAGTGGGTTACCTTTTAACCATCTTAAGCCACTTTCCTTATTTTAGGGTTAACCAACTTCTAACCACTTGTCCAATTAGTAATTTATCCATTAAATTTATTATTTAAATAATTTATTTTGTATCCACTTTTACTTATAGTACACTCATCACTTCACTTTACCTCAAGGGGTTACCTTCTAACCATCTTAAACTACTTTGACCTTTTGGGGATTCTAAATGACTCATGAGGGTTCTCCAACTTCACATGGCCATAACTCTCTAACCGTGAAGAGTTATGTGACGTTCCACATACCATCAGAGATGGAATGAAATTTACTATCCATCTAGAATAGTCTTACCTGCAAATATATCAAAACTCATACCATTATACACCAAACAAACTTGGGTCCATTACTCAAACCTGGGTTCTCCAACTTCACACGGCCATAACTCTCTAACCGTGAGGAGTTATGAGATGTCACACATACCACTGGAAATGGAATGACATGTAATACCCATCTATAATAGTCTTACCTTCAAATATATTAAAACACATACTATTATCCATCAAACAAACTTGGGTCCATTACCCAAACCTTTGTGCTACCATAATTCGCTACCAGACTTTCTCCAAGGGTTGACATCAATCACCAAGGGTTGAAATCAATATACAATATCACTCTCCAATGGTTGAAATAAGTGACAACCAACAATCTATACCAACTGTCCATTAACCTAAGCCAACTGTCTGACAATCTCCCCCTTTGGCATTGATGGCAACACCAACATTGATGGCAACACTTAGTCATGATAACATTCATGCTTATACTCCTCATCAATGTTTCTATCTCTCCCCCTTTGACATCAATGTAAAAGGGTATCTCCCTTTGGGGATTCTCCCCTTGACATAATTCTACTTGGGATGCTCCCCCTGTCTACATGCCTCTGTGCTCTCTCTCCAAGTATTTATATCATGCATCTGATAAATCTCTCCCGCTTTGTTATCAATGGCAAAGGTATCTTTCCATCCAAGGCTACTCCCCCTAACTTAACTGTCCTTGGGGATACTCCTCTTGACTGAGCTCTTCCTGAAACTGATCTCCCAACCTAAAATTTCCTCTTTATGGTGCTTCCTCATGTAAATCTAAGACATATAAGATAAGCATTCAAAAGCATTCATTTTGCAGTAGAAATTACTTCGAGTCTTTGACGAAGATAATCAAAGGCTTCCCGTGGAAGCGGTTTTGTAAATATGTCTACCACTTGTTATTTTGTGCCCACATATTCAACTTTGATGTTCTTTTCTGCAACCTATTCTCTTAGAAAGTGATACTTTATTGGAATGTGATTTGTTTTGGAGTGCATCACCAGGTTCTTTGAGATACTGATGGTGCTTGTATTATCACAATAGATTGGAATGGGATCATCATACTCAAGCTGTATATATGTCAGAGTTTGTTTCATCCATATAACTTGTGTACAACATGTTGTTGCTGCAATATACTCCTCCTCGACTATAAATAAGGATACTGATGATTGTTTCTTGCTTAAACATGATACTAAACACTCACCCAAGTAGAACATTGCTCCATTGGTGCTTCATTGATCATCAATGCAACATGTCCAATCTGCATCTGTGTAGGAAATAAGTGATAGATACTTTCCTTTTGGATACCATAATCCAAACTCTTCTGTTCTTTTGAGATATCTGAAAATCCTTTTCACTGCTAATACATGTGATTCCTTTGGTGCTGCTTGAAATCGTGCCACTTGTCCACTTGCCTCCATTACATCTGGTCTGGATGTTGTCACATATAGTAAGATACCAATCATTGACCTGTATTTCCTCTGTTTTGTAGACTTTGAATCATCATCTTTGCTCAACTTGCAACTGGTTTTCATAGGAGTGGTAACCAGTTTAAAATCTTCCACTCCGAACCTCTTTAGCATTTCTCCGATATACTTAGTTTGAGAAATAAAAATTCCTTGGTTTCTTTGACATATATGAAGACCCAAAAATAAGGATAGTTCTCCAAGTAATTACATTTCAAATTCATTCTGCATATCCTTTGCAAATTTCTGGCTTAACCTGTCATTAGTACTTCCAAAAACAATATCATCAACATAAATTTCAATTAATAAAATACTACCTTGATTTACCTTGATGTAGAGGTTGTTGTCTGTGCTTCATTTCCATTGTTCGTAGGGAGTTTTTTCAATGTTGTTTCTGAGCATCACTCTATTTTGAATGTGAATTGTTGTATGCACTACATGTGTCCAAAAAATATTTGTCAATTTGGAATCCATTAACATTGTTCGAGTCATTTCCCATGTAATTGTCATCCATTACGATAATGTTCCTTTGTCTCTGAACCACTCTCTGAACCAATATATGAATCCATGCTCTCATCCACTCTCATATATCTGTCCAAACTTGCTAAGTATTTTTACAAATCCATCTCTGTCCATACTGTCCAAGACTCTACTTGCACAACTGTCCATAATGCTGACCCATTTATCACTATACTATCATGAAGTCTTGATTAATCTATCAAAATATACTTCTGCTAACTGACTGCTCTGGATATGTCTTCTCAAACTCTGCAAGCTTCTCAAAGGATGGTTCTTTGGTCTGTCACAGCTATCGCATAGGCTCCCCTTGTCTAATATTCATATTACCTAGGAGTCTCTAAGCCGGTTGGCTCAGAACAATTCCTGCTCTAACATGTATTCATCATCATATTCATTGATAGATTCATCATCATCTTCACTGGTAGATTCATCATCTCTCTGAGCTCTGACTTCTTTCTTTCTGTCTGTGGATTCATCTTTCACTACAATTTCTGAAAGTACAATCTCTTGAACCTGTTCCTTATTTACCCGTCCTTCTTTTCTTCCAGTTATTTTCCAAACCTTTCTGTATCTGACATCTTTCTTTTTCTCTGTAGAATTTTCTTCATCTCATTTTATTGCCAATATTGCGATCTCTGGGACCTGTTATTTTTTCACCTATTCTTCGTGTTTTCTTATCCACACTTTCTTACATCTGATATCAATTTTCTCTTTCATGGAAGTATCAATCACACTTCTACAATCACTAGCTATGTGTCCATAGTTATGACATTTGTAACATTCAATTTTACGTGGGCCACATAGACATTTATTGCTTGAACATTTGTTTTATAATCCCTGTAATCTGTATCCTTATGTCCAAAGTTAGTACGATAAAAATATTGACCATAAAATAAATTTGCGTACCTGAGAGTGAATGATGTTTTTTGTGGCGTAGTCCTTTTGAATTTTTGCCTTGACTGATCATGATAATGATTGAAACTTCTTTGTGGCTTGAACATGGATGGTCTTCTTGAAGATGTATCTTCAATAGTTTTTTTAGATTCTGGTTGACCATGAATCCTTCCTTTGAGTACTTCTACATAACTCTTTCTGTTTTCTTCATTCTTCTTTTCTAGCAACCTAGAGTGCTTCTCTTCATTCTCTATAACTGATGTGGATGTTTTTGTCTCTTCAACGTTCTTGTTGAGATTGACGATTTTACTTCTCAATGTGACAACTTCTTCTTCAAGCTTCTCAACCTATTCTTCTTTATTCATTATCTGAGACTTCATGACTTCTTATGTTCTTTTTGCTTCTTCAAGCTGGATTTTTAATGTGATTATTTCTTCTTCAAGTCCTTTCTCTTCTTGACCAAACTCTTCCTCAAGCTGGTTTAGATCGTTAGTTCTTTCCTTAAGACGATCTGTCAGTATCTTCTCTCTCATTTATGCTTGTTCCTTCTGTGCTTCTATGTTGGCTTCTAAATACTGCTTTTGATATTCAATATTTTCTTCGATCTTTCTGGCTTCTTCTAGCTGAGTTCTTAAGTTCTCGATGACTTGTTGGGATTCTTTAAAAATGTGAACACTTTCCTTTTGTTTCATCAATTATTTCTTGAGTGACTTGTTTTCTTCTCTTAGTTCATCTAAAGCACTAATCAATTCTATGGTGATTATGTACTCTTCATCTTCTGAATCTATTTGACATGGCGAACATAATTCTTCTTGATCTGTATCTGCATCTTCTTTGGCATTTTCTGAATCTGTGATGGGTGAAGAATATATGTCATGTAACTTATCCCAAAGTTCTTTGGCTGATGAAAATTTACCAACCTTTTCTCTTACCGGATTGGGTAACCCTTCCCAAATGAAATCCATTGCTATTTTGTTATTCTTCTTCAATTCCTTCTTGGCTGCAGTCTTTGCCCTTTTTGAACTATCATATCCTGTAACAACTGATAGCCAATTATAATGTCCCTGTGCTTGTAAAAATACTTTCGTCCTTATGCTCCACATCTCATACTTAAAACCATTATGACCATTAAACATTGGTACTCCATTCTCAGAATAATCCATGATCTCCTTCCAGTGGTTAAACTGTTTCCTGAAGAAACCTGCTCTGATTCCAATTGTTGGATTACTGAGAGGGGGGGTGAATTAGTAATAGAGAATTCTAATCCTTTTTAACCATATAATTCAAGTGTTATATCAATGTAGAATTATCATCCAATATTTGTAGAGTAAATAAACAATGAAAAATCATACACATACACAATACACCAGTGTTTTTACGTGGAAACCCAAAGCGGGAGAAAACCACATAATACTTTTTCTTATATGTCTTGAAGAATTCCATTCATTGGAAGCACCAAATTTCTTTGTTTTCCAGATGCAACTGGAAGGAGGCTCCAAACCCTAGTTTCTCAAGATACAACCAGAGGGAAGCTCCAACTCCCCAATTATCTGGCTACAACCAGAAGGAGGATACAACCCCCTATGTTCTCCGACTACAACCGGAAGGTGGCTACAACCAATTTTCCTTTCCCCGTCCAACCACCCTAACGTATAAGTAGAATTATGGAACCACTGTCACACTATCACTGTGAGATACATTGCTGTAAACCTGTACCAATAAACCTGCACCAAATAACCTGTACCAATAACCTAAACCATGCATCAACCTGCACCTCGACTTGTAATAATCTTTTACCATAAAAAAGTGCATCAACCATGCACCAACCTATACCAAACAACCTGTAATCAACCTGTACCATAAACAAGTGCATCAACCATGCACCGACCTGTACCTCAACATGTAATCATGAATAAGTGCATCAACCATGCACCAAACTTGAACGAATAACCTGTCACAACAACCTGTCCAAACAACCTATCACAACAACCTGTCTCATCAATATTATCAACCAAATCAGATCTACTCACCAAGATCAATCACTAAGACAACTCTCAAAGATGTGCATCAACCAAGCATAACACAACAACTCATAATCATCACCAAGATCAATATGTGCTTCTAATAATATACCAATACAAGTATGCTACATTGTCCATAAACCATGTGTAAACAATACTAATAAAAAATGCCTCCAACAATGTACCAAGTATGTACCAATAATTTATCAACTACTCATCAATATGTACCAACATCATCAACTATACACCTCATGTATGTGCCAACTCATCCACTACTTGTCTCAACCATGTACCCAACATGTATCTCAACCAAAAGCCCTCATAAATTTTATCATCCAAATATGATTTGTAACTCTGTAATAAACATGGTGTATATGATCACATACTTGCAAAGCTTCCTTAACTTTAGCAACAAGAGACTAAAATTTTCATCAAACTTTACTTTAGTCTCACATGACTATTTTTGGATTAGTCAACAACCCTAACTTGAAATAATCATAACTACGTACCTGTAATGAATAAAGATCTAAAAATAGTACACAATGTTCTTTAGTTTGTTTTATGCAATTCCTCCATGTGTCACTACTTGTAACCTCTCAAAAAAAGAGTTATAGCAAAAATGGCATACCTTTTTGAATTTTGGCTTATTCTAGAGAGCGAACTTGTAGAGCATGCCCTGCACAGAATATTTGTTGTATGGATCTGAAAATTTTACACAGAATACTACAGACTATACTCTAACCAACACATTTTGTCTTACTTAATTTGGATTTGTTATGAAGAATCTATGACGATTTTACCTGAAACACCTGTTTTAGACTAGTTTCAGAAATAGCCACAAATCCTATTTTCCACGGAGTGTAACTCCAAAAATACAACTACCCAGAAGTTGAAATTTGTACCAAAACTACTTGGATAGGTTTTCTTAATGGCCTCTCAATTTCACGATCTGAATCATTCTAGAAAAAAATTTATTGCAAAAATGGTCAGATGACTTGTAAATAACATACCTTAGAAAGCATCATCAAAAGAATTTATCCTCTTTTGAATTTCGACCTTCTTTACTTCACCTTCCCTATGAAATTTGTCTTAGATATCCTTTGGTTACCTCAGTCACCTGTATATATTCAATATTCTCAAGTGTAATTAAAATGAGAGAGCCTTGCCTCTTATTTATACTTTCATGTAGCTTCCTCAAGGGGTTACCTTTTAACCATATTAACCCACTTTCCTTGTTTTAGGGTTAACCAACTTCTAACCACTTGTCCAATTAGTAATTTATCCATTAACTTTATTATTTAAATAATTTATTATGTATCCACTTTTACTTATAGTACACTCATCACTTCACTTTACCTCAAGGGGTTACTTTCTAACCATCTTAAACCACTTTGACTACTTTGACCTTTTGGGGCTTCTAGATGACTCATGAGGGTTCTCCAACTTTACATGGCCATAGATATCTAACCGTGTGGAGTTATGTGACGTTACACATACCACCAGAAATGGCATGACATGTGCTATCCATCTAGAATAGTATTACCTGCAAATATATCAAAACTCATACCATTATACATCAAACAAACTTGGGTTCATTACCCAAACCTAGGTTCTCCAACTTCACATGGCCATAACTCTCTAACCGTGAGGAGTTATGTGATGTTCCACATACCACCGGATATGGCATGACATGTAATACCCATGTAATACCCAAATTTATTTTGTATCCACTTTTACTTATATTACACTCATCACTTCACTTTACCTCAAGGGGTTACCTTTTAACCATCTTAAACTACTTTGACCTTTTGGGGATTCTAGATGACTCATGAGGGTTCTCCAACTTCACATGGCCATAACTCTCTAACCGTGAAGAGTTATGTGACGTTCCAGATACCACCAGAGATGGAATGAAATTTACTATCCATCTAAAATAGTCTTACCTACAAATATATCAAAACTCATACCATTATACATCAAACAAAATTGGGTCCATTACTCAAACCTGGGTTCTCCAACTTCACACGGCCATAACTCTCTAACCATGAGGAGTTATGAGATGTTACACATACCACTGGAAATGGAATGACATGTAATACCCATCTAGAATAGTCTTACCTTCAAATATATTAAAACACATACTATTATACATCAAACAAACTTGGGTCCATAACCCAAACCTTTGTGCTATCAGAATTTGCTACCAGACTTTCTCCAAGGGTTGACATCAATCACTAAGGGTTGACATCAATCTACAATATCACTCTCCAATGGTTGACATCAATGAAAACCAACAATCCATACCAACTTTCCATCAACCTAAGCCAACTATCTGACAATTAATATAAAAATCAGATTTCTGATTTTATTCTCACATGTGTAGCTTAATGATATTTTTCATATTTTGCTTTTATCCTTGTCTCTTATCCATGCACACACTTATGTATATTTTTTCTTTCTTTATTTTGCAAAATTTCATATTATATATAAAATCATCCTTGATCCCTCGTACATATTATCCATGGATTAAGTGTTTGTTTTGAAATTAATGATATAAACTCCGTGTAACATTCCCAACTATCTTTCCTTAGCCTAGCAAGATCTGAAAATGTTTGAGTAAGGTTTTTCGTAGCTTTTCCTCAACATTTATTTTGCGACCATATTGGGGATATCTTTCCATGTCTCTTTGGTTGATTGTATCACAATTGTATTATATTTTCTTGTTTTTTCCGATTACTCTTGGACTAATTTTTCCATGACAATACCCATTGTGAGACAACCTAATATTGAAAATGGCCTTGATGACCAAACCAACATTACCTTGAATTTATTCAACACTATTTTAGAAGCTGTTAGTACTCCTGTTGAACTCAAATTCTCTTGGGAAGCAATTGAAAGGGACATAAATATTCGTGAATGTTGGGAAGCCAGGAAAAGGAAACCCATAAATCAACAATAACCTTTCCTATTTAATCTTTTATTTTATGTCCTTTAATTCTCATATTTCTCAAAGAAGAAGGGGATTGTGCCCTGAAGTTACCCCTATTTCTGGAATAGGAATGAGAAAAATTATGTCATCAACACAACAAAGTGCTGTTAGGCGAACCCTATCTGATTCTTCCAGTTCATCTTCATCACCCATACCTATCACCTTCAATATGACGTTTTCGGGTAGTGGTAGTGGCACCCGAGGTTCCTCCTCCTCACAACCCTCTGCTTCATCCGTGATTGGTAATATCTATAGTCATCAAGTCCCTATTCAATCCATTACCAATCCTGATAAGGTCATTAAGAAATATGGACTTTTTCAATTTGAGGAAGATGCTACAACCACCCCCTGGCATGTGTCTTCTCCCTTGAATCTCACACTAGCCACCCAAAAATTACCGAAATTCAAAGATTAATTACCTAGGTTCTTAGGAAATGGTATCGTTACCACAAATGAACACTTGGAATCATTTTCTAATGCTTGTCATAACATAGGGGCTAATTCTAACGACACTTGCATGCATTTATTTTCCAATTCACTTGAAGGGAAAGATGCAACATATTTTTTCGACCTCCCACCCAAAATCCTTTCAACTTGGGAAGAATTGGTTTATTGGTTCAAATCCACTTATGGACAACCCAAGATTCCAACTTATCAGTTAAGGGAATACAACAATATTGCCTATAAGGATGGTGAAACCATTGAATATTTTAACCTTCGTTTCACCAAGCTATATAATCAAATCCCCAAACTAATCCATCCTCAAAATCAAGATGCTTTCATGTGTTATTATAATGCTTGACCTTCTCCTCATCGTCATATAATTTAAGAAAAGGATATCAACAATCTTGGTTCTGCCCTTCAATCTTTCCTAGAATGTGAAGATCAACTTGAAAGAACGGGTCTTCCTAAGGGAGACTTGTTCAAACAAACATACATGTATTCCATTCTATATCTCATGCAAGATATGAATAATATGATGATACCCTACGAATGAAACACAATTTCTTCTTCCTCTTCCCCTAGAGCTTCTTCTTCTACCCTACCGCCTTTTATAAATACTAATGAAAAAACTTTCCAGCCAAAGGCCATAATGACTCACACTTGGTGTAACTTATGTGAAGAAAATCATGATGAGAATAACTGTGAATTTAAAAGAATTGCTAGAGATAAGATCTTAGGAAAAAGGCCCGATACCACAATCGTTGTTTTAGGTTGGGATGAACCAAAGGATGTTATGGTAATCAATACCAAGAATAAAGATTACACTTCCAAGAGAAAATTTGATCTTCCCTGCACTTCTTTTGCCCCAAGTTCATCTTCTCAAAGTGCTGATACACAAACTATCAGAAATTCAAGTAATCAAGGAGTATCTTCTCCTCTTCCCTCTTCTAAGTACAATATCCTTAACCAATTGGAGAATAGAAAAGTTGATGCTACCCTTTTGGACATGGTTTTCGTCTGAGAACAACATAAGCATCTTAAGGAATTTATGGAAGGTAAGATTTATACCATAGCCAATCTATTTGAAGAGTCAAAGGAAGAAGACTCAATTGCAAATAAGATAGGTGTAAATAATTTTATGAACCCTGTAAAAAAATCCCCTTTCTATATCTCGATAAAAATCATGGATACAATAGCTTAATGTTTCCTAATTGATGGCGGGTCTGGTCCAAATGTGATGTCTAAAATTATCATGGAAGAGCTTGGCTTATCTTGTACCAACACAAATTATAGAAGCATGATCTCTTATAATAATTTGCAACAATCAACTATTGGTGAAATCAAGGATGTAAACTTATTTTTGTGTGTGCATCCCAAGATAAGGCATCCCGATATAAGGAAAACTCTCAATATTCAAGTAATTAATATGACAGTGAGTAACTACTCAATTATTTTGGGAAAGGATTGTGAATCCTTAACTGGTGGATACCTTTCACTCTATGGTTCACATTTGTTCGTCCCTCGAAACAGAAAGAACATTATAGTTCTTAGGGAAGGAAGAATTTCACCTTATATAGAGAGTGTTCCCAACCCAATGTAAATGATCTCGAAGGAGATTTGGGGGTGTAATATATCTTTGCTTATGAAGGTGACACTGTACTTGAACTAATTGATTTTGATGATGGCATGTGGCACATACATTTTGAAGGCTCATGTTCAAACGAAGGAAATGGAGCCAACATCATTCTATATTCTCCTATAGAAAAAAATTCACAATTTCTCTTATAGGCTGAAATTTGCCCTTACAAACAATGTTGCTGAGTTTGAGGCCTTGTTGTTGGGCATTGAAAACGCATATAACCTTGGTTGTGGCCACCTTACAGTATTTGGTGACTCTGAACTTGTTTTGAATCTTGTACAAAAGATTTATGTACCAAATAATAAGTTACTAAAACGTTATACCCAAGATGTTTGGATACTGATTTCAAATTTTTTATCATTTAACATCGCTCATGTTAAAAGGGAACTTAATTTAATGGCTGATAGATTAGTTGTTTTTGCAGATTCTCCTACTCGACAACTTTTACCTCAAATACCTGATTGTACATTCCAATCTCTATACCGTCCTCACCTCCTCGACAATGTAGAATCATGGTAGGTTTTCCCGAGTGACAAAGGCATTTTTGTTGTCATACAAAATGAACCTTTTAAACCCAAGGAAATCATCTCTATTGAGGATGACACATTTACTAAAGGATTGAATCCTCTCAAGAGTTCATTTTCGTTAAGTGATGTACGCGACAAAGAAACACATAAGGAAGAGAAGTCAAAAAGGAAAGTTGGTGATACCATTTCCTTGAATATTGGGACATCCGAATATCCAAAGATCATTAAATTAGGTGCCCAATGTTTTGATGAAGAGAAAGAAAAATTCATGGAATTACTCCGTGAGTTTCGAGTTGGTCATACGAGGATCTTCGTGGTTTTGATCCTATTGACATACAACATGCCATTCCTATCAAGGAAGGGGAAAAAATAGTTAGGCAAAGGCAAAGACCTATTAATCCCGCGCTTGAAGCCACCATCAGGAAAGAATTGGAAAAAATGTTGAGAGCTCATATAATTTTTCCAGTTAAGTATTCCAAGTGGGTTTCAAATATGGTCCCTATTTAGAAAACTACCAGTCAGATAAGATTATGTGTTGATTTTCGTGCATTAAATAGGGCAAGTGTTAAAAACTATTTTCTGCTTCCTAATATGGAGATGATTTTAAAACAAGTTGCAAGATCTCAAATGATGTCTTTACTTGACAATTGTTTTTGGATATAATCAAATCAAGGTAAAAATGAGTGATATATATAAAACCTTATTTACCACACACTAGGCCACATTTTCTTATGAACATATGCCATTCGGATTATCTAACAGAGGTTCCACCTTTCAAAGAGCTATGCGGATATATTTTGATGATTTAATTGGTAAGATTATCCAATTTTATCTTCATGATTTGAATGTTTATTCTAATAACTAGTTGGATCATTTCAATTATCTTAGAAAAGTTCTCATGCGTTGCAGAAAATTTGGCGTTTCTTTAAATCCTTCCAAATCTATTTTCGGTGTCACGAAGGGTAGGATTCTCAGTCACATTGTTTCTGATTCAGGGATAAGTATATATCACGAGAGGATTACTACCATTCTAAACCTCCTTGCCCCCACCTCCAAGAAAGAAGTTCAAGCTTTCATGTGTATTATTAATTTTGTTCGTAGACTTGTTCCTGATTTTGCTGTCATGGTTAAACCAATCCATAATATTTTGAAGAAAGATCATTCTTTTTCTTGGATAGATGATGTCAAGAATGCTTTCCTTAGGATTAAGAAGGAAATCAGTTCCGCACCGGTTTTGGCGAAACTGAATTTTGAGAAATATTTTATCATATATACCAATGCCACCAAGGAAGAAATTTCTGCTATCCTCTTACAATGTAATGACCAAAACAATGAAAAACCTGTAGCTTACATGAGTCAAAGTCTATCAGATGATGATATCAAATAATATTATATTGATAAACATTCTTTTTCTCTTGTCAAATCTATAGAAAAATTTCTCCATTTTATTTTGGGAAAACATATGCAGGTAAAAGTCCTTTTTCCTGCTGTCAAGTTTCTACTTTCACAAACTTACCTTTAAGGAAAACTTGCACATCGGCTTGCCAAAATTCAGGAGCATTATTTGACAATTATGACTTTGAAGATAATCAAGGGATGATACTTAACACTTCATTTAGCTCAACATCCTGAACCAAGTAAAGAACTTAATGACCAAGATAACCCTCTTTCAACGCTATTTTATAGTGAAAATCAAAATCTCTTTATATTTGAGCATCCTTGGTATACAAATCTGGTGTATTATTTGCATTATCAAAGGTGCCTAGACGAGTTGGATCCTCATTAGAGAAGGAGACTTCGCCTTGAAGCTTCTAAGTATATCATTTTAGGATATTCCTTGTTTAGGAGATCTACGGATGGTTTGCTGCTTCGATGTGTAAATGATGAGGAAGAAAAAAAATTAATACACGAGATCCATGGATCATTAGCATCTGTCATTCATATTGGTGGCCATTTTTATGCTAAAGCTACTTCTTTTAAGATCTATTACTGGCCTTTGATTGTTCATGATTCCTATAAATTTTCAAGGTCTCGTGATAAATGCCAAAAAATCGCTGGTAAAGAAGGTATTTCTTCCATGCCTTTACAACCTATCCTTTCAGATTTCCCTTTTTCTAAGTGGGGTCTAGAATTTATTGGTCCAATCTATCCTTCATCCTCTATAAGGCATATCTTTATGTTGACATCCACTGATTACTTTACTAAGTGAACTGAGGCTGTCTCTCTTAGACATGCGCAAGATGAACAAGTAATTTCTTTTCTAGAGTCCAATATCTTTTCTAGATTTGGCCTTCCATTAGAAATCATTATGGACAATGGTCCAACCTTCATTTCTGCAAAATTGACCCAATTTCTGGCTAAATCAGGTGTTAAGCATTTCACTTCATCTGCTTATTACCCTTAGGGAAATGTACATGAGAAATATACTAATACAAATATGGTCAGGATTGTAAAGAGAATCATATAAGACAAACCTCGCTAGTGGCACACACTTCTAACTTATGCTCTTTGGGTAGACCATACAACCACAAAAGAAAGTACAGGATTTACTCCCTTTCAACTCGTTTATGGACAAGAGGCTATTCTGACTATTCAACTAGAGATTTCTTCCTTACAATTGATGTTACAGACTAAAGAATTAAATTTTTCTAATGTTTCCCAACGAACAAATACATTGTTAGCCCTGGAAGAACACAAGAATTTTTCCTTGAAAAATATGAAAAGGAGGCAACAAACGGTGAAGAAGTATTTTAACAAATGAGCAAAGGATGCTGAATTTAAGATTGATGAAAAAGTCTTACTATGGGATTCAGTCCATGCTGAGAGAGGGAGACATCCTAAATTCCAAAAGTTATGGCTAGGTCCTTTCAAAATCGCTTTTATCCTCGACACAAATTAATATCGTCTTAAAGACATGGATGAAAAACTATTTTCTTACAGTACCAATGATTCCCACTTGAAACATTATGTGGAACCAACCTGATCATTGACTCTATTTTGTGTAAATATGACTGCTGTATACATTTTTTCTTACGTTTTTCTTGTCACTTTGGCTTATTGCATTTTATTTTCCCTTGTTTGTTTTGCATGGTCATCATAAATAAAGTCTGGATCATTTTTTCCATAAAGATGTCATTATATAAGTATTGTTGATTAATGAGAATAAGGTATACATAACTATTATGATATCCTCCTTTTGAGACATTGATGGAATGACTTTTTGCATTCAATATTGTTGTAACATAGTTGGCTTTGTTTTTTTTCCTTGTTTCTGCTATCCCTTTCTTCCCTCCATTATGAGATCCAAGAGCACATCAGAAGCATTCTCCTTGAAATTTTAAAGTTTTATCAATTATGAACCTTATTGTTTGTTATGCATATATGACCAATTCCCCTTATACATCTCACTTTCCATAAGTTATTCCCCAAAGTCCCATATCATCATTTCCCTTAAACCATCATTTTCCCCTTGTTGCATAACATTTTTTTTTGAACAGTCTTAATCACCTACTTCTACTGGTCCACGGAACCAAGCATTCTGAGTTCTAAATCCGTTGAAAATAAATTTCCAGATGGAGTCGCCAGTTTTTTGACGCCCAAAAGCGCAACATAAAATTCTTTCCTGCAAATGCGTTGCAATGCATTATTACTTACATATATTCTAAATAATACTATATAGGTGGGACCTCTTTAGAAAAATAATGACAGAAAATACTCCTCTTATTGTGCTCATGATTACCTTATGAGAAACAAGAAAGATTCCACAGTTTGAGAATATAAGAGGGGGATCCTAACCTGTTTCTATGTGCAATTAATGGATGATGGGCGTGTTAGCAATTCGATTTTAAAATGGAGAAGATGTTTATTTGATTAAACATATTATTTTACTCTTGCTACACCTAGATTTTGATATATTGCTCCAAAAATAAGCCACATGCAACTTATGGTATACTTGTTATATATATGGATAATGATTATTATGTGGAATGATAATACTCCACTAGCAAGGAATACGGACATTTTATTTTGGTTTTAAGTGTTAAATGGGCCTATTGTTGCTATGAAATTCATGTGGGAGGCTGATTCAACTTTGAGTTTGGAAATGGTATGTTATGTTTTATGGCTATTGGATATATGATGGTCGATATTATATATTTGGAACAAGGTTTTTGGAAGTTGGTTGCGCTCCATATTTGGTTGTGGTTGATGGCATTTAATGAAAAGGATGGGAAGTGACGTGCATTTATTGCATTCCGTTCTTACCCTACCTCAAAGCCACAACCTTCACTATTCTCCTCACATTTGTTTTTGTTGCTCTGGTTAATAGCGCCTAAATTGTGCTCGATCTTTGGAAAAAAAATAGTTGTGCTCTTTATCTTTCTGACATTCTTCTTACAGGTATGTTGGCTCTTATCTCTCCATTCGTGGATTGTTATCTCTGCTCCACATGAAATCGATTTATTGGCTCGTAGAGTTTACATGCAAAATGTGTTTGTTTTCTAAATTTTACAATGGATTTGTTGTGGGCATTCTGGCCGTGTAACTCACATTTCGATTTGGGTTTCTTTCTGTTGGAATTTAAATGTTTCAAACTGAAAGTATTGTTCAAAATTTTATTCTGTTTGAAGAATATGGTTGTATGCGCATGGAGAAAATGTGGTATTACTATAATATGGATGTTGGAAAATGTCTATGGGTGAATGTGTTCAGTTTCTCTTATTTCGTATGACTAATTTTGAGGGTTTCCTCTGTAAAAGAAAAATAAAAGCCGGGTCTTGTGACTATTGCATAGTACCCTCACCCTGGAGGATATGCAGTCTTAGATTACCATGACTTGTGATTTTATGGGTGGCCTGTGTGTTTTATCCTACTATCATTTTGATGGGAAGGAGTCAATTTTTCTTTTCCTGCAACCCACTTTTCAAACCTTACGCCCATATGCCTGCCCCAGGCCTCGTTTCCCTTTCCAATATACAAGAAAGTGAATAAAGGAAAACCCAGATTCAAAATTTGGTTTAATTTTTTTGACCCAACAATAGGAAAGATTGATATCACCCACAAAATCGTGGCTCATATTTTATTTATCTATGAGGGGATTTGGCCAATTTAGAGTTTAGTATGAATTCTATGGAAACAATGCCCACCAGGTTCGCATGGGGTTTAAAACCCGATTTATTTTGCAACTTTTATTTGAGGTTGTGATGTAAATGTTATATAACAAAAGGACGATAGGTTTATGTTTCTCTTTCTCTCATGATGGTTTGAGGCATTCTGTTATGATTATGACCGAGTCAAATTGTTTTGTACACAATTTTCTACATAATGTTATGCTAGTTTTAAAGAAATATCTATGGTTTTAAAAGGAGAAATGAAATTTGTAGGTTTGATAATCCTGTAAGTTTCCTTTGAGTTTTACAATGCGTAGTTTAAAAATACTGTTTCCATGTTATGGATTCTATGTGTTGAAGTTTAAAAGAGTGTTATGGCACAAACAAAATTTGGTGGGAGTTTTGGAAATAAATGGGCATGGTAAACAATGGATATTCAAATGATTTTGTGGATAATGGCAATGCTGATTTTAAAGTCAATGAATGTTATTTCTTACAACAAAACAAAAACCGATATCATTCTTGTTCATTATCTTATCTTTCACTCATTATATGCTCACCACCTTCCCAGATACATTTAATTTATCCCCTGGTATGTTATTATGAATTTCATTCAAAGGATTGGATGCTGACTTGTGTTGGAAATTTTTATACGGAGACATTGATTTTATAAAGAAAAGGCCCCTGCATTTTTCTTGAACAATATTCATTTGTTTTTTCTCATCCATACTACCATTTTTCATTCATTACAAATCCCCTTATCTTCCCAATATCCCTATCACTCCCTGTTCAAATTGCAATTGATTATTGAATTCAAATGTGGTGAGTTGTATCAATGGATGGATTGCATATGCTTATGCTGTGAATGATAGAGCCAACATATTGATTTTATTTAGGTAGAGTATTAGTGAATGGACTGTTAAATTTTTTCATATTCTAATTGTAATATATCTTTATTAGGAGCAGCAATGGAAGAGGTGCAAACAAAGGTAGAGGAAATAATTGGCAAAGAGGCCATAGAAGGCCACGATTTTCAATACATTTTGATGCTGATCCGAAATAACTAAATCAACTTTTCCAAGTTTGGTTTTTTAATCTAGTTGGCCAAGGAATTCTGGAACCAAGACATGAGAGGCCTCCTTTCCAACCACATCAAAATTTCTCTGGTATTCGTGTCCCCCCTCATGTTTCTACACAACCAGAACCACATGCCAACGATGGATGATAAGAGATTGTCTATTAGACTGCTGCACATCATCATGGTTTGCCTACATTATCGTTACCATTTCCCCCTCCTCCACCGTCATTCAACCCAAATTCCAAAGATAATCGTGTTTTCTCATCAGTACAATCCTCTCATGCTAGAAAG
Organism: Picea mariana; assembly: GCA_032191745.1. Lineage (NCBI taxonomy): Eukaryota > Viridiplantae > Streptophyta > Pinopsida > Pinales > Pinaceae > Picea > Picea mariana. The sequence goes on along the minus strand of JASDQU010099791.1, from coordinate 504,311 downwards.
AGATTAAAAAATGCCATCCCCAAGCTAGAATTAGATAAATTAAAAGGGGTGGCTAATCCCTCCAAATATTCCAATGACTCATCTGAATTAGTTTCCTCTAATCTCCACCTCAAAGATAGTTTCTCCCATGTCATCAGGGAAATCCACCTATAAGTTTCCAATCAACTGAAGGTTGTTGCACATGACAAATCAGAAAAGGGATCAAGAGAAGGCAACAATGAAAAGAGGAAAAACACCTCTCACAACAAATATGGTTTTTAATGTTATTTTCTTTTGAGGACAAATTTTATTGTTTTGGACAACAAAGACACATTTAGACATAATGTTTTGGATGGCATGTATATGATTCTATTTTTGGCTACAATCATGTTTTATTTTGATACTAAAATATTTGAATATTTATATGAGGGTGGGAGTTACAAGGATAATATTTGAGTTAATTTTTGGGGTATTATATTTCATATTTTCAGTCCTCTCATGCAAGAAAGAGATTACAAACTGCCATCCTCGAGTTAGAATTAGATAAAGTAAAAGGGGCGGATAATCCCTCAAAATCTTCCAAAGACTCATCTGAATTAGTTTTCTCTCATGATCTCCACCTCAAAGATAGTTTCTCCCATGTCATCAATGAAAGCCACCCACAAGGTTCCAACCAATTGAAGGTTGTTGCACATGACAAATTAGAAAATGGATCAAGAGAAGGCAATAATGAAAAGAGGCAAAACACCTCTCACAACACATATGGTTTTTAATGTTACTTTCTTTTGAGGACAAATTTTATTGTTTTGGACAACAAAGACTCATTTAGACAGAATGTTTTGGATAACATGGATATGATTCTATTTTTGGCTACAATCATGTTTTATTTTGATACTAAAATATTTGACTATATATATGAGGGTGGGAGTTACAAGGCAAATATTTGAGTTAATTTTTGGGGTATTATATTTCATATTTTGATGATAATTAAAGAAACGAAAATTGGAGTGACAAGAGGTCCCACCTATTTAATTATTATTTAAATAGACCCTTATTTATGTATTATTATTTATTTGTATCAACTAATTAGTTAAGCTAATTAAGTTTAAGAAAATAAAGGTAATTGAACTACCATAACTTATTGGGAAAGAATAAAATCTCAATCAAAAGAAGAGACAAAGGGAGAGAGAACAAAAGGGGAACTTCTGATATAAGGTATGCTCTATACTTGTGAGATAATTCTCTTCTTCATTCATTTTGAGTTTTCTAGAAAGCTAAACCATCTTGATGATAGCATGATCTTATTGAAGGCAACATGATTCAAAATTGAATCATATCTTTCAACACCTTGCTTCTAAAGGTGTATGATCTATCTTTGGAAGTCTGTGTGTTTTGGTTTGTTTATGAATTAGATTTCATGACTGATAAATAATATTTTGTAGAGTCAAGTTACAACATTTTTATGGCAAGCTGATCTAGATCTTTAACTTCAATTTTCTTTTTTTATTAGAGCTTTTCTTATGGTGCCCATCAGAGACTTCCAATTCTGACTTTGATCCCCACCCTCGTAGGGGTTTGTAAAAAGAATTCTACTTTGTATCCAAGAATGAAGTTAATATAAAAACCATATTTCTGATTTCAGTCTCACATGTGTATCTTAATGATATTTTTCATATTTTGATTTTATCCTTGTCTCTTATCCATGTACACACTTATGTATATATATATTTTCTTTTGCAAAGTTACATATAATATATAAAATCAGCCTTGATCCCTCGTACATATTATATGTGGATTAAGTGATTGTTTTGAATTTAGGGCTATAAACTCCGGGTAACATTCCAAACTATATTTCCTTAGCCTAGCAAGATCTAAAAATATTTGAGAAATGTTCTTCGTACTTTTTAATCAACACATTCCATCCCCTATTAGGAAGCATAAAAAATGTTTGTGGTGGATGAGATACAAGGGGAAATGAACAAAATCAAGCCTTCTACATTTGATGGTGAGAAAAAGAAGTATGAGTATGTAGAGACATGACTGTTAGGCATGAGGAAGTATTTCCAGGTGCATAACTACTCTTCACAAGTAGAAGGAAGAATTTCCAGTTGCATAACTACTCTTCACAAGTAGAAGGAAGAATTTCCATTTATCAGCTGAAGGGAAAAGCATCAATGTGGTGGGATCAATTTGTGTAGGTACAACACATTGATGAGAATAAGGTCACTTGGAGGGAATTCAAGAGGTATTTCCAAAAGAAATACTTGACTAAGTGTTACTATGATAATAAAATGAAGGAGTTCTTTGAACTCAAGCTTGAGAGTATGACCATAGATGAATATGAAAGGAGGTTTTTAAAGTTGTTGAAGTATGTTTCTTTCATCAAGGTGTTATAACCCTAAATTGCACCAGACATGTATACCTAGCATTAGGCCATCTTACTTGCTATCTTTGCCAAGCCATCACTGAACAACTCTTCTAAAAAACCATTTTTTTTTGAAGGTGTACGCGCCCCGCACCACTACTGCCCGCATACTCATGCTTGCTGCACCACTACAACCCGCATATACTCACAAAAAGTGCAAAAACTAAAAATTGCAAAGGGATACGGGTTTTCGGGCTATTACCTAACCATTTGACTGCCCATAGCCAATCACCCCAATCGTTACTATCTTTTTGGTCTATAAAAGAAGGTGTTGGGGTACCATTAAAAAAAAAATCACGAGAGCATAAAAACTCTGCCCAATTCAGTATTCCCCCTTTGCCCCAATATTTTGCAACCACTTTGTGAGTTTGAGCCAAAATTCCTTCTTCCTTCATTGCAAACCCTTTCCATTTCCCTAGAGAGAACTAAAGAGGAGAACAATACGTGGAATCAATTGGTGCATGGTGAAGAGGATCCCAGGACCGAGTTCAAGGAGCCGTTGCCGGTCTCATATTGTAAACGACTTTTGTGATATTAATATAAAGAAATAATTTTTTCGTCTCGCCAAATGATGTCTTAAATCTTTATGATTTGTTTACATTTTTTGTTATGATGTCTAACTCACTAATACATATATAGAATGCATGTTTGTAGTCTCTTGTTTGTCTTTTGGCGAATGCAGGTTGGCCTTGGGAGGAGATTTGCAGTCGAGAAACAACTAAGCACAAAGGGATCGAAACCGGATGCGGAGTTTAAGGTATGCCTACTGGATCCCTATACTTTGTCTTTTATGTATGATTATGGGGTAATGACAGGATAGTTGTTAAAAGTAGGAGACTTTAGATGGTTAGATATTCTTGCACTTTAGAACCCTAGTGTAGTCCGTAGAGGGGTTTTCCCGCTATAGCACAAGGAGGAGAAAGTTAAGATTCAGAGGTACCTGAGTGGGCTGCCATAGTTTATCAGCGATAAGATACAGTATGAAGATCTGAAGACATTAGAGGAAACTATAAGGAGGGATAAATTCCTTTATGATCAACATAGAGGAAGACCAGCTTTCCAAAGGACGTGGGGAAACAAAAAGAAAAGTATGATGGACAAGAGGAAGAGGGGGATCAAGCCACCATTATTCATAAATAATTCTTAGGGACAACCAATCTCTAAAGAACCCAGAATGATAGAGGCAATAGGGAAAACACCACGACATTCACCTATTCAACATTGGGGTTGTGGAGGAGATCACGTGTTGATATATTTCCCTCAAAAAGGTGGAAAAGTGAAGACTGCTTACAATGTACATCAAGCTGAAACAATGGAGGAAATGCCAATTTACTATTTTTAAAGTTTTAACTTTCGGGGCCATTTTGAGGGCCTAAATGAAGGTTTTTCGGGGCAGAGATTCTCAATGATAGCCAAAGGCATGGTTTAGCCCCCAAAATGAATCTCTTCAATGATACCTTTCCAATGGGCTATCATACACCTAAAACGAAGATCGTATGAAAAATTTACGACCCCATGAAGTTAATGTACTGACTTACCCATACGGGGCCCACATGACTTTTGGCGCTTCATCTCCTAGGGTTAGGTTTTTGGATGTCTAGGGTTTTTTGGAATTCCTGTTTATTGTAAAGAGGCCTTCAGAGCCTCATTTTAATCATCTTCTTTCAAATGATTGCAACCGTCACATCTCTACTCAGAGATAAGCCGCCACCATTCCAACAAGCTTATTTCCACTGCATTTTACAGTTTCAGCTTATTCCTTTATTGAATAGAAAAACCAGTTTTACTGTATCTCTGTTATTTTGTGTTATGAACCTATTAATAATCTATAGTCATTTCATTCTGCTCATAAAATCCGGATTAGTGGTTTCAGAGCGGTATGATCCTTGTCATCTTAATGCATGTCCCCAATGAGGTTGAAGTACAAAGAATTGGGTCTCGAGCTTGTTTCTCTTGAGGAAAAAATCTCTCGCATGCCCAAGTGACCTCTCATGGCAGGAGGAAACAAATATGATTGGACATGAGATCCTTTCAAACTGTTGATTGAGGAATCCCTCACGCAACAAAGGAATGAGATGATGGATAGTTTCRCTCAAATCCTTCGGTGGCTACCAACATATGACACATCTTCTTTGAGTGGAGGCGCCACCCCCTTCAAGGTACAAATAAACTTCGATATTCCTATATTTGAAGGTCATATCGACGCATATGCTGTAGACAAGTGGTTGAATCTACTAGAAGGGTATCTTTYTGTCCATAAATTTTTGAATAGAGAAAAGATTACTTTTGCGCTCCTGAAAGCCGTTCCCCATGTCAAAGATTGGTGGGAAACTTTCTGTGAGAAAAGTAGAGGAAACCTCATTATTTGTAGTCACGAGCACTTGGAAATCCTTAAAGGATGATATTAAGGAACAATACTACCCTGTTGGAAGTTATGACGAATTGTATACCAAATGGACCACACTGCGGCAAGAAAGAGACCAAGCAGTGCCAGATTTCAAAAATATCTTTCATACCTTGCACACCAAGATGGGTATAAAAGATTCAGAATGACATATGGTGCTCAGGTATCACGACATTCTTCATAGATAAATCCAGACCGAAATGTAATTTTTGTACATCTCATCCTTGGGCACGGCCTATAGATATGTCATCAAAATCGAGAAAAAGTTCAAACAAAAGACGTGACAATTTGGGCCTGGGAACCTCTCACAACAAAATCTAGGAAAGGGTGGACCCAACCCATAGAACAAAGTACAGAGAAAATATGGACAGTATCAGAACAACTAGTCCAAGCCGCAAGCGAAGAAGGACACCAGAAAGACAAAGAAATATACCGGGAAGTGGTGCAACTTCCATAAGAGCCCTTGGTATAACACTGCTGACTGCTGCTCAAAGCAATCACTGGTGGTTGAAGTGAAAGATTCTGAATTAGATGTGGGTTCAGACTCTGAGCTATAACCAGAAAGGGGAAGACAGATCATTGATGCGGAACCCAGTTCCACCATTGCTACCACCAAGCTCCCGCCTGGTGAACCAGACGAGCCAAAAGAAGGAGAACGTCTCTTCCATTCACAGATGTAGGTAAAAGAAACTCCACTGCACTTCATTGTGGATAGCGGTATCTAGAAAAATCTCATCTCAATAGAGGTTTTCAAGAGGCTGGACGTACTGACAACAACACACCCACAACCCTACACCATTGGATGGCTCCACTAAGGAAGCGATATTCGCATCAGCCAACAGTGCCTACTTTCGTACTACATCAAGCCCTTCAAAGATGAGGTATTGTGTGATGTTGCTCCTCTATAATTTTGTGATGTTCTTTTAGGCCAACCTTATTTATGGAAACATCATGCTGTATATGAGTTTAGGCCTCATAGTGTTATTATTACTTTGAACAGGAAATTGTACAGGATACTCGAGTCAGTCCCACCTAGTGCTATTTCCTTGATCTCTGCTAAGCAATGAAGGAAGGTCATCTATCAGACGGGGAAGTTTGTCTTCTTCATGATTCTCTCTCAGAATAAGTGAAATATCACAACCACATCCAGGGTCTCTGCAGTCGACCTCTCCACACAATAGAAGAAAGTGGATAAGGTCATGGAAGAATACTTAGATATCTTCTCCTCACTTACCGAGGTACCTCTGCACTACCAGGTCAAGCACCCCATCGATTTGACCCCCGACGCACCGCTGCCCAATTAGACAATCTATCGCCACTCTCTATTAGAGAACGAGGAGATCAAGTGATAGATCTAAGAACTTCTCCACAAGGGGCACATCTGTCCCATCTCATCACCTTGCGGGAGCCCAACATGTTGGTACAGAAGAAATATGGAACCTGGCGACTCTGAATAAAATCACAGTCAGAAACTGGTACATGATTCCTCGAATTGATGATCTCCTTGATCAACTCACGAGAGACGAATACTTCAGTAAGATTGATCTGAACTTTGGATACCACCAGATCTCGATAGAACAGACAGATGTATGGAAAACTGACTTCAAGTCAAAGGAAGGCCTTTTTGAATGGTTGGTCATGCCCTTTGGTTTGAAAAATACTCCAGCCACTTTCATGAGGATGATGGACGATATCCTGTGACCATTCACCAATACTTTTGTAGTGGTGTATCTGGATGAAATTCTCATTTACATCAAGACTTGGGTTGAACACTTGCAACATATTTAGCAAGTTCTACACACCCTGTGGCAACACAAGCTATATGCCAAATTGGAAAAATTATTCTTCGACATGGACAAGGTCCATCACCTGGGCTACATAATTGATCATCATGGCGTACATTTGGATCCAGCCAAGATCCAATTCATCCATGACTGGCTAGCCCTAACCACACTCACTGAGCTTTAGAGCTTCTTGGGCCTTGCCAATTTTTACCGCAGGTTCATGTTGGGATTCTCCATATTGCATGGGCCCTCAGCCAAATAACCAGGGGTGGTGGTAAGGAGAAATTTGCGTGGGGCCGGTCCCAACAACAAGCCTTCGATAATTTGAAGAAGTGCTTGTGCTCAACCCAAATACTTTCACTACCAGACCTGTGGAAGCCCTTTGAGATCGAGACAGATGCTTCAGACTATGCAGTGGGTGCCATTCTCACTCAGCACGACCACCCCATGGACTATCATAGTGAGACACTATCAGATGCTGTCTGCAAGTACCCTACTTACGACAAAGAAATGTACTCAATTGTGCAAGCCTACCGCTAGTGGATACATTACATTCTTGGGAAGGAGACAATCATCCACACTGATAATAAGCCACTCCAGTTCATGTAGACACAAGGAAAATTGTAGAATGATCGCCATAAAAAATGGTCCACATACCTGCAACAATTCCATCTCAACATCAAGTATAAAACATGGAGCACCAATCACGTCGCTGATTGCCTCAGCAGAACACCAGTCATGGCACTCACCATGGTGCTAGACTCCTGTGACCATGATACCTATGGATGGCCCCAATTCTATGAGATAGACTCGGACTTTTCCACCACCTACCAAATGTTGGGTGCAAACATGATTGTCGATAATTTCCATCTTTAGGATGAGTTGTTGTGTCGTTTGGGTCATATTTGTGTTCCATCAAGAGAGCGAGTGAATTTGATCTGGGAAGCCCACTACAGTGGGGTGGCATGACACTTTGGCGTCAAAAAGACAATGGGGATTCTACATAAACATTTCTACTGGATGAAACTTCGACAGGAGGTCAACAAGTATATCAGGTCCTGCACTGCCTGCACTACTGCCAAATTGACCACTAAGAAACAGGGCCTGTAGAACCCTCTTCCTACTCCTGACAGGCCATGGGAATCCATATCAATGGACTACATGTTAGGCCTCCCATCCACCAAGCGGGGAAATGACTTTTTTTTGTGGTTGTTGATCGCTTTTCTAAGATGACGATTCTGGTTTCTTTCAAGAAGAACATCACAACAGAGGCCACTGCTAAGCTCTTTTTTGAATGAGTGTGGGTACATTTTGGAATCCCAGAAACCATTGTCTCAGATCGAGACAGTCAATTTCTCAGGAAATTCTGGTCGAGCTTCTGGTCACTATTGGACACCAAGCTCACCAAATCCATGACCTTACACCCCCATACAGATGTCCAAACCGAGGTCGTAAATCAAGAGATTGTGCATATCCTTCACATGTATAATCCAAAGCACCCTCGCACATGGGATGGGAGCCTTTCCTATGTCCAACATATTTACAATCGAGCCTTTCATAGCTCAACCAAGCACAACCCCTTTCAGGTGGGGTTGGGATTCTAGCCATTAGGTCCCATAGATGTTGCACTTCCCCTTGTGGTCACCTTGACCTACTCATCTCCTGGTCCAACTAAGGCTGACAAAACCACTCGGTTCATTGAGCGGATTCAACACATTTGCCAACAGGTTTAGGATATCCTACAGAAGTCCAATGACAAGTACAAGTAGCGCTATGATCAACATCGAGTGCCACATAAGTTTCAGGTGGGCGACAAAGTTGGTTTCACTTGCAGAAATAATGCCTTTCAGGACCCCATCGAAAGATTTTTCCACTCCATTATGGGCCATAAACCATCACCAAGTCCTTGGGGGATAATTATTTTGAGCTCAACATTCCTCCTTTCCTTGGCCTGCACCCAATTTTCAACGTGGATCTCCTTCGTCCTTATTTCCCACTATTATTGGACACCTCAGACGTAACAGAGCAAATGAAACCAACAGAGATCAACCCTGACTACATACAACAAGAATCTGGCAATAAGATTGTTGACACACATATCAAGGGCACTCGACAACAAAGGATCCATCTTTATCGAGTCGTCAAAGCAGGGCAACTCCTGCACCAAGGCAAGTGGCTCACCCGGGGCCAAATTCAACAAAAATTTCATCATCTGATAGGGGAACTCAACGCAATGGAGACCATTGATTTCTAAGGAGGGAGGATTTATCTATGTGGATATTGGTGGCCACCCACCTCTTCCAACTGGAACAAAACAATTTTCTGACAATTTTGGCAATTTACTATTTTTAGCAGTTTTAACTTTCGGGGCCATTTTGAGGGCCTAAATGAAGGTTTTTTGGCATTGAGCTTCTTAATTCCATCTAAAGGCATTATTTATCCCCCAAAATGAATCTCCTTGATGATAGCTTTCCAACGGGCTATCATATTCCTAAAATAGAGATCGTATGCAAAAGTTACGACCCCAGGAAGTTAATGTACTAACTTACCCAGATAGGGCCCACATGACTTTTGGCGCTTGATCTCCTAGGTTTAGGTTTTTGGATGTATAGGGTTTTTTGGCATTCCTATTTATTTTAAAAGGGCCTTCAGAGCCTCATTGTAATCATCTTCTTGTGAATGATCACAACCGTCACATCTCTTCTCAGAGATAAGCCGCCACCATTCCAACAAGCTTGTTTCCGCTGTATTTTACAATTTCAACTTATTTCCTTATTGAATAGAAAACCAGTTTTACTGTATCTCTGTTATTTTGTATTAAGAACCTATTAATAATCTATAGTCATTTCGTTTTGATCATAAAATCTAGATCAATAACCCTCAGCTAAATTTCTTCCTTGCAATTGAAGAAGAGTTATAGAAAAGGGTGTCAAATATTTGCAACACATATGGAAGAGACACCTAAAGATAAGGTACCAAATATTGAAGATTATTCAGAATTAAAAGAGTTTTAAGATGTATTAAAGGAAATAATATGATTTCCACCCAAGAGAGATATTGACTTCTCCATCAATATGGTGTTGGGAACAACTCCAATATCTAAGACTCCTTAAAGAATGAGCACACCAGAGCTAAAGGAATTGAAAATGAAACTGGAATAAATTTTGAAGAAGGGATATATACACCCAAGCGTGTCACCTTGGTGTGCCCCAATATATTTTTGAAGAAAAATGATGGAACTTTGAGGATGTGCATAGACTTCAGGCAATTGAAAAAGGTAATTTTGAAGAACAAGTATCCTTTTCCTAGGATAGATGACCTTTTTGATCTGCTAAAAGATGCAAAAATATTCTCCAAGATTGATCTCAGGTCAAAATATCATCAAGTAAGAATTAAAGAAGAAGACATCACCAAAACTGCCTTCAAATCAAGGTACGACCATTACGATTTCACAGTGGCACCATTTGGTTTGTCAAATGCACTAGCTGTCTTCATATGTTTAATGAATGGCATTTTTAGGGAATAATTAGATAAGTTTGTCATTGTCTTCTTGGATGAGATTCTTATATATTATAAGTCTAAAGAAGAGCACGAGAAACAATTGAGAATGGTATTGCAAATATTGAGGTAGCATTAGTTGTAATCCAAATTGAGCAAGTGCTCATTCTATTGGAAGAAAATCCATTATTTGGGCCATATCATTTCAGAAGAAAGGATATTAGTGGATCTAGAAAATATAAGGGCCATTGAAGGATAGAAACCACCAAGGAATGTCTCATAGGTGAGGTCATTCATGGGCCTTACAGGATACTATAGGAGATTTATTGAAGGATTCTCAAAGATTGCACACCCAATCACTTCATTGAAAAATAAAGGTGTGAAGTTTGAATGGACAATGGATTGTGAAAGGAGTTTTCAGCACTTGAAGCATTTATTAACAAGTGTTCCAATACTAAAGATTGTTGATCAAAATGAAGACTTCATTATATGCACTGATGCATGTAAATAAGGACTGGGTGGAGTTCTTAGTTAGAATGAGTTTGTGGTCTGCTATGAATCAAGGAAGTTAAAGGAGCATGAAAGACACTTTGCTACTCATGATTTGGAATTGATAGATATAGTGAATGCGTTGAAGATTTGGAGGCACTACCTCATGGGAAAAATATTTGAGTTGAGGACAAACCATAGTGGCCTGAAATATTTATTTGGACAACCAACTCTAAATTCCAGACAAAGCTGGTGGTTAGAATTCCTCAACAAATACGACTTTGATATAAATCATACAAAGGGAAAAGAGAACAAGGTGGCTGATGCACTCAGTAGGAGGGTGCACGAGATGCACGCTACAACCATTAGGATGTACCAATCAGATTTCAAAAATAGAATTCTAGAGGCTGCAAAATCAGATTTGCAGTACATGGAAATAAGGAAAAAATTACAACATTGTAATTTATAGCAGAAAGTTGCAGATTATAAGCTAGAAAATGATGACATTCTCATGTATAGGGAAAGAATTTATATGCCAAATTTTGAGGAATTGAAAAAACAAGTTTTAAAATAAATGCATAATGTGTCTTATGCAGGACATATAGGTTACTAGAAAACTATTGCAGCTATGAAGAGCCAATATTACTAGCCGATAATGAAGAAAGAGGTTGCTGACTTTATTGCCAAGTGTTTGGAATGTCAAAAAGTCAAGGTTGAGTATAAACACCCATCTGGTCTACTACAACCATTACCCATTCCCAAGTGGAAGTGGGAAGTAGTAACAATGGATTTCATCACCAAGCTGCCTAGAAAAACCAAGCAACATGATTCCATCATGGTGGTGGTGGACAAGACTAATACAGTTGCCCACTTTATTCTAGTAAAGCTCACTCACAAGGAAATCAACATTACTGATATTTATTTGAGGGAAATTGATCAACTGCATGGTATACCCAAGACCATTGTGACTAACAGAGACCCAAAATTTACCTTAAATTTTTGGAAGGGATTATTCAAAGGGTTTGGGACCAATCTGAAATTTAGCACATCCTGTCATCTAGAATCAGACGGGAAAACAAAGAGAGTAAATCAAGTGATTGAAGATATGCTAAGTATGTATGTGATGGATAAACCATCCAAATGAGAGGATTACTTGCATTTGGTGGAATTTTCTTACAACAATGGGTATCAATCATCCTGAAAGATTAACCCATTTGTAGCCCTCTATGGTAGAAAGTGCAACACACAGATAAGATGGGAAAACCCAACAAGCAAAGCAGTGGTTGGGCTAGAATTACTTAGAGAAATGGAAGAGAAAATGATGAAAATAAAATAGAATTTAAAGGTTTCCCAGGACAGGAAGAAAAGCTATGCTGATAAGGGCATAAATCACACATAATTTAAAGGGGGTGACCATGTGTTCCTAAAAGTAAAGGCTAGGAGAAGTTCCCTAAAATTGGGAAATTGTTCAAAGATGACAACTTGTTACTGTGGTCCATTTGAAATCCTAGAAAGGATTGGGCCTGTGGAAAATATTCTTGCTTTACCTGCATCAATGTGTATTCAGAATTTTTTCCATGTATCATTGCTTAAAAGGTATGTACCTGATGCTAATCATGTCATTGATTGGAATGCGATTTAGGTGGAGCAGGAAGACGACTTTCAAGTGCATCCGATGTGCATATTGGATCGGAAGATCAAAAAAATCTAGAATCGATCCGTAGGGTTAGTAAAGATCTAATGGACTTGGTACGGTCTTGAGGATGCAACTTGAGAACATGAAGACACTATGAGGACATAATACCCACATCTTTTTGAAAAATATTAAAGTTTTGATTGTATGTGTATATATACTGCATCGAGGACAATGCATAAATAAAGGGGAGGGGAATGTAATACCTCTAGGTCGATCCCCAGTTGTACATATAAATTTAAATGTTTTATAGGCTGCTGAGCTAGGTTATTATGGGCTAGAAGGACTATGTGATTATTAGGCCAGAGAGCCTAGATGCTAAAGGCCAATGAGCCTATTTGTGTAATATGTAAACACTCATATTATTAATGAAAACACACCACTACTGCAGAACGAACAAATAAAAGAGTATGGGGGTATAAACTCCACTAGAAAGGGAAAGGGGGGGCTAAGATTCTAGGAAGGGGCTAATCTAGGGGGATTAATCCCAATGGAATATTTTATTAGTATTCCCTAAAGCTAAATATGGATATGAATATATCCTAAGTCTCGAAAGGAGGCACAAGGGAGTCCCTTATTGTGCCAAGTATCTTAAAATACACATGTATATATATACTTGTGGATATAGTGCAAAGGGGAAATTATGGATTATCCTGACTATTCCTTCATGGGGGAAGCTATGAATCACTGTATTGAGAAACATGTACTTGTACTGTTATCATGAGAGTTGAATTGAAGAAGCAGTTATCAGGATATATTACATAAGAAGCAGGTTATCAGGCTCGTGAGTAGTTCTCCAGGTGATAAACTACTTGAAGTTGTTCCTTGGTGCATTGGGAAATAGCTATGGGACTTTGAGACTTCATGTTCGTTGTTGTTGAAGATTTGGAAGGGAAGTGGGGAAGTCAAGGGAATATTGAGAAGAGAAGGGGCACACTTCTTGGGGTGGGATATGCATTTGGGGAATGAGAGACTATAGGATAGTTGGGCTCCTTGGATGGAGCAAATTCTACTTCTTATTAGACCTTAGATTGGCTTAGTATTCCCTTTTCCCTAGTATAGTTTAGCCTCAACTCGGGGGTGAACCACTGCTGAGAGTTAGGAGCAGTGCGTTCTAAGGCTGGGAGGAATGTAGAAGGTCTACATGCCGTTGATGTTTATTTTCCTGAGATAAGTGTTATTCATGTGTTTATTTCCATTACTGTGTATGTGTGCAATTATGATTTTCTGTCATGGAATTTCTATTGTTAAATTATACATATGAATTGTTACTGTGCATGCATGATTTTGCTATTTTCCTCTTAAATCTGTTCATGTGCAGAGAAATTCTATTGAATTAAATGGAACAAAATTCATAACTCTGTGTGGCATAGCCCATCATGGTGGCTGGGTATGTTACAAATTGGTATCAACATTTTTTTTTTTGTGGAGATATCAGTAATGGGGACATTACAGAAAAGGTAAATGGGCCAAGAATCCAGGACAAAGCAGTGGTGAGGATGTCACCAAGGATCATAAGACCATCATATGCCATTATTGTGGCAAAGAGGGCCATATGGAGAAGCATTGTAGAAAGAGGTTGGTTAACTAGAAAACCAGCCAAGGAGGGTCTCAACAATAGGCTCATGTCCCAGAGCATAGATAGGAGTCGTCGACCTTCTTATGAACACAAAAAAAGAATATCTACCTAGGTCATTTTATTGGTTCATTTTCTTCTAGGAGTGCAATTTACTATGTAATTTTCACAGTTGATGGCTTCCACCCAATACTTTAAACTTAATCCCTTAGATTGGATCATACAATTAGTCATTTATTTTAATGTGCGGTTCTTTCTCTTAGAAACACCATTTTGTTGTGGTATATATGGAACAATGTGTTTCATTTGGATGCCCTGTGTAGTGCAGTAAATTGTAAAATTATTGTTCACATATTCACCTTCATTATCTGTTCTTAACCTTTGAATTTGATTTCCAGATTGGTTTTCTACAATGGCCTTGTAGGCCAAAAACTTGTCAAAAAATTCACTCTTAAGTTTTAAGAAGTAAACCCGAGTACATCAGGAAAAGTCATCAATGAAAGTTAAAAAATAATTTCACCCAAAAAAAGAAGGAGAAGAAAGTAAACCAAACAAGTTACTGTGAACAAGCTGCAAAGGGCCTGAGGCATGCCAAGATGCACATTTGTCAAAACTGTCCCTATGATTTTTTCCAAGAACACAACTGACACAAACACCATCTCTGCATGGAACAAGAGGAAGACCAGTCACCATCTATTGATTACACAGTTGCTGCAATGAGCGATAGTTTATATGACCAAAGTGCTCATGCCAAAGTTTGCTCAAGTCATCGCTATGAAAAACAAAAAATGATGGAAAAGATGATGACCCAAAGTTTTCAAACTTGTACAAACTGGTAATATAATCAACAATTCTAGTTGCAAGAACATGCTTGGGATCTTTAAGATCCTTGATTACAACTTGGTGAGGTGAAAACTCTACTGTTTTACCTTCACCTAAATGAGTGATTTGATATACTGATAGAATATTACAAGAAAGACTTGGAACACATAATACATCATTGAAATGACCATTATCTACTTGAATTGTTCCAGATCCTACAACACTAAGAGATCTATAATCACCAACAAATATTTTCTTGGTGTTACATTCATTTAGAGCATAAAACATGTCTTTATCCTTAGCCATATGATAAGATGCTCCAGAATCAATAATCCACTCATCAGAAGAAGAAGTAGAAGTTGCATTGAAGGATAAACCAGAAGTAGAAAGTGCATGTCCATGAGAAGAAGAAGAATAAGTAGAATCAATACTTGTGTTGTGATTCTTCATCGTTGCTTCTAAATCTACCATATTCTTAAAATATTTGGACTCATCATGACCATATTTATCACAAAAGTTTCAATGCCTATCAATCTTCTTATTTTTAGATTTTTCTCCTTTGTCACCATTAGGAGATGAAGCTATCCAAGTGGGTTTTGGACCCTTATGTTTCTTGTTGTTTTAGCGAGGAAGTTGCTTCTTGGTATTCTTGGCTTTATCTTTCTGCTGGGTGACTAAGGCTTTGTTGGAGGTACCTGCAGTGATGATCACTCCAAGTTGTACAATCTTATCTTGCTCTCTAATCAAAGAATGACAAAAGGACTCAAGAGTGGGTTTTTGATAAGCTTTCCCTAGATCCTCTCTCATGGCATAAAAGGTAGATACAAACACATAATATGCACTACCTAGCTTAGAAATAATAATATATATGAAATGATCTTCCTCCATCTTTATATCACATTCTTCACATAAAATTATGAGTGTTTTAAACTTAGATATATAGTCTTCAATGCAAGAAAAAACATTTGGACTTAAAGTTAGTATTTGATTTTCTAACTGATGTGCTCGAATAATATTGTGTTTACCAAACACATATTCAATCTTTTCCCAAGCTTCATCAGGGTCATCAATTTATTTAAGGTGGAAACTTAAATCAGGAGAGATGGACGTTCCGATTAGTCCACGTTCTTCATCACTCCTATTATCCCATTTGAATTTCTTATCAACATCAGTGGGTTCTTTTCCCTTTCCCAAGGTAATCCGGTACAAGCCTTTACTTCTTAATAAATCCTCCATATGGGATTTCCATTGGAAGTAGTTGGTGCTGGTAAGAAAAATATTACTCGAAGAAGACATATTAAATATGTAGATAATATGGATTTAAAAATTGAAACTAATGATCTCGATGGAAAGATCTCGAAAAATTAGGAGTTTTAAAAAAAAATGACACTAAAAACAAACTTCAGATGTGAAATTTATGTCCATTTAAAAAAATGCATAAACGATAACCAAAAGACCTCGTGGTGGTGTAAGTTGTTTTATGAAGTGACCCACTTTTATAAAAAGAAGTGGATATCACTTTTACAATGAAGTTACTTTATAAAATAAATCTACATGTAAAATAAATAACTCTAAAATAAAATATTAAAGCTACTTATAGTGATTCACTTTTATACTTGAAGTGAAATACACTTTACAATAGAGCATGAAGTTTTTCAAAAAAAGTAACAAAAAGAGAGACTTGAACTCAAGAACTCTTACTTAATAAGGAAAATTTTAACCAAGTGGTCTAGAAAAACATATTGTATTGTTTAGCAGGAGGATTGGGGTTGTTTGTTGTTGTTTTTGATGGCCTTGGAGAGCGTGCTCATAAAAAACTCTTTTCACACAAGAAATTTTTTCACTTATCAATGACAACAAGGGTTAGATCTCGGTTAGATTACCCATAAAATGCACCTTTTCCTATCTGTTTCTAATTTTTTGATATAGCACAGGGTGTGGGGAAAATAAAATACACATCTATAAAAGAGTAGCAACGTGAAAACAAAAAATACAAAACTGAAATAAAACTGAAATAAAACTATATAAAAATTTAAAAAGGGTGTATTCAGACTTTATACCTCTGAATCTGACTGAAATGGCTGTATCTTGGGAAAACATAAACCTTTTTGAGTGAAACAAAAAGAGTTCCTGACTGAAACGAGCACTCCTGAAGCAATGGAACAGTTCTCCTAGCCCATAAATGTACAAAAATGGCAGAAAATAGAGATGAGGAAACTCAGCTTTACGATCTCGATCAACAACATGAGCTGACCTTCAAACAAGCTCTGATACCATGTTTGACACCACATGTATTCCAACAGAAGAAAAACAACTTCAATAACCACTCACACAACTAGATCAAAGATCAAGACATCGATTTTTTGACGTGGTAAAACCCCTACAGGGAGACATCCACAGCCCCAGCCAATGCGACCACTTGGATTAGTTTATTAATGCAAAAGAAAAATATTATTGAGATATTTTACAAGAGATTTTCTCACAATCGTTCATCAACAAATGACTCTCCATTCTCTTTATATAGAGATCATGGACCAATCATGTGTTAAACCATGGATCAATGGCCATTAAGATTGAGGAGAATATGAACCGTCGGATCACTCTATGTCGGGAACATATCACGACTGTTAGATTTTCTAACTACAAATTCATACTAAGGCACACTAAAGAAACAAACCAAGAAACACACTTTTACATAATGACTCATTAGACCAAGTAGATATTAACTAACTCCTAAGTGTCTAAATATCTTAACATCAACCCCATACAAAATTATCATAGAAAAAACATGCCTTTATAAGTTAGAAATGAGGCATAAAGAAGACTATCCTATACTAGAAAAGTTTAGTATAAATGGAGGGGAAAATTATTTCATAAGTTAGTAAAGAAGTAATAGAAAGAAGAAAAGGAACATGGAAATTACAATGTAGAAAATCGTTGGAAGACTAGAATATTGCAAAAAGAGACTACCCTAGAAAAAAGAGAGAGATAAAAAGACACCTTCATAATTGTTATAGAATGGGGAAGTGGAAGAGGAAGGTCCAGAAAAACAACAATATTATATATAGAATTTCAACACTAGATGTGAAATAAAGATCCAATAATGATATATTTAACATGCCATTGAAGTATAAACAAACTCTAGCTTAGACAAGAACATGCTTGCACACATAGAGATGCGAGATGGTGAGATGGTAGGTACCTAAAAATGTGGCAACACAAGATGTGCTAGAAATAAAAATCATATAAATCAAGACAATGCAACATTTCCTCCTCATTGATTGTGGTAGATATAACCATGTTATGTGAGGAACAATACTGGAGGAAATCAATTAGATAGAATTATTTTGGAGCAACCAACTAGATATTATTGGGAGATGGGCCACTAGGATGATGAAACAATGGAACAAGTTCATGGGAGTACCAAAATCCCCCTAAGGGGGCCAAAAATGATAGTACACCTACAAAGGGGAGTGATACCTAAGGTTTCACCCCAACATATATGTATTTTCTATTATGCTTTTGTTTTTGTTTGGACTATATTCCCCTTAACATATATCTGGATGTTTACTTTTCAAAATTTTAGCGATGATACAATTATATAATCTTTGTCCCATAGACTAATTGTTATTATGCACTCTAATAAAATTATATTTTCTCTCTCTCTCTCTCTCTCTCTCTCTCTCTCTCTCTCTTTCCACACACACACAGACACACACACATACACATTCTTTCTTCTTATTTAGGATACTAGCACAAAGACTACTAGTGTGAGCACTTCTACACACATTGATGATGAGAAGGACAAGTATGAAGAGGTTGAGCAAGAGGACGGGTAAGAGGAGTTGTCATTTAACATATGGTTATGATAGTTCTAGTAATGGTGTTGGCTCATAGTTCCTCCTCTTCCTGACCACTCTAATGGTCATTATTATATTACTAATTTTTAATTCCAAAATGTATTGCCGAGATACACAAACTTTGTAAAATTACAAATAATTCTATATGCTCAATTTTGACATCTTGTAATAGAATAACTACTACAACTTCAAAATATCCTTCCTTTCCTCTATCTCTTTAAATCCATCTATATATGTGATATTGTGTCATATATGCTTGTAAATATTTTTTTTTTATTGAGCACATCTTGGTGCAATGATTATTTTTTTAATGATGGTGAAAATTGTTATTTCTTGAAATTTATGTTTTGCATTCTCCTTATTAGTGTGTAATACTAAATGATTTAAAGTTAGGGGGGAAGGGGGGGAGCTTGTTTACAACCTGAAAGACAATGTGACTTAACTTATGCTTGGGGACTAGAAGAGACCTCTAATAATTAGGCATAAGCACTCACTTTGTGTCAAGGGATTAATATGATGCAAGCAAGGCAAATCAAGACTCAAATCATCATTAGTGATTCAATGCTTATCATATGAAAAATGAAGAACACTAATATCATGCCATCATCCCCTATTGATGGAATTATAGACTAAATTCAAAGGTTAGCTAGGTAATTTGACATGGTAGAATTTTATCACATCCCCCCCCAAGTAGAATTCATAAGTGGATACGATGGAAAATAAAGGAACAATGATGACTCAAGGTATGCTGAGTAAAAGTGGGAGGGATCCAATTAGCATTCATCTCCCATGAATATGATAATTAGAAACTTATGGATACTTCACCACTTAGTAGCATAAGGATAAGTGGCATTTGAATTTAATGCAAGAACCTTGGAATAATAAAACCCGCTACCCCCACATACACAATCATTACACTCCCATGCTAGAGTGGAGGAAAAAAATAATGGAATTGGGAATATATTGGAGTTTTGGTGGTGGGATAATTCATGCCTTGGAACCTCTGTTGAAAATTCTTAGTGGGGATCTATGTGGAAATTCCCTTCAGGGGACTTTTTGGAGTGAGTTATACTGTACACATACTGTGGATAATTATAGTGGTGGTTCATGGTGGGGAATTGAGTGGTGTTTTCTTGTTGGTAGGGATGACATCATTGGGGGTTTGAGTTCTTTCTTTAGCTGTGCAAGTGGAGGTGTGATTTACAGTGAGAAATGAATAATCGCTTGGAATTTTCTAGTGGGTACGAAAATAAACAAAAAAATGTGTTGATGTGACCCTTACGACTTGGCATAATTCATAGGAGTTGGGAGGATGATTCTCTAATAGAATGAATACCTATAGATTTCAATTTATCTTCTCAATGAAACATGCATACTCAATGTAAAGCTCTGAAGGTCAAACTAAAAATTTGGAGTTGAAAATTGTAACACTGAATACTTAGATAGATAGGTTGACCTCTGAACACCGCATGTTTACAATGAATTCCTAAATATAATGTACCCAATACCAACAAAAACAAAATTTTATCTGATACCTAACTGTAATATACCCTAGACTCCAAGATGAGTCTTGTTACTACCATTTTTCATCTTTGATACCAATATGTAATATGAGGAAATATGCATAGCATGAAATACAAGATCATGCTACCATCAATAATTCTTAAAATATGGATGCAACTGATTTAAACAGGCACAACAACAATTAAATTACACATAAAATAAATTAGGCACAACATTTAGCATAACATTCACACAATAAACAACACAATGATCAAATCACTTATCTTTATAATACAATATCACCAACTAGATGCATACAAAGGATGTTCCTCCCAACCATAGGCTCTGCCACTCCATTTATCTCAATAACATGCCACCCTTGTGTTTGGGCTATGAATCCACAAGGAGGTCTGGATCTAATGGTTGGACACTGTCCTCACACAACATAATACCTAGATTATAAATCCAACAACAATTCCAATCCACTGACTCTCTTTCCACTTAGCCTGCACAACCTAAGGAATGGGATCCCCTTCTTTGCCATGCAATCCCTTAGGATATCCCACTTCCCTCCATGACTGTAGTGCATATGGTTTGCCATAAAATTTCTTAGTTGGGGACACTAGGAATTATCAGCTGTTACTTGGAGTCTTCACAATAGCCTTTTCAAGGATCTTGAACAATGTCCTGTTGAGCACTCAACACACCCTAAAACGTCTACATCAAATTTCACCTTTTTGGGTACCACTTGATCTTTTGGTATTGTCTAATTTCATGAATAATGATGTAATGAGTAGAGAAATTAATTCTGTTGTCAAGTTATCTGGTGCAATGTTTCACTGTTCTTTCCTTTAATGATGAAGATGAATCATTGTGTTATTATGTGATGAATGATTATGGTAGATGMATTATTTTTCTTACCACTATCTTATTGCATATGTGTTTTCTTTCTGGTAATTATTATCTTAGACAGTAATTGGATGCTCACATGGTTAATGTATTAGTACTAGGCCTTTSGTATAATTTGTCATCTGCATGCTTGAGCCTCTTCCCCAGTAGCTTAAAACTTAATCCTGTTTGTTACCAAGTTGGTTTATACTGGCTTACATCTCATATCTGTCCCACCCAAGAGAAAATACAAAAGAGAATAGTCCAAACTGAAGGAATAKACTTCACAAGAAAACATAAATCCCATCGATAATTTGGCCAGATCATAAGATTTGGAGAACCATTCCACTATTAAACGCTGTAGAGCCTAATTGGGCCTCGATGGCGGGTTTGGTTCCTACAGTTGAAATAAGGGATTTAATACCCATCAACAAAATTGGCGCTAGAAGGAGGGCCTAAGAATGAATGGCTAGAGATATATTCTACAGAGTATTTCACACAA
The DNA here is from genome assembly GCA_032191745.1 of Picea mariana. Taxonomy (NCBI): domain Eukaryota; kingdom Viridiplantae; phylum Streptophyta; class Pinopsida; order Pinales; family Pinaceae; genus Picea; species Picea mariana. The sequence continues at coordinate 482,888 of JASDQU010099791.1, read as the reverse complement.
CCTATAGATTCAAAACATCCCACATGCATGGAAAGTCATTCCCAAGACAACCCACACACACTGAGTACTCCTGAAATGAGTAACTCACCCCAGCTTGAGGAAGAACCTTTTCACACTGAAATACCTTACGCTCTTCCTCACGAGGAGGTAAATCAATTCAGAATAATCAAAAGAGACTACCCCGAACAGATCGATGCATTGTCCTTAGCTCCCATACTCCCTCGAAGAAAAAAACAAAGCAGACCAGTGGTTAGTACTCCCGACGAGGTTTTCGTGCACTCAATAGAATACTTAATATATTTTGCAATCATCAAAATCCAAGATCCTCTTGATTTGATATCTGAAACGCCAACCGACGACATCTCTAAACCAGATGATTTTTTGGAAGAGGAGGAGTTTAACTCAGATTCTGAGGATACAAAAGGAAAAAATGACCATAATGACAAAAGGGGAAACCCACCTTTGAAAAATAAACCCTGTTTGGCTAGAGATGCTTTGGCCCTCCCGGGACCAGTTCATAACCTTCCTCGACATCCAGAGAAGTTACTTCCTAAATTTGACCTTGAAACTTCAGGATTGCCTGAAGATCATATCAAGAAATTCATACTAGTGATTAGACTTACGAATGTCCAACATGAAGATGTAGTATGCAGACTTTTCCCCTATACGTTTGAAAATTCATATTCCATGTGGTACTTCAATCTTCCAATAGGATCTGTAACCAACTGGATGAAGTTCCAGAAATATTTTCTAGACAAATTTTCCGAAGAAACTACTATGAGAGCTCTGATGGTCGAGTTGTTCGCCACCACCATGAGTTCGAAAGAAAGGGGAAAAGACTTCAATCAAATATTCATGACCATATTGAACAAGTTTCAGCCCGAAGCTAATCCAACTTAGGAATTGCAAATCGAAGTTTATGCTAACGCTCTCCGAGCTTCTATTTCCATGTTCGTGAAAATGGATTCTAAGTGAAACCTAACTGAGAATTTTGAAGAAGCCAAAACGATAGAATTCCAGATGAAAGGGTGTAAAGAAGGCCAGGTTTCTTTAGTTAAGAAAGAAGCTCAACCTCCTCCTAGGAGAGGACTCCTTTTGACTAGACCATTGGGGAAACAAGCATAACAGACTCCCGACAAGTTTAATGGAGACATAGAATATCTACAACACATGGTTAATAAATTATCAAATGAGATCATATACATGAAGAGAAACACAGGGGAAGGAAACCAAGGCCAAAGGCCCTATAATAATTTATTTAAAAGGAACCCACTATTCAAGGAAATTGAACCTCCCCAAGATATCTTAAATATCGATATAGGGAATGTAGCATCTGATTCTTTCTATACGTATCACCAAGAAAACCACTCCAAAAGAGACTACCCTCAATGGGTGCATGCCATGAATTTGATGGCCAATCGGTTTCTAGATGAAGTCTCCTTGACCGAACAACCAAGCGGTTTAGTTATGAATATTACTGACCATGAAGAGATTGTTCCACCAGAAGATACAACCATGATGATATGGGATCCCGACATGATCATTCCATCTGATGACCTATTTGAGTCTTAAGAATCACCCATCGAGGTCTTGGTGGTGCAAACAAGCAGTAAAGGTCCACCTGTCTCAAAATATATTGCTGCTACCCAAACTTTGAGAAATAAGCCAACTCTTGATCACCCCAAAGCCCCTTTTTATCCCAGTAAAAAACCTATAAGCATCCATACCCAAGAATCACCCAAACTGGATTAAAATGTAGTTGAAGATTTGAAGAAGTTAAGGGATAACATATCATTCATGGACATATGCAGGATCCCTTAGCAAAAGGACTTCCTATTACAAGCTTTGAACTTAGTAGAAAACCCTACAACTGACAATGGTCAAGAAATAAATCCATCTTCCATAGACCCTTAAATAAACCAATCGTGAATACCTGTTCAGAAGATAAGAAGGGGAAGCCTTTTGTCCCACCTTCTTAATGTTCAAAGTTTTCAACAGGAACCTCCATAATTGTTTGGTAGATTCAGGAGAATCTTCCAACGTTATTCCCTTGTCTATTTGCAAACAATTAAATGACGTTCCTCTACAGAGCGATAAACATCTGATACAACTAGACATGACCCAGGTCAAAGTCATGGGGAAACTAAAAGATGTAATGATCAGAATAGAAACACATCCTAAGTTTTTACAAGTGATTGACATCATCGTAGTACATATCCTAGAGGCCTATGGGTTATTACTAAGTCGAGATTGGTATGAGAATTTAAACGGGTACTTTAGCACATACTGGGCACACCTTTGGCTACCACTGAAGAGATACAAGAATATGATCATAATCGATAGGGAGAGATATCTGAAACATATGATCACTGATATAGAAACCCTAAACGAACCCTCATCCACATATTTCCCTGTGATGGGAAATTATTCCTGCGATTCCCACTTTGGAAACTTTTATCCTCTCTTATCCAATGTCCCTCTCACTCAAAACTTTGAAATTTTTTTTCAAGAGAAGTCACCAATACCGACAGAAGACACCCTCTTCTGCCAAGACCTTGCACTAGATATTACAGAACAAAAGATAGGAGAGAAAGAAAGTAATAAGGAAGAGGAAAAGGGTGATTGGCGTTCACAAATTTGGACATTATACTTTGATGGATCTAAATTACAAGAGGGATTAGGGGAAGGGTGCATCCTCATTAATCCAAAAGGTAAACGTCATTTCTTGTCTTGTAGACTAGAATTAGAATGCACTAATAACACTGTCGAGTATGAAGCTCTAGTACAAGGGTTAAAGAAATCCATAGACTTTAACGTCAAATAATTGAAATTTTTCGGGGACTCATAGATTATCGTTAGACAAGTAAGGAATACTATACATTGCAATTCACCACACCTGAAGAATTATCAACAGGAAGTGCATAGGTTAATGCAACATTTTCAAGTTTTCAATATCACCGTGATCCCGAGAGAAAAGAATATCCTTTCTAATTCCCTGGCCACAACTGCTTCAAGGTTGTCACCTCTAGAAAACTATGAAGCCTCCCGATTCACTGTGGAACTACTCTACAAACCATCAGTGCCTAACAATATCTCTAATTGGAAAGTCTTTGAAGGAGACAAACATATCATAAACTTCCTGACTAACCAAGACAATTTCAAAGATTTAGCCATTGACAATGAGGTATTCCAGGAGAAATCGATAGAAATTGATCCTCAAACAGGCCAACGTATTGATAGATCAAAATCTCACACCATCCTGAAGGGGATAGCTAATCTAGAAAATCTGTTTGATCATAAAATTTTTTTTAGGGGGCCTAAGAATGCAAAGATCGATAGCTGTTGTCCCCTGCATGAAACTATAAATCTCGGAACCCCGAAAAATCGAAAGAATGTGAATCTCGACAAGACTATATCTAAAGAGGAAAGAAAATCTTATCTCAAACTATTCAAACAATATCAATATGTCTTCGCATGGTCTTATTGAGATCTCAAAACTTATGATACCCACATCATTCAACACACTATACCGTTTAAACCTGAGGTGAAACCTTTCCAACAAAAGCTTTAAAAGTATCATTCATCTCTGGAACCTCTCATGTATCAAGAATTGAAGAAAATTTTAGATGCCAAAATCATCTTCCAGGTTAGGCATTTCGCCTGGGTGAAAAATTTGGTCCCAATAAGGAAAAATTCTGGAGAAATCCGCTTATGCATGGATTTTAGGAACCTCAATAGAGCTTCAGAAAATGACAATTACCCGGTCCCGCCAATGGAGAAACTCCTGGAGACCATTTCTGGCTCAGAGATTTTCTCTCTACTGGACGGTTTCTCAGGTTACAACCAAGTCCTGGTTTCAGAGGAGGATCATTTAAAATTTAGTTTCCAAACCAAGTGGGGAACCTTTGCTTATAAACGCATGCCTTTTGTGTTAATCAACGTAGGAGCGACCTTCCAAAGGGCCATGGATGTAGCATTTCAGGGACTAATCAACAAGTGTGTGGTAGTGTATCTAGACGACGTAATTGTGTATTCAAAGAACATAGATGAGAACATCCAACACATAACTCAAATTTTCGAAAGGTGTAGGAGATACGGTATATCCTTAAATCCCAAGAAAACTATTTTCAGCGTTGAGGAAGGTAAGTTGTTAGGTCATATTATATCCCAAGAAGGAATTCACATAGACCCAGAAATGATTAAGGCCATATCTCAACTCCCGTTTCCTCATAACAAGAAAGCTATGCAGTCCTTTTTCGGGCAAATCAATTTTGTGAGAAAATTCACTCCTGATTTCGCAGAAATTATCAAACCCTTATAAAAGATGATTCACAAATATTTCAAATTTAAGTGGGATGATTTAAATAGGGATTTATTCCTCTATACTTTTGCCTCCGACTAGTCATTAGTTGCAATATTGAATCAGAAGGATGATGACAACAATGAGGCTCCAGTTTTGTTCATGAGCACTAATCTTCAGGGAGCCAAACTTAACTATCATGCTGTTGATAAACAATCCTATGCAGTATATAAGGCATTAAATCACTTCAGGTCTTACATCCTCAAGAACCACACCAAAGTGATTGTGCCTCACCCTATGGTCTGATCCTTGTTTACTCAACAAGATATGGGGGAAATAAGAGGGAACCAGATGGTAGTGGTCCAATAATTTGATCTAGATATAAAACGTGCCAAACTAGTTAAAGGGAAAGGGTTGTGCAAACTCGCAGCTGAAGCTCAGGACCAAGTAAATGAATATTCCGGTTGGGAGAATGAAATGGAATTATGGTGTGGTGAATATTCATACATTTCCCCAGGGCCAAAGTCTTGGTATGATAATTTAACTTATCTCCTACACCATCAAACTTGTCCATACAATCTCAACCCGAGAGAAAGGAGATCTATCAGGTTAAAATCTGCACAATATCACCTCATAAATTTGGTACTCTTTCGGATTAACTATGATGGGGTATTATTAAGATGTCTCGAATGTGAAGACGCAGATAAATTTCTGAAGGAGCTCCATGATGGCCTTACCAGTGGACATTTCGTAGGAAACACCACCGCTCATAAGATACTGAGAGCCGACTATTATTGGCCCACCTTATTCAAAGACACTCACACCTATGCTAGGAACTGTAAAAATTGTCAGATAAGCGTTGGGAGAGAGAAGAGAGCAGCAATCTCACTACAACCAATGAATGTCTCTAGGCCTTTTGAGCAATGGGGGTTGGATATCATAGGAGAAATTACACCTAGTTCCTCGAAACAACACAAGTATATACTTACTTCCACAGATTATTTCACAAAGTGGGTAGAGGCCGTTCCTCTAACTCACGTAAATGAGAAGGTGGTGATCGAATTCATAGAACAAAAGTTGATCACAAGGTTTGGTGTCCCTTATGTTCTGGTTTTTGATAATGCATATTATTTTTCTTCCACTCTATTGACAAAGTTTGTTCTAGAAAAAGGAATCATAATTAGGTACTCTGCAAATTATTATCCACATGGAAACGGGGTGGCAGAATCAACCAATAAGAACCTAGTGAGAATATTAAAAAAGAATGTTGCAGATAACCAAAGGAATTGGCATAATCTAATCCATAACACTCTATGGGCCGATAGGGTCACACCCAAAGAAGCTATAGGAAATTCCCCGTACTTCCTGGTTTACGGGCAATAATCCAATCTCCCAAATGGGCTTTATCTTCCATCTCTTCAACTAGCCCAAGATTCCAATGGGGAAACCTCATTGATCATACAACAAAGAATTGATAATATGCTCATGCTAGAAGAAGAGAGAGAAAAGGATAAGTCAAAGTTTCTAGCTCACCAACAGATAGTGAAAATATGGTTTGATAAGCATAAGGCTAAAGAGAATTTTTTTGAAGTAGGAGACTTAGTCCTAAAATGGGACAGAGCAAATGAGCCAAAAGGGAATGTAATATACTAGATATAAAATGTATGCAGAACATAAATAAAATGCTAGTAATGGCAAAATAACAACAATATTACTAGAACATTCACCTCAATAACACTGAAATGATATAAGAATAACAACATAAATAACACTTTGAATCTAAAATCAATGTTCACGGGCCTCTTCGAGGGGCCCGACAACCTCCAGTTGAGCAGAGCTCTATTACAACAATATCCAATCTAGGGTTCTCATACCCTCAACTCCTATTTATACTAAAAAGAAGCATTTAGAGGAAGATCCTTCTAGAAGCAAAAGCTTCTATTAGGTCTTCGTATATCCAACTTATTCTATTTTATTGAAAGGCCTTATTAGTATTGACCTTTATTACATATGAATATATTGTTCTACCTATGTGCAGGTTAGGACCCTAACATGTCCATCCCCTTAAAAAAAACCTTGTCCTCAAGGCTTGAGATGAGGAAATTACTGCAGAATGGTAGCTGGTTCCCAAGTGGCATCTGCTGGAGTTGTATATTTCCACTGGACTATCACTTCCTTGAGGGTTATCAGATGTAGGCGATGCTCACGCTGGTCCAAAACTGCTTCTGGTTGTATCCAAATGGATCCTTCTTCAGCTAACTCTAGAAGGTTGGTTTGAATTTGACACTTAGCTCCAATCACCTTCTTTAAGCATGAAACATGAAAAACAGGATGTAGCTTTGAATGGCTGGGCAAAGTTAACTGATAGGTGACTTGTCCCACATGATTGAGCACAGTATAAGGACCATAAAATTTGGGCGCTAGCTTATGAAAATGTTCGGCCTTGAGGGAAGTTTGCTTGTAAGGTTGCAGTCAAAGAAACACCTGATCCCCTTTTGCAAATTGACGTTTAGAGCGACCTTGATCTGCTTGTTGCTTCATGCGATTCTGTGCCATGACCAAATTCTCTTTGAGGGTACGAAGAATAACCTCTCGAGATGTAAGTGTTAGGTCAACCACCTGGACCTTCGAGGCACCCAGTAAGTATGAGAGAACTGAAGGTGGGTTCTGTCCATATACCGCTTCAAAAGGAGTCATGCATGTAGCTGTATAGTATGAAGTGTTGTACCACCATTCAACTAGGGGTAACCATTGAGCCCATTGATTTTGCTTTTCTGAGGCAAAAAACCTCAAATATGTTTCCAAACACTTGTTGACAACTTCCGTTTGGCCATCACTCTGGGGATGATAAGCCGTGCTGAGATGCAATTTTGTGCCTTGTATCTTGAACAATTCTTGCCAAAAATTGCTTGTGAAAGTTGGGTCACGATCAGAAACAATAGAGTGCGCCATGCCATGAAGCTTGAAGACCTAATCCATGAATATTTGAGCCATCGTGGATGCTGCAAACGGGTGTTGAAGGGCACATAAATGAGCATACTTGGAAAGGTGATAAAAAAACACCATGATGACGGATTTATTTCCCTATTTGGGTAAGCTGGTAATAAAATCCATAGAGATATCCTTCCAAATAGCAGGTGGAATTGGGAGCGGTTGTAGTGTGATCGATGATTTGACTGTTTCCCCCTTGTTGCATTGACACACGTCACATTCAACTACAAAATTACGAATGTCCTGTCTCATACCATCCCCAAAAAAGGAATGTTTGACCCTGTCATAGGTTTTGGTGAACTCGGAGTGCCCTGCTGTGGGTGTAGCATGAAGCTTAGAAAGTACCGTGGATTTAATCTTTGATTGTTTACTTAAATAAAAATGACCTTTGTATCGAAGTTACTCATGGAGCCAGGAGTACCATGGGGAAGCTGGAGCTTTGGACTACAATTGTTGGATCAACTGCGAAATTTTGGGATCTTGTAGGCATTCCTGGTGAACGGCTTGGAGCCAATCTAGTACAATGAATGAAAGAGAAAAAAAGGATCCTTCATCTTCATGTTTTCGGGAAAGTGCATCCGCAACCACATTGTCTTTTCCTTTCTTATAAATGCTCTCATAATCATATCCAAAGAGTTTAGTCACCCATTTTTGTTGTTCTAGGGAGGAAATGCATTGTTACAGAAAATACTTGAGGCTTTGATGGTCTGTCTTAATTTGGAAGTGTTTCCCCAATAGATAAGGACGCCACAGATCCACAACATCCAAAATAACCAACATTTCCTTTTCATGGATGGATTTTCCCAGATTTTTTTCAGATAGTTGCTTGCTGGTAAAGGCCAAAGGTCGACCCTCTTGCATAAGGACAACACCAATTCCTTTCCCTGAGGCATCACATTCCAACAAAAAGGTCTTTTTGAAATCGGGAAGGGCAAGGAATGGAGTGGTGCACATGGACACCTTCAAGGTTTGAAAAGCTTGAGCAGCAGCTGGAGTCCAAGTGAAAGAGTTCTTTTTGAGGAGAGCAGTGAGAGGTGCTACAATCTTCCCATAATTCTTAACAAACTTGTGATAATACCATGTTAAGCCTAGAAATCCATGCAAGCTATTAAGAGTCTTTCAGTGAGGCCAATATTGCATAGCTTTAGTCTTTTTAGGATCCACCTTGACGACATCTTTGCCAACTAGATGACCCAAGTATTCTACTTCTGAGGCGCCAAAAGAAAATTTAGATTGTTTCAGGAAAAGTTGGTGCTGAGAGAGTAGATGGAGAACTCGATCCACATGAGAAAGATAGTCTGTATAGGTTTTTCTATAGATGAGGATATCATCAAAGAAAACTAAGACAAAATGGTGAAGAAAAGGATGAAAGACATGATTCATGAGGCTTTTGAAGGTGGAGGGGGTATTACACAAGCCAAAGGGCATGACCAAAAACTCATAGTGGTCCTCATGAGTTCTAAAGGTAGTCTTGGGAATATCTGCCTCTTTCATATGTATCTGGTGGTAGCCTGAACAAAGATCTAGTTTAGTGAAGAATTGGGTGCCACTCAATTCATCCAGGAGGTCATCAATGACAAGAATGGGGAATTTGTCTTTGATGGTAAGTTTGTTGAGGGCATGGAAGTCAGGACACATTCGCCAAGAGCCTTCTTTCTTCAGAACCATGACCATAGGAGATGAATAGGGACTTGTACTAGGGCAGATAACACCTGCATCAAGGAGTTCCTGGACCATTTTCTCAATTTCATTTTTTTGGGAAAAGGGTTGTCGATACGTACGGATATTGGGAGGAAGGCTTCCTGGTACAAGGGGAATGGAATGATCATGAACACCACAGGAAGGAGGGAGGCCTTGGGGAGTGGAAAAGAACAATTAATGTTTAGGAAGGATGGCTTGGAGGTCTTGCAGTACCGAGGGTGTCTCTATTGCTTGTATGGCATGGATTTGGGTGATAAAACCAGAATGGCCCTTTTTAAGAATCTTTTCCATGCGATGGGAACTAATGATCTGAGGTGAACCAGAGGTGATTCATTGGAACTTATATTGGTGGCCCTCCTGGTCGAATTGCATGGTTAAGTCTTTAAAATCCATGAGAATGGGACCCAAAGTCCTTAGCCAGTCTGCACCCAGCACAATGTCACAACCTCCCATGTCGATAGCAAACATATACGATTTCAGGTGGTAGTCACCAATTTGGAGACACACATTTTTACTATGCCCTCCACATTTTATGGAACCACCATTGGCAATCATGATTTGGAAATTATTGATGGCATGGATGTAGCAATGAGTTTTCTGGGCAATGCGGCAATGAATAAAATTATGGGTGCTGCCACTATCAACCAGAATGATGACCTTCCGATGCTTGATGTAACCGATTAGCTTGAGGGTTTGGGGAGCGGAGAAGCCAGTGAGAGCATTGAGGGAAATGAATGGTTCTACTTTGGGAGGGATTGAGGGAGGGGTTATGTCAGTGGATTCAGGTGATTCATACATAGAGGGCGTTTCTTCATCTTCTTCTGAAATATCCTTAGAGATGGCCATAAAAAGATTTTTTTTCTTTACACTTGTGGCCCGGGAAATATTTGTCATCATAGTTATAACAAAGGCCTTTGATTTGGCGTTCAACCATTTGAGCCCGGGTCAATTTTTGGATCTTTAGTGGAGTAGAGGGAGTAGTGGGATTTACTGGTTTAGGGTGAGGGATGAAGGAGTGTTTATGGTTTTGAGAAGATACAACCTGTTGTGCTTCTTTAGCTCTTTTGGTAGCCTCCACCCAAATCTTAAGCCAAGCCATGAGGACATGGGCCCAAATTTCTTCCTTGAGGTCATTGATAAAACACTCTCGAAAAAAGGCATCAAACATGCCCTCTGTTCTAAAAGCCAGGCACTCAAAAGAAACTATAAAGTCTTCCACTATTCCTAATTGTTTCAACTTTGTCAAACAACCCAAATGGTTGGTGTCAGTGTCAAAGCGTTCATAAAGCTCTACCACAAATTGTGTCGAAGGAATATACCCTTGACGAGATTTTTTTCTCCATTGCCACCATTGCCAATGTTCTTGATCTAGATGGAGAACACCATACCGGAGTTTGGCCAAGTCATCTATAATGCTATATAAAGAGAAGTAATGTTCCATTTGGGTTACCCAACTAGTGGGGTCCGAGCCATCAAATTTGGTCACATCCACCCATGGAAGGCGTAGGTCATGTTGAAAGTGATGGTTCTGCAAGGTATGGGAATGAGAGGAATGGTCACCTTTAGCATGTGGGGGTGAGGAAGAGGAAGGGTTATCTATAGGGATATGCAGTTTGGTGCAGAGTGACGAAAATACTAATTCAAGCTGGGTGGTGAGGTCTTGTTTGATTTCTCCCATTGAGGATTGCATGGTTGTATTGATGGCAGCAACATTGGCACTGAGTTGTTTCACTTCTTGTTGGGTCTCAATGAGACCAGATTGCAAGGTGTTGAAGCGAGCTTCCAAGTCTTGGCTATGAGTATGGGCCATGAGGATTGGGGAACTGAAAAGGGGTGGGCGGGGTAAAATTGTTTTTCCGAAAAAATGATATGGATGAATGTGATAAGGGAAAAGAGATGAATTGATGCAGAACGCGCCCAAGCACGTCTGCTCTCACCAGGACCTTCACTTAGCTAGGATCGAAGAGTTAAAATTACTCTTCAACCCTCTGTTGGGAGTTCTCAATACCCAAAGATTTTCTTTGTGATCTCCCTTCTTAAATCGGGAAATCGGACCTCGCGATATCGCGAGTCCTGAGCTCACGGAATCGGGTCTCACCGAATCCCCGAATCCTGATGATCACTCGTCCATGGCTTTCTTACCCCTGATCGGGAATTTATCCGTCGAGAAATCAAAACTTACAATGTCGCAAGTCACTTACCTATCGTGTCCCCGATTCTCGACCTGCGATGGTGCTTAGCTCCGCTCCTCAGCCCCCTCTGTCTAACTCCTTTCGTAGGTGACCGTTATCCACATGACTAGGGTCTTCTTCCCTATCAGAACTTCAGAGTTCGTGAATTCGCAATGCGAAGAATTCACACCCCTGGGATCTCCGATCCCCGATCTCCGATGCCACCTGTTCCCCTTTACTGTGCTCTAGGACCCACACACTAACCAATGGTTACAGAGATATCGCCTCTTGCGACCTCGTAAATCTTGACACAAATATTTGCGCTCCCAACACGCGAACCCCCGAGTTCACGATATGCCGATTCCACTTGGCGTTTGCTCCCTGCAAGAGTTTACCTGCTGACACTTGTCCTTCACTTCTCTCTTACCTCCATCGGGAAATCACGTATTGGGATATCGCGATTCCCGTGGTTGTGAGTCTCTCGTCACCGAGAACTCTGAAACGTCGAACCCCGATGCACGTGCGGGTGCTCTCCTCCACGTCACCCCTCCTCGTCACGCTATCGGTTGTCGCGTGATCATGATTTCAATTGTAGCATTTCCTTTGCATGGGAAAATCTTGAATGCCGAAACTCTGACTCTCCGGATTACTGACACGTGTCCAATCCGGGATCTACGGTTATGCTCCTTTCGGGAAATCAGGGATCGCGAGTTCTCCCTGCGAGAATCCTATGTTCCTGGAAACTCCGATTCTCCGATGAGTCGAGTTCCGATGAGCTCTGAATCTTTCCCTGCGCGCTAAAATCTTAACCCCTGCGCAACTTCCCCCAAGATCCAACGACTGTCGGGACTTCGNACGAATCCTAACCATCGACTCCTCCTCCTTGAGGATTTCTCAAAAATGACTAAGTGCTTATGCCGAGACTTGTTCTCCAGGCCTGTGCTTGCAGCTCCTGCTCGAAACCTTCCTCGACACGAACCTTCTATGCTCCCTTTCAATGCTATCACAAGGGTTCTATACCTCCTGAGCTTATTCACTCTGACTCCCTCAGAGGAATTTATGCGCACTCCTTGCGCTCAGCGTTCAACAACTTCTCAAGTGTTGAATCCTTCAGACTCTGCGCATTCTCTGCAGCAACAGTCGTCTATCTCTTTTACTCAGACTAACAACTGAGACTTCTTCTTCTTCAACCTGCACACTCTCTTGCATGGCTTTAACAACCCAAATCAACTTCTGGGCAAATGAGAACAACAGTTAAACTACTGAGCCTTCATCGACGCACTCCTTGCGGATGAATTCGACTGCACTCTATGCAGGAATCTCCTGGCTCAGATAGAGAAATAGTTGAAACTCATTCTCTTCCTTCTCAGACTTTAGTTTCAAACCTGAAATCTTATGCACAACATATACCAAGCAAATGCATAACCAGAAAACATACATTCAAGAGCACATAAACAACATACACAGAGAAACAACACCAGACCCGAGTTTGAATCAAAGACTCTTTTCTATTAATCCAAATCTGTACATGGGTTTTCTTCACAAAGTTCTCTATCTGCTCTTCTCTTCCGAATTCTTCTGAATTGCTAGTGTTACAATGATACAAAGGAGGGTGTCTATATCCATTTTCCCTCTCGAACTCTAAACTGTCTAATCTAGACTTAAACATCTATCTACCTGCATTAAATCTATTAAATGCCTTCTAGCAAATTCAGACAAGAGCGTATGGCTTGAGGTCTGATACAACATACAAAAGGTGCTCCTTCATAAAGGATCATTTAAGACTTGCGCTACAATCCCAAAGCGTTTTCAAAAGTTTGGGTTTGTTTTCCCCAGTTTAACTTTCGCTTGATGTGCTGGATCGCTTGCTGAGTTGGCGATGCTCCTGCATCATGAATCCAATGGAATAGGTCTAAAAATGGTGAAAAAATTTCCAGACTTTTTTTTTTTTACAGAGTTATACTTTGGTCTGAAGAATACTGTAGAGAGGAAATGCCCAAATGCTTGAAAAAAAAAATGTGTATTTACTTGGTAACGCAAAAACAGTTGCGCGGCAATAGATCTTGTTTGTTTTAATTTTTTTATGTTTTTGTCCCCAAGGGTTAGGTATTCAAGGGTTCTATAGACAAGGGTTTTCCCAATGCTATAGCTCTCTGATATACATGCGGGGTCCAACAATAGTACTTGACCCAATATCTCAGGGAACTAACTAAGGAGGATAGTTCATACCCTTGGCCATACTTCTCGACTACCTAGGTATTAAAGAGTATCTTCTCGAGTGTTGTTCTCGGTGACACTATAACAGTCAGGAAGTCAATCAGTTTATCTAAAGAGGGCTTCAGGTAATCTAGGCCGATCCATACATAGGTGCTATCTGATGCGCTACTACTCGAAGGGGTACCAACAGGGGTTACAAGTGTGGTCAACAGAGGTGCGCTTAAGTACCACTTGTATTTTCTGTGTGTATGAATCCCTCAACTGCGGGTTTATGTGCATAACGATAGATCTATGTGGCTTAAAGACACTAGAATATGTCTCTACCCTAAAAAAAAATTCAACCCACACTTTCTGCCGAGGAAAGTACTTTGATACCACTTATAATATACCAGATATAAAATGTATGCAAAACAGAAATAAAATGTCAGTAATGGCAGAATAAAAACAATATAACCAGAGCATTCACCACAGTAACACTAAAATGATATAAGAATAACAACAGAAATAGCAATTTGAATCTGAAAGCAATGTTCACGGGCCTCTTCGAGGGGGCAACCTCCAGTTGAGTAGAGCTCTATTACAAAAATATCCAAGCTAGGGTTCTCATACCCTCGACTCCTATTTATACTAAAAAGAAGCATCTAGAGGAAGATCCTTCTAGAAGTGGAAGCTTCTATTAGGTCTTATTACATCTGCCTTATTCTATTTTATTGAAAGGCCTTATTAATATTGACCTTTATTACATTCAAATATATTGTTCTACCTATGTACGGGTTAGGACCCTAATAGGGAAGCATTCTAAGTTTCAGAATCTATAGCTTGGACCTTTCCAGGTGGATGAGAAGATTGGGGCGGGCACTTATCGGTTACAAAATCTGAGGGGGGAACTTGATGCCCTCCAAGTAAATGGCCAAGCCCTCAAACAATATTTCCAATAATAAAAAAAATAAAAATAAAAATAAAAATCTCTTGTTTTAATGTTTTCATGATTGCAAAATACATTTTTGTTTTCTTTTGCTTTCTAGATTTCTGCTCTTTTGAAATTCATGTTTAGTAAGACAATGGTTGACCTTAAGTCATGCAACATAGCAAACTTTTTTCTGAACTCATCGCTTACATACAACACAAGAAGCATCAAGGAACTTGTGGTTGCTTTGAGGGGTCCTCTATCTGATCGGTGCAAATGAAGAGCTTTGGAGAAATGTTGGAAGGGTCTTCTTAGTGGCCTGGTAAGACCTTAAGGAAAAGAAGGAAAGCTGGAAAGGACTACATGAACCCCGAACACAAATCTAGTAAAGATTCACCTTGACTATCTCACTTTGCAAAATAAACAGACGTCATCCTCTCCCACTCGCTCGAATCATCATGTTGGAGTAAAGTTGATATTATCAAAAGGGTGAGAAATAGGAGAGGGTATGTAGATATCTCCGCTGGGGCTATGGATTCTCGCTGGTAGCGGAGAAAAGTATGTGATGTCGGGGTGACTCCGCCGGGGCTATGGACTCTCACTTGTAGCGGAGCAACACCAAAGCGAGTGAGTAAAGGTAACTAAGGGCTTCATGCTGGTGAATGATTTTCTATACTTTTGTAAAAAGGGGGCATGAGTCAGGGTTACAGGAAAATAAGGAGGAATAAAGGTTAAAACCCAGAAGCATCAACCGAAGAATTTCAAATTGCAAGGGTAAAAGAGGCTCTGATTTAAAACCAGGAAAGGTTCTCCACCATATTTCGTATAAGCCGAACATAGAGGAAGGAAAAAGATTCTACTTTCACCCAATGAATCACCATTTGTTGAGCACTCAACACACCCTAAAAAGTCTACGCCAAATTTCACCTTTTTGGGTACCACTTGATCTTTTGGCATTGTATAATATGAAAAAATGTCTCCTTTGCTTATCATTTTTGATTCTCACTAAGTATTTAAAATCTTGCTTAAACATGCGAGAAATATATAACTTAAAGAACTAAAGAATCGACATCCAAAACTTTTCCCAACGTGTTTGCAGACCCAACATCGGAAAGAATTACAGGAGGAAAAAAATCACTCGGGAACGCCACAGTCTCCGACCACCGATTCTCATCGACGTCGGTGAAAAGGCATTTTATTTCGCGAACGAACTTCACCAAGGATATTGTTGATGACCGATTCTCTCAGCATCGATGAAAGGTTAAAAGAATAAGCGATGAATGAGAATGAAATAATAATCGCCGATTGCCAACTTCTGAAATGTTTTCGGTATTGAGAGATTCGAAGGACGATAACCCATGAAGAAATTGCGTGCTAGTTTTATTCCTGAAGGCCGATCCCCGATACTCACCCAGCATCAGCAGTCGCAATGTTAAGCTCAGTTTAGTGCATTCAACTTAAACAAATTCCCGAGTTCGACCATTACTCACGAACTGATTTCTAGGTTTTATTTAATAAGTCCCGAGTCAATGATGCCACATCAACATCAATCAGTGTCAGGAATTTTTGTTAGGGAAATATTGACCAAAATATAAAGAAATTCAAAGCTACACTACTTATAAAATCAAGGCTAATTTACAAGAAGCTAAGACAGGAACACAGTTTTACACACAAAGAGGGAAATGATGCATTCAATTACTATGACTTGAATCCTTTCGACAAATTTTCAAAGTTTTGTATATTAAGATCCCTGTCGGGTTCATGTTATATACAATAAACACTACCATCACATTTTGGCTAACTGAACCAGTCACATTGAGGATGTGAAAATTTTCACAACAAATAGGGAAATTTATCAAAAACAATATGCGTCACGTCTGAGAAAACAAAATAGTGTCCGCCATTCATGTCTTTTCTGCGTGCGTATTTTCTCCCGGGCTGCTCCACACTCCTTGGGGTGTTTTCATGTTTTGTTCTCTATTGTTTCTTTTTCAATAATTTCAACAATTGATTTTCAAGGTTTTTCGAAGACGAAAAAGAATTTTTGAAAGAAAAACTTTGTTCACTTTTCAAAAAGGACCCACACTATGCTCATGAGAGGACAAGAAATCAAAAAACCAATGAACAAGCAATGATAAAAACCCAATCCACTCTTTCAATGAAAACAAAAATAACAAGCAAACCAATCTAGTCTTTTCAATCGCGTAAGAAAAGTGATCTTTCAAACAATAAGCAAATGATAAAGACCAACAAACTTAACTTTCAATCGATCACCGGTCCTTAACCAATCAAGCACACTCAGATTTCGAAATCAGAGAGTATAGCTATGCCAAGAAAAGTCAAGAAACGAAATTCTAGACAAAAATGACAAGAAGAGCCCGTGAAATCCTAAGATTGTTCATGCATGAAAATGAAGACAAGAAAGACATCAATCAATGGTCCAAGAAACTCTTATGAGGCACCTAGACTGATCTGGGCAGCTGAAGATGCCAAAACTCAAATCCAAAAGTTTGAAAAAATGAGTTCGTAGGCTGGAAATATTACACAGTGCGAGAATTAGTGATTCTCGCAGGTAACTCTTGAGCAGAGTGCGAGAACATTGCACTGAAAATAAAGGCAGGGTGCGAACCCTATAGATTCTCGCAGGCTACTGTGAAGTGCGGTGCGAGAATGTCTGTAACTTGTCAAATTTTTGGAAAATGAAACAAAATTTGAAGAGGCCTCTGAACCCAGAGGGTCTATCAGGGTATCCTTAAGACTCAGAGATTGATATGAAAGGAGAAAAGTAAAACAAGAGCAAATGGCCACAAAAAAATACCAAAAACCACAAAGAAAATGAGTTGTCTCCCCAGTGGAGTCGCCAATTTTGTTGTGCGGACTAATCGGTGGGTGCAGACTCTTTCCCTGAGTTTTGACCATTGAATTAGCTAGTA